>CM032347.1:4229480-4528234 GCA_019022885.1 Schlechtendalia chinensis
TGGTTCGCTGAAAAAATTTGGTTTGAAGACGATATCGACGCGCACTTTCACATCAAGTCAAGCATCAAAATATTGTATTTTTATTTTTTTATTTTTAGCATATGCAATTATTGTATTTATGTAATCGAAGGTGCATGTGATATTTTCATATATTTTTATAATAATTGTATAATCCGTGGGATACAGATGGTATTGTCCTATATCTGACAAGCATCTATGTAATTTGATTGTCTTTATTTAAACATTTTTCAATATCATCATTTTCGTACAGGTAAATTTGTTAACAACGTCTCAACGTTGTAACTCGATTAGTAGATCTACGATAAGTATCTTTTCTCCTCGCGATGGACTTCACCGGGTAGACTACGCTCGGATGTGAGCAATTGTACAACACGTAACGTTTATTCACTAGTCAGGCCAGTGGTTTAATTTACGGTTGATATTGTTTTACAACACATGGTATCTTGGTAATCGTCAGGCGATGTGCCTACGAGCGTGATCGCCTTTAGCTATATACGTCAACGATTACTTGTGTTTCGGCGGAATTCTCGATTCAAATTTGTCCTACCACCACCGTGTCGTTGTTTTTTTTGCCGCGCTAAATAAATGTCACAATGGTGTATCCAGGATATTAAAAGGGGGAGAATAAATTTAACATCAATAAAAAGTTACCATATCATACATGAACACACACACACCTAACGATTACTTGTGTTTCGGCGGAATTCTCGATTCAAATTTGTCCTACCACCACCGTGTCGTTGTACAGTTTGCGGTGGTGGACGCGAGAAGAATCGTTGAATAACGATATCTTATCGCACTTAAATAAATAAATATTGGCGCTTGTCCTGTTCGTGTGTTCGCCGCACGCAAATTTTTTTTTGCCGCGCTAATTAAATGTCACAATGGCGTATCCAGGATATTGAAAGGGGGGAAAATAAATTTAAAATCAATAAAATGTTACCATAATATACATGCACACACACACAAACAAACACACACACACACACACACCCACACACATATACCTACACACACACACACACACACACACAAACAAACACACACACACACACACGTGTCCTCGTCGGAAAATTCAATTTAATTTTAATACGCGTGGGTTTATATATTATATTTGATCGGCATCGTTTCAGGTTTTTGATAGGTCCACCAAATTATAGATTTTCAAACACTCCTCAAATTTGTTTTCAATGAAAATCTGAAAATTCGTTGTAAAATAACTCCATGGAAATTTCCTATGCCGGGTAAAATTTCGATTTAGAAAATAATTCTACACGATCTACGGCTCTATACGTGTTAACTCGGGTGTAATGCCTATGCATATATTTGCAACAGTGTTTATGTAATATATTTTTAATGCGCAATAAATTATTAAAACGTTTCGCGCGTATACCTTCGCTCGAACGTTTTGGCGTTTGATGTTCAAACGAAGGACACGTCGCGTCGAACGGACCGGCGCTGTTTATATTGCGAGAAATATATGACGTTTTAAAATTTAATGACTAGAGATGACGACGGTACGCGCTAAAAAATTCACAAAGAGATTGGGTAAACGAACCGCTCCGTCCCAACATCCGCCCCAATTAAACGTGGAAATCGCAACGGACACCCCGTAGTCTGCGGGCCCATGCACCTGGTGTGCAAATGCGCGTGTATAATACGTACCGTGAATTCGATTGACATTTGAAACGACGTAGATTTCAGTTGACGTTATTACAAAAACAACATCAAAAGGTAAACGCAGCTGAACATCAAGTGAAACGAAATTAAACAAAAAATGTATTTTGCCTACATTAAAACATTTATTATTTAGCGCACTCGACTGAAACTGAATATAATTCAAATAGACTTCGTATTTATACGATACTATTTTTTTTTCTCATTGAAAACGTTCAAATTTGACATTTTTTCTTCAACGCGTATCACTCGGTCACGTTCAAACGATGGGCACTGTCGTACTCGTGTTATTAATATACTAGTAGTATTATTATACGATATTCTATACGTTAACAATAGATAATATCTATACAAACACAGAAAATGATATCGTTTGAATATGTTATTATGTTTAATTCGCTAATAGAATATAGGTAAAAGTAAACCAATTATAATAAATTTAAATTTAAATTCGTCGATGAGACTACCGTATGGATATTAAATATTTAATTGTATAATAATATATATATAGAGAGAGTACGAAATACACTATGGGAAAAGATACAAGGGAAAAAATAATATTTTTTTTTCTTGAATTCCGTATTTATTACACTCAGAAACGATTAAATTGATGGCAGTTTAACTGTTCTTTCGAAAATAATAATAATAATAATAATAATAATAAAATAATGACTAAACTTATAGTAAAACAAGAATGAACACTTAACAACGAATATAGAACATTGAAAACAATACGAAAATTGTACAATAAAGCATCTTAAAAACTAAAATAACTTATCTATATGGCGATGGACAACAAATCCGGCGCGCGAACCCGAGACAAGATACGGACGCGCGTATTTTATAACATATATAGTAGTAGAAAACGCGAATCATTCGTGAATTTGGTTTTATTTTATTGCGCTTACGCGATATCATAATGTTGTTTATTTTTATTATCGTTATTACCTATTTACTGTTCATACGCAACGATATACGATTGGATTTTCCGGAAGCGAAAGTCGTGTAAAACTAATAAATGTCTCCAAGTGGTTGAATAAAGTTACAATAATAACTTACACATTGTTATGATTACGAGTCACTCTATATCATTATGTGATATACCACAACAAAAGCAAAGTCTTTTAATTAGAACAATGTTGGCTAGTTTTAAACCAAACATTCTACATACCTACAATAGTATCAAGGTACACGATGATATGTTATACACACACACACACACACATATATATGTATAATGTATATTTATGTGTATATATATATATATATAGATTCATTTAAACATAAATATAATAATAATAATAATTGTTATATACATGGTAAAAAAACATTTAAGCCTAAGTACGGTGTGAGAAAATTGCCAACGTCGCACGCGAAGGCCGATTGGCTAACAACTAGCGCAATATTGCCGTTTAGTAGTATATTTATATATACATAAATTTTAGAGGGAAAAAAAGAAATTTATTTTGTGCGCGCGTTTCTGCTGGAAGCCCGACTGTAGCCTAGACGGAATTGTCCTCGAAATTTCTTTTGTTGCCAACAGCTCGAAATTATTTATGATTACGTGTGATATTTTTTTTTTTTGTCATTACTTTTATTTTTATTTATTTTATTTTTTTAACGATTAGACGAATCGAAACGAAATTCATAACATTAAAACTGCAGTTGTCATCACAGTTGTCCAAAGCGATAACTCAATCATACTGGTTTTGGTCCCTCCGCTCATGCTTGTACAGTTTTTGTCAGACTTCATACTCACTGCAAGAAAACAAAACGAATTGTATGTATTGAACGGATGCGTGTCTTTTCTACCGAAAAAAAAATGTAATAGACCATCTAGGTCACCCGTACTTGAAATGGCCGCAAGATCGGGAACGTAGTTTTTCCAAAAAGCACATTGCTCCAGTCTTGGCCCAACGCCGACAGAAGTGTTATTTGTGTCTAACGTTAGAAACTCTTTTCCATACGCCGTGTGTACAGGCCACTTGGGCGTGACCCAAGACCCTTCAAGTGTTTTGCTTGGATTTCTTAAATAAATAATAATAATAATAATAATAATAATAATAATAATGATAATCATTTTCGGCGTTTGCAAAGGCAATTGAATCGAACCGTTAGAATAACTTCAGGGTTCAAAACGATTATTCATTTTAGTGGAATTCGCAAAATTAACAAAATAACCAACAACGGCAACTATGGTGAATAACATCTAATTAAAATTATACATTAAATGTAAATGATAATATTTGCGTTACGTGCAATAATAACGTTCGTTATAAAATACCGAAACCACCAGGTTTAATTAAAAAATATTGTTCGTGTCGACTTTTCCGACGTTTGCATTATCGTTTGAGAATACGTGCGAGCTCCGTAGCTCCGGTGCCCGCCACGTTATGCTGTTTAAACGACGTAAATTCAAAAGTAAAGAAACACTTGTGGTTAGGTATAATGAATGTACGTATATAGTGTCGAAATGTGTGACCGAGGTGAATTTCTCAACGACGCGGAGAACTCGACAAGCGCCGCTCGTACGGACAATTGTTTGTTAGGGTCAGAATAATTAGTTTTGAGTGTTCCCGTTGACAATAAGTGTTTTGTCTGAAAAAAATCGATGTGTAGCGGGTCAAAACGTAAACTGGCATTATGTTACGATTATATTGTTGTTTGAGAAATACTCGTCGTGTCGTTAACTACGCTGCGAAGAGGGCGGGAACTCAAAAGAATTCCCGACAAAGTTTTCTTAGGGAAACAAATTGTTTACGTTTTTTTTTTTTTTATGCTCGTATATGAACTGTAGTGTTTGTACGATATTAATTGGATAAAAGTTTTTAATGCCGTCGAAATTGTATTAAAATAATTTTTAATTTTAAACTTCAATCGTACTACGCGATTCGTACAATATATATATATATAATTTAAAACAATTGTATTCTGTACACGTAATCATACACAATAGAGTTGGTCATACGAATTTAATAAAAATCTTATTCGTTCGTAATCCGTTTAAAAAAATAAACCGTCATTAAATCAACGAAATAACACTTGTAATTCTATAAAACTTCCCCGTTAAATATTAGAATATATAAAAAAATACTAACCCCGTTTTGGCGAAATTGGTCCAGTACTTCATCATTTTCTTGCTAAGTTCGATCTCCTCCACTTCGTAACTCTTCGACGGGTTCAGCGGATCTCCAAACACATAGCTGATCTCATCGCCGTGCATCACGCCCGTCCACTTCGGCCACGGGTTGTTCAACGAACGGTGCTTGAAATAGTACATGTATACGTTGTTGCCTGTTGCCGCGTACTTGTTCGCGAACTCGTTGACGTTGCAAGTGAACTGATAGTCGCCGACCATTTTGTCCAGAGCGTTGCGGTTTTTCACCGGGTCGTTGGGGCTGAGCCAGTCCGTGTATTCGAACTCGATGGCCGACCTGACTGCCACGTCCGCGTTCGGGTTCAGCTGCGCGATGGCTTTCACGAAGTCCTCGCGCGACACCAACACGTTTTCCTCCTTCTTGAAAAGCTCCGTCAGATAGTAGAATATGGAATAGTAGCCCTCCTCGGAGTTGCTGCCCATCAGTATGTTGGTCTTTTTGAAATTGTTGGTGGATAGCGACTTTTGCGGATAGTCGTCGAGGAAAGCGCCGTCGACGACCGGCACGAACGGAAAGAAACATATGCCTACGTGGTCCCATTCTTTCTCCACGATTTCCGTGCTGTTCACCTTCCTCAAGCACGCGACCGTCTCGCCAATGGCGTTCCGGTCGTCCGGACATCCCATCGCCCTCGCCAGCTTCAGCCCTCTGCCGTAACTCTCCTCCCGCGACAGGATGGCCCACGGGGCCGTCGACGAGCCCGATTCCATGATGGCCTGGTTGAACAGGTTCCTGCTCAACGGCGACAGCAAGTGCAGCGAGACGGACACCGCGCCGGCGGACTCTCCGAACAGCGTCACGTTGTTCGGGTTGCCGCCGAACGAACCGATGTTGTCGTGCACCCACTGCAACGCCATCAGCTGGTCGAACAGCCCGGCGTTCCCCGGCACGTCCTCCGTGTCGAAGTACAAGAACCCCAGCGACGCGACCCTGTACTGCATGGACACCAAGATCACGTTCTCTTCGGACACCAGTATTTTCGGATCGTAAATGTCCAACGTGGCGGACCCGGAATAAAACCCGCCGCCGAATATCCACACCATCACCGCGGCGTTCTCGGGCCGTGGCCTCGGCACCACCACGTTGATGTACAGACAGTCTTCCGATACCGGCGAATTCGGGTTCCACATGGTGGCGCCGGGGAAATCGCCGAACAACGTGTCGAATATCTGAACGCACGTGTTCGGCGGCGTAGTGCAGTTAAGAATCGTCTCCGGATTCGTCTTGTCCCAACTGTCCACCGGGCGGGGGTGCCTAAATCTGAGATCGCCTGATAACGCATTGTTATTGTTATTGTTATTGTTATTGTTATTGTTATTATTATTGTTATTTCCGAATCGGCGGCGGACTGAACGGGAGAGAAGCCAAACGTTACGATATAACTAGTTTTAGAAGAAAACCGACAGAACGATTTCGCGACGGAAAGATCGCGAATACTTAAAACGTGAACGATAGGTATTTTCAACTTGTTGTCGCGTACTGCGAGTCGGAACAGTTTCGTACAATCGAAAACTAATAACAGAAAGTACACCGTGTTTGACTTTAGGCGACGCGTTCGATACGCGACGACGATAACCCAAACACGGCCCGGGTAGGGCGGGCACGTGTCCGTCCCGTCGCCGACACCGTCGAGTCCGCCACCGTGTTTGCCGAGCGCGCGTACAACAGAAAACGCGCGTACTGACCAAGTGGCTTCTGCGCGTACGGTATTCCCAACCAGGCGTCCACTGACTTCCCGGTCGTAGCCGTCTGCGTGACACCTCTGATCTTGCCCTTGGTCGTGCGAATCACCAACGGGTCGTCCGACTTGTACGCGGCGCTGTACGACGTCTCCCCCCCGGACGAGCCGTAAGCGCCGTTCCGATCTCCTTCGGACCTGCCGGCACACGTCGCAAAAATCGAGATTACCGACCGGCGGCGCGTGTTTACGCCCGGCGCTCACACGACCGTCCGTCATAAATAATTTGTCTTGACGAAATCAAAACGAAACGGTTTGCGACGTCCCGCGAAACTCCGCACTGGGGGCCCCGGCGCTGACGCGTCACGCGATATATACATAAATATTTATCTGTTTACCTCCGTCTGTGGTTCAGATTTCGCTTTTCCGCGTACTCGGGTTCTTGGGCGAACATGTCCGAAGCTCGTTGTCTGAACACGTGATCGGCGTCCTCTATCGAAATCTGCGGTTCCAGTATTTCTTCCGCGGTCGGTGTCCCGCCGACGCTTTGGTGTCTGGCGTGTCGCAACGAAAGCCCATGACCGGATGCTGCTAAGAAACCGAACCATAAAAACCACTGGGCCATTTTCAAAGCCTGAAACATCAAAAGCACGAATGAACAAAACGTCGGCCGACACCATGTACGCTGCCGGGTATTAACGCGCGCGATCGCGTTCGACGAGTCCCCCGGCCGCTAGTCGCGTTTCCGAAACAAACGAAAACCGAGCGAACGCGTCCGTTAATAAAACGTACCGGCCAAACGCAATTAGCTACCGAAACGTAATAACGCGTGTCCAGACGGTCCCCGAGCATTCCGTCCACGCGAATAAGTGTGTTCACAGACGAAACAAAGAAAAAAAAACACGTCGTCGTGAAAACCAATACGTTCTCGTACGATAACCGATAAACTAAATCGGATTGAAATATTTGCGCGAGAAAATTCGAATACCACTGTACACGCGGTGTAAGTAAAACACTCGCGCGCATAGAAAATAATAATAATTGAATGTATAGTCGCGTGACGGTGACGTAAAAAGGTTAAATTTCAGCGTCAACAGTACACGCACGACGTCCATAACATTTAAACGTTTTCGTTTCTTTTCGGGAAATGTCAGCGAAACGGTCGACGAAACGCGTCTAAATGTTTTACCCGCGGCCAACTCGTACGATACGAGATAGAGCTGGTAATTCAAAAGCCTGAAAACGACACCGGCGTAAAGTATGTGCGGCACACACACGTGTGATTAATTAATACACGTGAGATGAATACACGCGTCGGGCCAACGTTTCGAGAGAAACTGCGCGCGTACAATAATGCGATCAAAACGATTTCGAAACCTGTCGAAAACCCGACGTTGGATCCCGCGATTTTGTACGAGATACGATTACTTTTCGTCGGCGTTCGATATGGAACGTGTCACTTTGCAATATTGTGTTTGGACGCTACGAACAATAAACATTTTACTATGCGCGTATATACGCATACGCCCGCTGCTTATTCCTTTTTAATTAAAAACAAATATTGACTTTTACTCGTTGACGGAGGGTTGCGCGCGCGATCCGAGTAGAAAAATGTTTTATTCATGACGGGGTCGACCTGCGTCCGCGCAGATAAATTTCAAAACTTATCTTTACAATTATTACCTATTATTATTATTATTATTATTATTATTATTATTATCATTGGTAGTAGTAACAGTAGTAGTTTTATCACATAGTCACAACTGGATGACGGCTTAGCTTCCCAACCTCATAGTTCTGAACCTAAATTTATTATGAAAGTATGCAGGATTCATAGTACTTTGTATTCGAAATTGACAAATTCAATTGACTCGTTTTGTATCTCGTTTTGTCCTAATCGAACCAAAAAAAAAAAAATTGTGAGACGTGAAAAAGGAATACTTAAAGTGTAAAAAAGTTAGCCCTCCCGAATCTATGATCCGAGTTACGCCTATAATTTTATGTCGAATAATACGGCAAAACGGCAAAAAAAAATATATTATTATTGTTATTATATAGCAAATACCTTTGCTGAAAGTATAAATTATCGTTTCACGTATATCGTCGCTTTTACTATTTATGTACTGTACTGTACGTGGTTATAAATATGAATGGTTCAATTGTTTAATCACTAGAATTTTTCCGAAATATTATTGTATAATATATTGAAAATACATCTAGAAAAAAAAAAAAACATCATACCTACTAATGTCCGTATATCAGCAAATGGCAATAATTTTGCATTATAAAACATGGAAATTCTGAATTAAAACTATTGGAATAAGAACTTAATAGCATAGCGTTGGGAAATTGTCGACCCGGTTTTATAAAACGATCGCATAAATGGAATTTCGCGTGTTGCACGATAGTCGTATGAGATATCGTCAAGAATATTCTATTGTACTCGTATACAATTAACGTACGCGTTTCATAAAAATGTATGCGTACGTTTTTAGTGTTTTCGTAGCTGTACCGCAATTCACAAAACGCGAGATTGTCCCGTTGACGATTATCGTATTTGACTTGGTAAAAGCTTAAGTGATTTCTTTTCGTTTTATAGATGCTCTTAAACACTTAAGGGGCTAATTTAATTTAATACACTTTTGTATAAAAATTCAATTATAATTGTTTACAGTCCCAAACGTTGTTTGTTTTAATTATGACATTTTATATTTTTGAAAACGTTTTTCATCGTGTTTTCGTCAGTTATCCCATAGTTTTATTATACTGCTCCAGTGCACGTACATATTACACATTACGCGTTTACATTCATTTCTATCGTTCATTTAGATTCGAACATTTAGTTGCATACCATTTATATTTCAACAGTTGTAAAACCCGTGAGTGTAAACGACATGTTTCTTTTTCGTGTTTCAAGTTTATAATATTACGGTAAATTGAATTAATTTTGAAACGGGGTTTTTTTTTTTAGATTTCTTAAATAGAATTTGTCGTTATTGGATTGTCAACTATGAAGACGTGAATATAATGTTAGGTCTCTCCGAATGTCACGATTAGCTCCAATTATGTTTCTTTTTTACGAGCCTTATTCGAAATTTAATCCAATAATACAACATTCACTATGACTCGTGCTACGGCGAGTTTTCGGATTCACGTTCATTATGTCAATTTTAATGATTGTTATTTTTGCATATATCTCTTTAGATTGATATTGTTGCCTTCGAAAAATCGGTAATTGTTGTTGTACTACCCTATATACCATTATTATTTATAATGAAGAATATCGATTAGAATGCGATTATACATAACGATAATTTCCTAAATAAAATATAAGCTTAAATCACAAAACCTTATTATGTTACATCGCATACAAGTTTTGAAAGTCGAAGTGTATACATTATACATTCTATAGATATATAAAGTTCACCTAAGAATTTCGTGTGCCTTATATTCAAAGATTAATTTAAACTTAAAAATTTCAATCTGAAATCCACACAAACCTTGTTTGGCTTATGGCTTGATGATGTTTCCGGAAAATTAATATTTTATTATTTCGCGTATACAATATACAGAGTGATACGCGCCGAGTGTGTGCGATACTTTACGCGCAGATAGAGATAACAAGTATATAATATAAATATATTATAAAGTAACTAATAAAGACGTGGAAAAATAAAACAAAAGTTCGAAATTAATCGTTTTGTATAAACATATTAAACACACTTGGAAATCCGTATAATATAGTATAATAATAATACTAGAATCAATATAATATATAAATAACAATACAATATAATAAGAAAATATACAATTTTCGACAAGTCAGTCGTGCATTTAAAAATCACAAATAATTTTTCAATTCGTTTGTCGTTTATAACACGCTTGTCTGTAATAATAATAAAAAAACTCATATTTTACGAGACAATATTATTTTTATGTTTCGTTTATTGACGTGCTACTCTAAATAACTCATAGCATAAATAAAACGGTAGCGAAATGAAAATATGTTCGAAAGATTCCAATTGTATCGGATGGAAACGTGATCCGAATAATTTGTATCAATGCCTAATAAATTCTTTCGTAAAAAAAAAAAACGTAGGTTATTTAGGTCTTTGTTTTTGATTTGATCGAATCGATTGCGCGATGATTCAGAATGATTCATGAATCAGACGAGTCGCGACAACACCCGAAACCGCCCGCGCCGGTGGTACACGTGTTCACGCGCGCGCGCGGCAATTTATTTGGTGACGAACACGACGACTACCGCGCAAATCGAAAATTTTTATTCGACTGGTATTTTTTACGCGACAAACGCCTGGCCGCCATTTGTACATCCAACAACCGTGTACGTGTATGATATCATCGAACGCCGTTATCGTTTTGTTGTGCCGTTGTTTCTGCGGAATCGTCTCCGTTCGTCGCGGAGAACTCGTCTGATCGAATCTTCACGAACATATGTCATCGAATCGATCGATTTCCACGCGGGCCGGAAGAACTTGAAAATTTGTTTTTTCCGCGAGCACGGACGCGATTTACCGCGGCGTTTAATCGCTTATTCGCACTCAAAACATACGTAATAATGCAATTAATTTCGTGTCGAAGTCAAAGTCGTATTGAAAATCGTATACTGTACACGACATGGAACAAACCGTGCCTGCGCTTAGATTGACGTTTTATTGAAATCGGAAGAAAAAACATTTGCATTAATCGAATTTCGCAATTAAAAAACAATCAAAGACGCGTGATATTATAACACGGTACGCGAGAGAATTCGGACGACCTCGCAAACGGTATTTACTTACTTACATATAATATTTATAATATTGTATAGGTATATACGAAACGGCGACGTCTCGCGGGGTAACCGAGCGAACCACTTTGAATATTATAAACCAACACACAAAACCTTGACCTAAAGCTTTTATTATACACGCTCGACGTATTTTCTTTTCTCTCGTTTTCCGTTTTTTTTTTTTTTTTATTACCATCTTTTTCATAGCAGCGCCGATCCATTTTTCACCGGATATCGTGGATTTAATAGTACAGTTTACGAGCGTCGTACAAGGCTGCACGGTTATTGTATATATATATATATATACTACGAACTCAGAATATTTCGAATATACGTATATATATATATATATACATAACCGAGAGTGCAGGCGAACATATACTTAAAGTCTGAGTGTAAAAAAAAAAACTTCCTCAGGTTCGAATGCATTAACGCTCTAATTTTCCTCGAGAATTCGCCCTTTTCTTCTTGTTTTTTATTCTAAATATCCAATGACTTTTCACATTTGGAATGAAATACGAATAAACGCGAACGTTCCACGGATTATGTATTGTATGCAAAGCGCAGCGTTGAAAATTATTATTATTATTATTATTATTATTATTATTATTATTATCATTATTATTATTTTCCAACAGCGTTTTCGTTTAATGCTTTTATTTATGTACGCATAATACATTCATATCCGTCGAAGTCGATACAATTACCAGAGCCGAAAATGTTCGCTTTTTCCGTATGCTGCACATCTCGCTTCGCGTTTTTAACGCCCACGTTTTGGGATTTACTAAAAATACATTATTATTTCTATTATATATCAACTGTTGAAATAAACGTTAAGTAACGCTTTTTTTCGAAAATCTTTTTTTATCTGATCGACGGAAATTCGAACTCTAGATGTAATCGAATAATACATTATGTACGTACATTGCGACTATTTTACACAGTAAAATATATTGTACAACACACTTTCCACAAATCCTGATATAATATGATATAATAATAATAATGATATAAGACATATGTGTACATTCTATAATTGACATAATATATACATAAATTATTGCATTTCACTAGTATTGGCAATAAATATTATATGAATAATATTCAATTATTTGTTGAAAAACGTACATGATATATGAAAACATTGACCGCAATATAGTTATATTTATTAAGATCGACAGTTTCATTTCGATATTAATAACGTACCTATTAATATATATTATATATATATATACTGTCTACGTGGTTTTATACATGTTTTTAGAAAGATATTTTTTTTAAGTACACAAAAAAATAATTATTCATTGTTGTTAAATATACTTAAATATTTAACGTATGCGAATTTCAAACAAAAAATTAATTAATAAAATCAAATACTTTTGTTTTAGTATTATGATATAAAAACTCACTTATATACAGCGTCTCGATTTTGTTTTAAGAAAAATAGAAAATGTTTTTTTGAGTTACTATAATGAATTAGAGGACAATGAACATAATATAAGTCTTTACCTTCAAAAATAAGAAGGAATAAAGCAAAAACATACATAATAAATTTCAATAGCAATCAATTAACTTTACGTAAGACAATCGCTTCAATTTGAATATATTTAAATTGAATGATCAAATACTAAGCCACAGCATAACCACGCGATATCGACATAATAATAGTATATAAACGTGAAAAATGTAGATTATATATTGTAATATGAGACGACCATCTCCATCCAGATGCCGCACATTCCATTAACGGAAAAACTAAATTTTTTTTTTTTGTATTATTAAAAAAAAATCGTTATCTCATTAAAAATGAAAATTAAATTTTTTGACATTAATTATTATGCAAATAGTTAACATTTATACGCACGTATATAAAATATCGATTACTTTAAATTGGTACTATCGATAAGTCATATGATAAACATGTACTTACGAATTCGGTAATAACACATTACTTAAAAAAAATAGAAAATAGAAATTGCTATGAAATATAATATTTCATTGTGGATCTTTGTCGCAACTTATACGGTCGTCATTCTTTTCCTTTTCAATGGTGCGGTTTTGAGATTAACTCAATAACTCAATAAAAACAACAAACGTTCTATTTACTACTTTCCCCGTCAGGTTAAGTGATAAAAGCCAGAGTTGAGAAATCCATTTGGTGATATAATTAATTTTAAAGTTCGGAAAGAGCTGTGTAAACGACAGTTATTGGACACAATATATCATATATATATACTTCGTTATTATTATTAATGGTGTGTGAGACTTACAATAACAAAGGTTCGAAACATTTTTATTTAAACAACAACAATAGTAATAATAATAATGCGTTATGTAAGACATCTACCGAAATAAATAAGCACTGAAACACATTTCTAAAACAAATATAACTATAACGTAATACATATGATATATACGTTGGTAGGTATAAAACATGAATTGAATAAACGTGATGAGTACGTTGGAAATCAAATGTATATTTTAAAACGTGTTTTGTTGTTATAAACAAAATATATATATATATATGTTATCACGTACCATAATATAGATTATAGAACTGGACGGAAGCGTGAATTTCTCCAACTATATAATAACCGAAAACTAATAACGGACTTACGCGTCGGCCGAGCAAACTATAATAACGCGACGCTATAATACTCGCCGGAAAGGTTAATCAAAAGTCAAATAATAATAAATTATGTTTTGAACACACGCTATACGCGTTGTTTAATAACGACGATAATTCAAAGCGCAGCAAAGCGTCTTACGCGTGTTGTGCACGACGACGACGGTGTGATCGCACATACGTGATTTTTCGACCGGCGCTGCATTTCCGTTCTAAACACACGCCATCGCCCACCAGAGTTGACTACGTGAAGTCGACGATCAGACGCGGAGCGGAAAAATTCGAGACGCGACACGTAAAACAACAACAACAATGACACGGTTTAGAAATGCGTAACTGCGATGGTATGTTAAAAATCAGGGCGAAGTCAGTGTATTTATTTCGCGGTATATACTCGAGCATTGCTGTTCGACAAATGAAACCGTGACGACATTTCCAAAAGACAATGGAAAGGACACGTGTTCACGAGAAATTCGGTGTGTGGCGTTACAAACTTCACGCGTGTCGCGCTCGCTATATCGTCCGTAACGACAATGTGTGCGATTCGTTAGACACTGAGATGCGGCGATGCTGTTCTTCAACGGAACTCATGAATCCAAGACAACCTTTTCAGACCCTGTTCTAGTCGCGGACAGAGTGAAAACCGCTTTGGAATCAATTTTGTAATTCAAACATTAAAATCGCCTCGAATGCGATCCTAACGCCGTGAACTTTAAGGCTAAACGACGTTTGCTCTACCCAAGGTACGGAGTAAAAAAAAAAAAACTCGGTCAACGTGAAATAACGGTTCAGTTACGGAAGCGTAGCGCGCAAATAAAAAGGGCGGAGTACGAGCGGCCTCGAACGGCCGTTGGAACCGGACATGGCCTCGCGATGTTGTTACGCACGGACGGGAATACACTCCGACCGAGTACCGTTCCGAAAGTCCCCGTCTCCCGGCGGAATCCCGGTCTTGTCCGTCTGTACGTATTGTAAATAATAATGACGACGGCGACGAGGGCAATCGGCGCGAAAACGACCCGTCTCAAAAATCGTTTTCGCGCGTGTCCAATACAGTATTCATAAACGTTCGTCCGCCGAAAACCTCTGACGGGCCGTTTCCGTTTAATCATTCATCCGCGTTTATAATCTTCTCGGCCGCGCCAAAAGCCTCTCTTCCCGTCCCGAAACGTCACGGCGAATCCGCGTATCCGCGTCGAACCGTTCCCGTTTCCCCGATGAATAATCTACGAGCTGTTCCGCGTGTTTACGAACGCGATACATTGCGTTCCTCGATTACTGTGGTGTCTTTTTTCCTGCCGTTATCGACCGAACACCGGTAATAGGTATATCGATTTCGGTCGCGTACATTTTTACTAAATAATGCGTTCGTCTCAACGGACCCAACGCGAAAACCAAATTATTAACGGCCCGTCCGAGATAAACGCAATCCCGAGCGCGTGGACGGACGGACGCGCTTTGCCGCGCAACGGGAACGAATTTTGACGTTTATCGTTTGTGCGCACCTGAACCAGATCGCCGTACCGGTCGAGAGGCCGGTGGACAGAACCACGGGCTTCACGGGGTCCCAGCGTGGCCGGACGACATTCAGACGTTCGGCCGTGGGTGATTACGGCGTCTGAGGGCAGCGGCAGAGTCGAATGTGGCTCGAGGCGCGTGCAAGAACAGATGTAGCGCGGGCTAAAGCCTCTAAAGACGCAGGCACCACCGTCACGGCCGTAGAGACACGGATCTCGTGCGGGCTGGGTTTCGTTACGACGGTCGAGCCCTCGGTCTTGGTCGATTGGCGTCACGTCTTCTGCCGCGCCCCTCGGAAATACGGCTTCGGCCGTTAAAATCGGTTTGGTTTGTTCGACAATACGGTTATTCGATCGACCGCGTACGCAAGTGTGGCTTGGGAGGGATGGGTGGGCTCGTGTTGTGTACGATTTGAGAACGCGCTTCGTTTCACGATCCGTCCGACTGTCGACGTTCACTGGCAGATTGCCGTTGTGACACGACCGACGCGTTATTGTGCCGGCGGTCGTTCGGCGAAATCGATATACCGTGTTTCGCCGCATTCTGCCGATGTCCGATGACGACGGCGGATTTTTCATACGAGTCCGAAAACGAAATGCTTAAAGGACGAACGAACGCTTTGGTACAAAACAGTTATCTGCCAGGTTCGACGAATGATTTATTGTGTCTTATATCGGTCGTACAACGTAAATTACTTCGATGTATGTGAATCAAATTGCAGTCATTATTCTTTACTAATACATATATATATGTACAGATAGAGAGGTATTTTGCTCGATTTCTCAAGTCCTTTTCCAAACTTTGTAAGTCGTCGCTACTAGTTCTCGTGTACATTGATTTCGAGTATTGGCATTTAACCGCGATATTATACTATGTACACTTGGCAGACATTCCGTGCTCTTTTATGTACGCGTGTCGCGTGACTTCGTGCAGAGGGTTTTTAATGTCCATATAATATTACAGAGAATAACGTGTGTATATGTATATTCCTCCCCCCCCCCCGTTTAAAATGAATTATACGCGATTTTCAAAGAACATGTCGCGAAAACATTAAATTCTGTTAGAAACGCACGTGACCGTTTTGCTTTAGATCGATTAATACATTTTAGCCGTGCAACGATAACGGTTTAAAATCTGGAAACACCATCAGGCCGTCACGGCCAAAGACGGTGTTTTTTAATCGTTTCGACGCCGTTTCACAACCGGACGGAACACAAGAGGTACCACGTGGTAAGCAGGCGATTACATAGAACCGTGCCGACTTCTGATCCGGCCGCGGCAAATCGCTCACTGGCATCAGGTTCAACGGCGTAGTAACGTCGAAAACTACTATACACTGTCTCTCGCGACCTTCCCGTCACCATTACCGCTAACCCGTAAAACGCGGTTTGTACATTGTCGCGACGCGTAATAACGGATAATATCCGTGCCGCCCGCGGATTCTACGACCGCGTTGCGAAGCTCGCGCGACACGTGCACGGCGTATGTACACTGTCGTCGTTGTGATTACTATGAAGGCCTCGCCTGCTCCGGCCGTGATTAATCGTCCGCTAAAAAGCGGGCCGCGTAATTCCGCGGCTGGCAAAGACAAACGGTTCCGAGCGACGACCGCGACCAACGCGACCGACGACCGCGACCAACGTCGACGACCACGACCAACGACCACGTAGACGTAGGACGGGCGGCTCGGCGGGGGTGGCGTTGTCGGTACGTCGACGGCGCGCGCGTGTGCGAGAGGAGGAAATCGATTCGACAGTTGTGTGTATACATGCGTAACGTGTGCGCGCGTGTGTCCTAACGCCGCCGAATTGTTTCCACGGGTCAGAGGGATTTGTGTATACGGGACGGGATGTGGTGTCTACTACGACGGCGTTTTCAAAACTATCGGTTGAGAAACGTGCTCGCGTTTCAACGTCGTTTAAGTTTTTAACTGGTTAAATTTTTTACTGCGTACGTCCGCGACGGCGATCCGATGACCGATAGATAATTAGACGTCCGTCGGCGGTCGCCGTCAGTCGAAACGGAAAAGCAATTGCATGCGCTTTACTGTTTACGCCTAGACACTAGAAATTCATTTCGCGTTTTCGCCGTCGCGCGTGTGCAATCGACATCTTCGAAACCCAGACGAAGGTTACCGACGGCTATCATTATCACACGCACAAACGCGAGTACGGGGACGATGGACGGGCTCGGTCACCCCACTGTTCGTCGTATCGTTCCCGTGTTTCGTTTACACGCGTCATGATTGAATCATTGGCCGCGTGTAATATAATATGAGATATAATATCTCGTTAATGCAATGAGGAAGCTGATAGTTAGCGGCGTATCGTGGTAATACGACGAGGGTCGGACGGGCATGTGAAAACGCGACGTCCGCGGCAACATTGGCCGTTGTCGACTGTTCGTTTTGGGATCCGCAGCACTTGTTATTGTTCGGCTTCTTTACCGCGGCACGCGTACACGGCATACGGTTTATGACGAGAAAAGTACACAAACGCCCGTTTTGTGTACTCTATAACCGGCCGACGTGTGTATATGAAAACGGAAGGCACGTTAGGACGTACCGCGTTGTAACGCGACATAAAGTAAATATGAAATTTATTTGCTGCGCCGTGAGGTTCGTGAGATTCGTTGACGCAATACTGATCATTATATATACAGTGGCCAGGAATTTTCAATGGGGGGGATGTTATAAGTAAATAGTAATAATACATTTTAATGAATTGTCATGGTAATACCAAAAACTCAAACGTTTATGTTTCAAGCTGTCCATAATCGTTTCTAGCTCATAATTGTGTACATTTTTATAGATTGTTCTATCTAATCGAAATGAATTTAAAAATAAAATCAAAATACATGGAAAGTAGATTGCTTATTCCAAACGGAATTTCAACCGCCTAGCTTTTGTACTTTTTTACCATTAACTAATACAAAGTAATGATTCTAAAACAGCTCTTATAACAAATAAGTTGTTTTCCGTAGATCAGCGAAATAGACAATGGAGGGGGGGATATAACCCCTAACCTCCTCCCCCCCCCTGATCACGCCACTGTATATATATATATATATATACACGAAACGAACCGACGTAGAAATAGTTTCCGAAACGACTGAAAACACATGTCGGGGTGATTCGGTCGTGTGATCAAATCGGTTCGTACGGGGGTTGTGTGTGTGGATGACACATATTTCGCCGACGGAATCGATTTGATTAACGCGCCGGGGGCGATAACGTTACGCCGCGTCCGGCCGAGCGTTCGAACAGCAAGCGCGCACGCACACGCACACCAGGCGCGACGTTGGCGATTAATTTATCGGGCCCCGTGTACGAGAACGCGCCACGGAAACGTTACGGTGCACGAAACGCGTTTGTGCGCGTCACGACGTAGCGAGTTCCGGAAGACCGTTAGCGGCGAGGCCGTGTACGCGCGCTAAGGGCCCGAGGTGTGCGTGTGTGCGCGCGTATCCGGTGCCATCGCTCGGCCCCGGTACACGCGCCCGAACGACACGGCGGTCCGGCAAAACGCACGCGAACGCGACGGGCGGGCCGCGCCGCGCCTGAAAAGACGTTGCGGAAAAAATTCAAGGTGAACGGTTTTTTTTTTTTTTTTAATAAGCGCCGCCCGAACACTCGGGTTGTCCGCAATGCGGCCCGCGATAACGACTTCGCCGCCGCCGCCGCCGCCGCCATGACGGCCCTTAGGCATAACGTAACGCGAGCGGGTTTATTTATGTGTTCTGCGAGAGACCGTTGGCCCTCTATCCCCGTCCACCGTCCTCAGCCGTAGGCGTTATCAATAATTTCGACGACCTTTTGCGGTTGTTGGTTGTCTTTTGCATTTTCGATACCACACTTCTGTCCCCCGAGGGACATTCGGATGGCAACGCCGTACGCGCGAGTAAAACGACATTTGTCGGACGCACACGTTCGCCGGCTTATGTAGAACCGGGGGCGGATATAAGGGGCGCTATGGGGGCTGAAGCCCCTCCCTTGGGTAGATAATATATTTTTAAAATTTACTAAATTTTTTAATTAAAATAAAGAAGAGCAATATAAGAATAATTTATATGTGTACTTTCTTTCAACATGTTTACATGTAAATAAAGTACTTTTTTTGTCTAGCCCCCCCTTTTTTCATTTCTAGATCCGCCGCTGTATAGAACCATATCAAACCCGCCACGGTATTCATACGCGTTCGGCAAAACGCGTGTGATACGAATGAAAACATTGTCGTCGATAATGTATAGCGGAGAGAGACGGTACCTTTGGTCGATAAACTCTGAAGATGACGTATAAACACGTTATTACTAAGACATTTTCGAAATCGTTATTGTTCTATCGGCCTCGAGCGGGCCGTCGTCTAGCTCGGTCGATATATTTACGTACATTTCTTCCACTCGAAACTGTACGAAAACACCGAAAAAACATACACGTTAAACATGATAAAATGTCGCTTGACAAAAGCAAAACGCCGAGTTTTAATTCAGAACGTATCATGAAACGCTTTTTTTTTTTTGTAAATACGATCGAGCAGAAAATTTATTCGTCCAAATCCGAACCCTGTACGGTTGTTGTTATTATTCTCGGTTTACAATCGTATAACAAGCGATCATCATGTTAGACACGTGATATCTTCGGAGACGAATGATCTCTGAATGCGCCGGTTTGATATTATTAAAAACGCTGGTTTGTTTGATCGCCCGACAAATACGCGTAATCGAATTCATCGCGGAAAACACGAATTCCTGTTTACGTTTCTGTGAACGTTTACGTATTTGCAATTCACGACGATATGGAAAATTTAATGTAATATCTATGATAAACAACGGACGAAAAACTATTTGAGCCGATTTGATCTTTTCGTAAACGTAATGTTGTTATTAAACACTCGCGTCAAAGTCGATAAAGCGTATTTATTATTATCGTTATCATACCAGAGAACACATAATGTATATCCATAAAATGAGATGATACGCGATACGCGACGGAGGTTTGTAAAAAAAAAAAAAATATGTATATATATATGTCTACGGCCGTATAATATAAATAAATACGCGCATAAAAGTATAATATATAAACGTGTTTATGGTGGAGAAAACCGCGATCGATCATCGACGAAAAACGAATGTTTGGGGGGGGGGTGGAGGGGAGGGGAAGCGAAAACTGTCGACGGGGTCTGTTTCGATTTCCAGTCGGAATGATAAATTCGACGAAATCATTGAAAAATATTCAGATCGCATAACACGATCTGAGAAGAGCGAACACAATAATATTTATTCTCCGCCTGCACGAGCGCGAATGCGATATCCCGTCCGGGAAAATTAATGCGCCGTTGAAAAATCTAATCGGTTCGACATTCGTACGAGCGACCGAAATGTTTTCGAAAACGAAAACTACGCGTTTCGGGTGTGGATTCGACGAAAACAGAAAAATACACAAATATCCGTTGCGCGGATTAAAAATATATAATTGTGAAAAAAATAATTTCTTCCCGTCTTCAAAAAACGAACGAATAAAAAGGAATTTTCGCAGAGAAATTTAATTCTACTCCTTCAACCCCTCTACACTACATTCGACTTACGGTCCGTTTATATTTCTCTCCATTGATATTTCTTTAGGAATTTATTAATTAAGAAATATTAATATATAAGTGAAATTTGTCGGAGAACAGTTTTCAACGACTTTACCGGAGATCAATTAGTTTTTTATTTTATGCGGAAAATCCGAACACATTATATATTAATAACAGTTGTTAAATTTCTTAAATACAAATCATAATTAATATAAGAAATCCGTCAAATAACAAACATTTATATTTTCAAAAACTATACTGAAACGTATTATTATTCGTTTTAACGTATCGTATAAAAGTTATAATTCATAATATTTTCGGAATTCCTATTATTTTATCATTAAAATGGTTAATTTTATTTAAAGTATTTTGGTAATTTAATCAATAACAACGTTTTGAAATATTTATGGACATCGAAATATTCAAATTATTGTCCGTTTTCGTAAAATAACAAACATTATAAATATTTATGAAATGCGTTTTCGAGAATGTCCATACAGTAATCATGCACGTTAACCGTTATGTAAATAACTTTTAATTAAAAAATTCGAAATATTTCAAAAGCTGTATACTCTTAAATATTTTAATATTATGAAAAAACAATTTTTTTTTCTATTATACGTTTACGTTACACGTTTCTACAAAAATCCGTACATAAAAATGTATTTATTATTAATACGGACCGTTTATTTATGTGTTTGTTTTTGACACTTTGAACTTTGTTTATGGTCAAAACAATAATCGTTCATTTATAGAAATATCTTGAAAACAATACCAAAGACATATCTGTGGCGGAATAGGTCCGAAGAATCGAAAACTTCTCCAAACTCGGGGAAATTTGTAGCAATAAATTTACTATACACTCTGTAACAACTAACTAGAACATTTTGGACTCCTGTTACGCGACACATATTTTTTCGGCCACTGTACAAGCATATTAGAATCGAATTAGATGCCTCCTGCTGCGGGCGAGATCGATACGAATCTCGTTTCGAAAAACCGTTGACAATTCAAAACTGAACCATATGTATATATTTGTTTTCAGACGTTAAACATAAAGTTCATAGGGAGATAATATCAAAACGACGATGTCTATAAAACTGTAGTAGACACGCATAAAATTCAATAGACACGTACTAACCCGAAAAGTAAATACAACGCGTGCACGGGGAATTAATGTAATAAAATAACAACAGCCCGATTCCGCTCAACGATTCACCGAGAATTTATCGATTTTATATTATTTATACGCGAGATACCAGCGAAAGTTTGAGAATGTTTCGGATTTGAGGAATGCGCGCGCGCGCGCGTATCAAAAACGTATATCGTATGTTATTATTATTATTATTATTATATACAATACGCGATCGTTCACGAAAACGCGAACAATGCGCGTGTACGACGGAGGGCTAATAGACGATAATTTCGAAACTATTTGGCAAACTATTTGATGATATTCTTATAAACGTATAAATTCGCGGACAACACGATCGGTCGTCGTGCTAAGGGATACGTCCCGTGTAAGCACGTATTATTTATATGTGCGTACGTACGCGCGGGTGAGTTTTACTCAATCGACCGGAACGTATTGTTTTTCGTCTCGTTCGCTCGATGACCAACAATAACAATAATATCGACGAGTCCCGGTCGCGTGTAATTATCGGATACATCCGATTATATTATATCGCAATGCGTAACGTGTTGTTTTTTTCCCCTCGAAATACACGTCTCGTTTTTATACGGTTCGTGTTTTAAATACACACACATATATATGTGTACATAATGAGGTCCGAGGAGAAAAGAAGAAAAATCTCATCAAAATGACTCCGGTGCTCGTATCCGGGGACGTGGATGGAACGGGGGAAAATCAATATCTTCTCCCTCTCCCACCGCCGGTCATCCCCTAACCCCTTTCCATATCCCGTTCCTCCCTAACCTGACCTTCCCCTCGACAAATCTCCACTCGCTACCACGCCGCACGCACGGCTCTGTCGACCCGTTCACCGCGCTCTTTCCCGCCGGCCCGCACCGTCGCGACCTCGCGCTTTCCAATATATATTTATTACGTTCATATACATACGCACGCACGTGCACGCCGTTCGTCGAACAGTACAAATATAATAACGTCTCTCTCTCTCTCTCTCTATACCGTCCCCGTTGTCGTTATAACGACGTTTCCTCGGGACCGCCGCGGCGAACGGATCTCCGGCGACGGCGTGTGTGACGTGCGCACTTACAAACACACGTGCGTATATTCGATCGCGGCCCGGCGGATTTGTACGGACGGGACATTCAATAAGCCCGTCGATAACCTCCTACTCGCCCGTACGACCCGTGCACGCGACGACGTCAACGCTGGCGCCATTGTTTCGCGCCTTTGTCGGCGACTACGTGCACACAAATGTACCGACGTGCGGACGATTCAATTGCGACGGCACGTTCTCTCTCCGTCTGAAACGATCGTTTCCCGTTTGTTTCCGTCGCGTCCACCCGCGCTTCCGACATTCCCGATTGTCCGGAGCTTCTCTCGACCGGGAGTCGCGCCGCAACAGAAAAAAACCGTCGGCTCCTAATGACCGGTTAAAATATACGTCGGCTTTCTTTCTCTTTTTTTCTCCTTTTTTTTTGTATTTTTTTAATGAGACGCGACGTTTTCCTCAAAGGAACCCTCGTGTACGTGTACAAATGAGTGTTACGCGGCGACCGAGACCGTACGTTTGCGATAAAGTCCTAAAAAATCTAAATTTATTATTGAAAATGTCCTCTATACGATCCCGAAACGAAATCGGAATTCGAAATTCGAGTCGTGTAAAGGAAAAATAATAACAGAGTGAATCGCTCGAACGCATTACGCTGGTTTTTCGACACACAGACTTTAAAACACTTAAAATGTATGCACACTTTTTTTTGTAAATCCCGTATGATCAATTTTAATCGGTCGTTTCGTCAGTCAACGAGAAAACCCAGTGACCGGATGCGATTTGTGCCGCGGGAACGCGTAACGCACGTCCGAGCGGAGTCCGACAGAAAATAAAACGCATCGCTCGGCGTCTGAAACCCGTCGGCCGTGTGTGTGCGTGTGTGTATATATATACGTACACAAGAACAGACATCGCTAACCTAACCACAAACTGGTCGGCGAAAACGCGATGAAACAAACGCGCTCGTGTACAGCCTCTCCGTCCGGTTCAAGCGGCCTAAGTGCAATGGTGCCTCGTCGCGCCCACTCGTCTCGCCCGCTCGTCGCGCCCACTCGTCTCGCGCGCGAAACCTCGGCAAACCCGTATTGCACGAAACGCGGCGCACGGCCCAAAGAGACGTCGACGACCTGACCGCGTCTCCTCGCACCCGAATCACAAAACCCAACGCCGCATCCCGTCTCTCGCCCGTCCGTTCTTGCCGAGACGTCCGCTCGCCATCCGCACACGCGCCGACGACCAGAACAAATCATCGACCCGTAACCCCGGACACGCGGCCAAAACCTAACCTAACGGCGGACACGCCAACCCGGTAACGCGGCCCGACGCTCTTCCAACGTTTGTATCGCGTGCGAATCGCGTGCGCGGCAACAAACACGCGTTTTACTCGACGTCCGTACATTTCGGTTTCGCTGTTTGCGTGTACTTCTGTGCCTAACCTAACCGAAACATTTACCGACTCCGAAACACGCGTTCCGGAATCGAACCGTCAAATTGTCGACTCAGAAGCCTAATCGCCGTGAATCTTACAGAGGCCGACCGTAACCCGTACGACGTTATTGTCAACGCGCACTCGCACTCGCTCCGTTTCTTCTGGCCGTTTCGTTTAACTATATATATATAATTTCGTTCGATTTTCCTTTACGATCGTTCTTCGATTTATTATTACTGTCAGACCATAACAAGACGTTTCAAAGATATACAATATCGGATGTGCATTTACCTATTTCACATTTCTTACCGACGAGTGCGTTTTTTTAAAAATATCTCACCCGGATTCCGAGTACAGTAATATTTAAATATAGACCGTACCGTATACATTATTGAAATTTTTTTATTATTTCATTATTGTACAACAAAATAACGGAGTGTCTAACGAGAGTTCTAATGATTCGTGGCGAGCTGTTCATAACGCGACACGGCGCGTGTACTTTTTTTTCAAAATAACAATTTCGTCGAACAGTTCGAAAACGTTAACTGGTTTTTCCTCCTCCCCCAAATTATTATATGGCGTTTGAAAAAAAGAAACGTTTAAAAGCTTTCGGTCGTTTTTATGCTCGATAATTTCCGTTTCAATAAGTCCGGTATTACCTAAGTCAGTATTGCTCCGACTTGAAATTACCTTTGCTTCGCGGTAACACTGATGTTATCAAAAACAGCTTGTTGTGTTTCGAGTCGAATTAGCGTGTCGTTCGCTGTTCGATCATAATTGTTACACGCACGCTTAGACACGCGTTCGTACAAAATATAATTTCAAGCCACACACGGATTGAGATTATTCTAAAGAATTTCTCCGTTACAGAGGGAGCGGTGTGTCAAAACCAATAAGTTCTACTTCGAGTTTCCAGAATAATAAAATTTATACTATTCGAAGTTTCTGCAACACGGTGTTATATTGGTAGAGTCTTTGAGTATTTAAATTTCGCCTAAAATGCAATTAAAACGGTATTCCGAGTATAAGTATTTCAAATTTTAAAATAAAGTTTTTTTGAAGTCTGAAATCAAAACGGTCAAATATTTCAATAAAAATCGTTATCCTTATCGAATCGTCGCGAGATGAATAAAAACCGACGATTACGAGTATGACGACGAAACATATTTTGTATGACACGCGTCCCGTTAAATTTTTTCAATAAAACGATAACACTTATCTGTTGACCGTAATTGTCGTGGTTGGTAATTAAAAATCGTAATCGTGATGAACACACGTTTTAGAATTATTATTATTCGTTTGGCGGTAAACCGTAACGGTCGAATGCCGCCGAGATTGGTAACCATACGTAGTCCGGTCCGTGCGCGGTACCGACCGGTATACGGCGGCCGACCGCGCACAACAACACGATAATCGCGTTTTCGGGTGAAAACCCCGGACCGCATCGCTAGCGGAAAGAAAAACAAAAACCATGCGTCTTACCCGACTTTCAGATTTCCGGCGAGTTGTCTCATCAAAAACACGGATCGGCGGCGCGAGGATTCGACCCGCGGCAGGTGTAAACCATCAAAAAAAAAACGAAAAACCCAAACAACAACAAAAACCCAAACAAAAAAAAACCAAAAAGGGAAAAAAACCGCGCGCGCGGTCACGTTCAAATAACGCGGGGCGGTCGTCCGGCTATCTCGGCGCGAACGGTTTGTTGCGTGTACGCGGTGCGCGTCGCGGAGTGAACGTGAACGGGAGGGACTGGTCGTCACCCGTGTGCGCGCGCGGTTCGTGCCTGCGGACGCCGACGATATCAACGGCGAACGACGGCCGACGACTGACACGCTCGCGGACCGCCGACGCGACGTCGCGGGCGCGCGCGTGCAGCGTCCCTACCGTCGGGGGCAACGCGGGGGGGAGGGTCGGTTGTACGCGCAGGACCGCATTGCGTCGTCCCGTACCTGCACAAGCACGACTCTTCTCCCCGCCACACCGTTTTGATTGATTCCGGCGGGGGACGGCCGGGGCGGGTGTCGCCCGCGGCAAAAGAAAAAGCGAAAAACGGAATTTTTCGGCGTCCCCGTCGGACGACCGCGTATTTCCAGAACGTTTTTTCGCAACGTCGTGTCTCGGGCGACTGTCCGCGCGTAAACTTTCGGCTGGGCGAGAGAAATTCTTTCTTTCGCGATTATGCGCATGCTGGGAAATGGATACGGTTTTTTATCCTGTAGATGTAACCCAATCACGGCGATTCGGTCCTAAAAGACATCGACAACCAGACCGGTGTGCAATGAGGTCCGTCACCCTGCCACCCTGCCACTTTCCATTTTGGAAGAAAAAAAAATATATTCAAAATTATGTATTATCGTTTGTAACCACCATAACTTTTTTTGTAACCAACCCTAAACCCCTTGAAAATGGATTTCCAAATGGCGGGGCCAGGGTGACGTCACTTGTAATCATTTGTAACCACCAAAAAAAAATCGAAAAGTCCACTTCAAACCCTTCAAAACGGGTTTTTTGATATCCGCAGGCCCCCTACAGCGTCGGGTTAGGTTAGGGTTTTTGAAGGGTTTGAAGTGGACTTTTCGATTTTTTTTGGTGGTTACAAATGATTACAAATGATATTACATAATTCTATGCCATTTGCAGAAATGTAAAACTCGAATTTCCCAACGGCAGCGCCAGGGTGACGTCATTTTCAAGGGGTTTAGGGTTGGTTACAAAAAAAGTTATGGTGGTTACAAATGATTACAGAACGATATTACATAATTTTGAATATTTTTTTTTTCCAAAATGGAAAGTGGCAGGGCCAGGGTGACGGACCTTGTGCAATGTACGTTTTGGATGTATATTCCCGTAATAAACTTTTCGGGCGAACCGCGTACAATGATATTCGTCCGTTGATTTCTCGTTTTTCGTCTCGCGGTGAAAATCGAATGCCGACGCGCGAATTATGTAACAACCGGCAAATGATCATTTCATAACGGTATCGAACGTCGCGAAAAGTCCAGTCGAAATTATTTGAAAATAAAAACCGCGTTCAGTTAAAATCGGACGACGTAACGCTGCCGCGCGACGGGATCGGTCGTACCTGCTATTATTCGACAAACTAAATGAATGATCGCAACGCAAACAATTATAAAGCTTTCAATTACTTCCACAAACTAATTAAAAATTCATTTTCCCCTTATCTAAAAAGTTTTTTCGTTTTTTTTGTTAATTAATAATTAATCAACTCGTTAATATTTATACAAAACTTTTGATTATATTATATCAAACGATAATTTGAAAATAATATGAAACGAAAATGTACGCTTTTCAAAACGAGACATACCTACCACGCTACAGTGCAACTTTTATGAATTGAAATGACTAAAATCACACAAAAGGTTCGCCGATCGCAATATTGTACACTTCAAAATACGATAATTGAAAAAAAAAGGTTATTAAGGAATGTTGAAACGACAATTCAAAAACAAAAACAACAAAAAAATAGTATTCCATATAAAATTCGTTTCTAAAAACAAACGAAACAATGTATATTTGAATTCGTTTTGACGAATATTATTTCAAGCAAAATTTAATAAAGACTGCTTCAAAAAAAAAAACACATCATTATAAACAAATAACCAAAATAACAATGAACTAAAGTACTCGAAAAACAAAACGATTTCCGGGTACAAAAACCCGTTTATCTCCAAAAAAAAAAACAGTGATTGTTTTATGACATCCTACAAAAGTACACACGTCATTAGAAATTATAGATATTTAATTAATAGCACTTATAGCATAAGCATATCAGATTATATATACATACACGGGAATGACCGAATCGGGTCCCTTCTCGTTGATATTCGCATATTTTTCAAATATTTTTAAGACAATACGTCGAAAATGACTACTTTAAATTTTCATAACTCCCATGCCGAGTCTTAACCGTCGAAATGAATTCGTGTTAAACATAATTTTTCGAAAACTACGAAAATACGCACGTTTTATGGGGTAATAACGTAATGAAAATGCATTTGTATACGTTTTTTTTCTTTGTGAATATCGCATATTTGGTGAATACTTTCGTCGTTTAGGAAAACGTGTCTTGGACCGGGAAAATAATGTTTTCGCACATTTGTTTGTCTCGATCATTTTGTTCGGATAGAGTGCACGGTAAAAATGTCGCGTTTAAAAGAAATTCTGAAACCGTGTAATAACCGTAAACATGTACATTGAATGGATACCAGAAACAATGTTTCGACACGTTGACGAAAAATTATTTTGCGATCTTTTCAAAACGATCTCGGATTATCGGATTAACGGATTGCTGCCTGCCCGACGGTGTGGATTTCGTTTTCGTATGTATGAGGGATACGGTTCGCTCTTAGCGGTCAGGACAAGTTTCAAGCCGCCGTCTTAATAGTAAAAAGAAAAAGAAAATTCTTAAAACGTTCTCAGACCGGCTAGAAACAACTCGTGGGACGCGCGAAGTCTGACGGGACGGGAACGAATTCGACCGTCTGTGCGCAATCCGATCGGCGGGGGCCGAAGCTCGGAAACCGTTTCGCCGTCTGCGGCCAATACACTATCCGCGAACAAAAAACCTGAAAAGCAGTTATGAATGTTGCGCCGCGGAAAACGCGTCAAGAGAAAAACGAAAACACAAAACCTAACCTCGTGTTTTCGTGCGCGATAACTTTTAACGAACGAAAAAAGACGAAAATGTATCCAAACGTTAAAAGAAAAACGTGCGTGAAGTCTGCGGATACCTATTTTCAATAATACCGTATTGTGCACGTGTTATTCGTATTATATCGTTCTCGAAGCACCTAACCTAACCGAACCTAAAACGCGCCCCGTTCGTGTTCTTTTGTTTTCGTTATGGACGTGCCTTTTGTCCGTCCGTTTTTTTATACGCGTCAATAAATGATTTTGCGAAATGTCGCGTCGTACGAGACGACGGCGCCTTTTTTTGTATCTCCTCCTCTCGCGCCAAATAAAACATTGATTCGCCTTACGACCGACTTCATTCCGCATTCCGATAAATTACACCGGAAGATCCATCGATTTTCGTGTGTGCATCGTACACGCGTGTTTATTGTCACGGGCAACGTAGACGGATCGGGTTTTTTTTTTAATCTCCGTGTTCTATTTTGGCCACGCGTGTAAACATGGGCGGACTGAGACCCTGAAGTTTTCAGGAGGCTTTATGGCTAACGCAACCAACGCGAACAGGTGACTTACGATGTTCACTTTTAAATCGAATAAATAACTTGATAATGTATAACATAAAAAAAATTTTTTTAGTAAAATAATAAAACCGACGTCGAAAACAATGCACTAAAAAGTGTGAAATAATTCGCTAAAGGTCGGCGCCGGATTCCAAATTGACGCATAATATCTCGCCCATATCACTCCCAGACCTTTCACTTTGAAATAACGTCGACTTCGACCAGATCATTTCACACTTTCTCGGGTTTTACTTTCTTCGTTCTTGAGTGTTTTTAGTTGTAACGGTTTGAATCAAACTACGTGATAACATAATATAGCTTTCGTTCAAAACATTAGGTGTTATATTATTTTGCGTGGGCCAATAGGCAATAGTGCACAGTTTTTAGAGGGCCTGGGCGGGTACGGCCTCTTACCCGCCGCTGCGTGTAAACGAAACGAATCGGAGGAACGCGTTTCAGAAACGTCGTCGTACGCCGAGAGTATTCGTGTTCGATTCGATTGTTCGTCGTCGTCGTCCGGCGGATCGAACGTGTTCGTTTGGCGTCGTGACTTTGTCGTCGGGTCGGGGCGACCGATCGTGTTGAACGCGCGACGAGCGCGCGGGTAGAGAGGTTTCCGTGGGAGGCCCGTTGGCAGTGCCGGCCCAAGATAACCCGGGGCGTTACTTCTACAGGGGCGCTTTTAACGTACGAATATTTTATAAATTTTAGCGTAACATTTATTCAAATTGACGATAATATGTCTAAACGACTAAATTATCCACGACAGAATATTCTGTTATTTAATTTTTTTTTATAGATTATACGATTTTATAATCATGAATTATTATTGAGAATTTGTTTAAGGGCACCTTTCAAAAAATTGCCCGGGGCGTCGAAATACCTTGGGCCGGCCCTGCCCGTTGGTTTTCGTCATCGACGTACTGAATTGTTCGCCCGCCGAGTCCGCGATGTACGCGTAATAACCGACACGGCGACACGCTTTCGAGTGCCCAACGCAAAATCGTTAGCGGCACAAACCCACGGGATTTCGGAACGATTCGATCGAATTTCGTGGTGGGTTTGCGGGGACACGTGCTTTGCCCGGGTAAACGCGGCAACGGTAAACGTTTCGACGTCGCCCGAAATGTTCGGTCACCGCGCAATATTTCCTCCCCTCGCGTTTTCGACCCCCGTACCATATTATATATACACGCGCCGGTGATCCCTTTCGCGTCCCCGGAAGCGGCAAACGGTACGGTCTCGAAAAACCGTTGAACCCGTGTTGGATTACTCTCGGCATACGTACAGCGCTCCACACAATGTGTGTGGACGCAATACGTCGTGCTCGCGAGTTAGAGGTACTCGATAAGCGCACTCCGAGCGCGGACCTAACCGCACCCGACCGATGCGATATCGTAATTATCGAAACGCTCGTGCGTCGCGCGGTATTGTGTGCAAACCGTAAACGTAAACGATTTGACGAGAAACGTTCAACTAATGTTTAAACGCGATCGCGTCGCGGCGAAACGTCAAAACGTAATTTATACGTAACGTCGTTCAACTATATTTTCTTGTGCTTTTGACGTACTAATTCAATAGAGACAGTAAACTACAAAGCCGTACGATGAAATTTAATTTACGACGGAATGTCGTTAACGTTCTGATGGAAGTTGTTTGTCTGATTCGCCTAACACGATATTTCGTTGATTAAAAATTAGTCGAAATTTACGTTAGAATACGTTCGGAATAATAATGTTCGTTTTTCTTTTCTATGGAAAAACGGAGAGTGATTTTCCGTGTTGCTTTTTCGATCGACAAACATATATAAAGAAAAACTTTTTTAAAAAGTTTCAAAAGATGTTTAATTAAAACGCTGTTCACCGTCGTCGCGGACAAAACGTAATTGGTTTCATATATATATACCGCAATAACGGGAAATAATTTCGATCTGAACACCAAAATGAGTTCTTGGAGACGTTTTCTATTACATCCCGAACAGTTTTGTATAGTTAATCGGCTAATAATAATATTAATATTATAAACGAGTTCGTATTTGAAAGGTGAAAACCAGTATTATTTATCAAATCGAGCTGGTATAGGACGCGTTGACCGGATTCCAAATCCGGATATATATATATGTGTTCTAGAATATATCGGGGTAAACATCACACATCCGTTCCGTGTACTGCGTACAAGTCCGGTCGGTCAGCCGATCGGTTCGTCAATCGGAATGATGTGCGAGATCGTAACGTAAGATTCATCTGATATTTAACGTTTACAAATAGGCGGTCGATATTTATAACGCGTTCGCAGACACAAAAGAAAAAAAAACATGTAATGTTTGTATTAATATTGATAGATAAAAGTTATTCATTATTTAAAATAGAATAAAAAATATTTAAATAGTGTTCTCAAGTATTTTATTTTTAAATAAATTTTAATGGGAGAGGGATAAAATAAAAACACGTATTTAATGTGAAATAAAAGGAAATTCTAAAAATATTTCACATGTGATTGTTCCATACCTATTTAGAAAATATTTTTTATGTAATTTCAGTGTTTTAACTTATTATATATATATATATTGTTCTTATTACTTACAGTTCAAATTTAGTTTTCATTAAATATGTCAACTTCAAATTTCAATTATAATTATAAAGTTAAAATCAATTTATGTTTAAATTAAATATACAACTCACCGACGACGCGCGTAATGCAACTAATTTTGTTTTAATGTAATTTTATGACGGTAATGTTCACAGCCATCACATAAAGCTGAAGAAAGCTTTCATGCACTCTCAAAACTTTAGAAGTCTAAAAAACATCTAAAAGATCAAATAATCAAATTTAACATGTATATAAAGTAATACATTTTCAATTAGGTGTATATATATACATATTGTAATATGTCTAACATTTTTATTCGGTCTCTTCATATACGAATAAATCGACTGAATGTGCACAGCATAATAAATTTAACATCCGCACAACCGAAATATTACAAACGATTTTTAAAAAACTGTAATTTTCCGCTGGAAATGTATTTTGTTAAAATGAAGAGAAAAGCTGCTGTTATTCATCTCTATTCGTGCGAGTCGTCAATGTTGTTGTAACGTGTACAATTTATAATATAAGCGTAGTTATTTGTTAAAGAATCGTTATTATGTTTCCCGTTTTCTTATTTAAAAAATATATATTTGTCGTAAAAATTATTATTATTACAATGTTTTTTATACAAGGTATCTATATTAAGAACAAAATAATTTTTTGTATACGTATATGGCACGGTTCGAAACATTTTCAAATCAATACATAGTAAAAAAAAAAAAAACACAGAATTTTCTACTTACAGTGTGAAAAACGATGTTTGTATTCAAACTCATAGCGGTAAATTATTGCGTTCGATGAGATTAGACGGCTCATATTAGGCGCCTTATAATAATAACATTTTGAAGAATCTTTTTCCTTCGAGTATAAAATTATATAAGATACAGATTTTCAAAGAAAAATAATAATACAACACGTTAATACAATGAATAATCCAATTTTCGAGTGCACAGATGGAAAAAAAACAATAACAATTTATTGACTTTCTATACAAATGAATTAATTATTGCAAAATACACAGGATTAAATAATAATATTATTAGATTCGATAGGTATACATCCGTGACTGGTATATTTGGGTACTTAAACAAGACTTCGATCCCTAACAAATCTTTAAAAGTTTTAGTTTTTATTTTAGAATTATGGAAAATTTTATAGCACATATTTTTAGCACATCTTGCCGGAAAACGCTGTTATAACTTATAATACAGTACAACAATAAATTAAATATTAATCAAAACTAAAATATCGTGTAATAATCGAAAGTATAAAGTATACCCTGCGATTTATCGTATAACGTTATAATACAAACACACACACACGCCAATTGAATAAATAATAATCATAATACGTTTTTTTTTTTTTTCCATTAAAAACAAACAATATCTTAAAACACTAAAAACACATTATATAATATCGCTTGTACACACATGTATTATCATGATGAGGTCATAGTATTTATAATATAGTGATAATTAATATGTATAACAGTGTATTTAACCTATGGCACACAGTTTCTAAGTTCCGATTTTAATAACGAAACGCCACATTAATAATAATAATAATAATAATAATGATAATAATTATTGCTCGCGTAGCAGCACTACAACCACTTATCAGGTATGCGGTATACACACACACACATAAGTAGGTAGTAGTAATAGTAGTACGCGAAACAGAATGTACTATAAATATTATTTATATATATACATATACACAGACGGAGTATACTGTTCTTGTTCTCGCGGGGCCGGGCAACAGCGTCGTCGTTCTATTTCCAACAAAGGAACGGCAGACAGTTCTTCCTCGGTTTCTGAATGGTCGCGCGAACGGCTTCCACGAAAATCGTGTCTAATCCTTCTTTGGTCAGCGCCGAACACTCGAGGCTCTTCACCGCACCGATTTTCCTTTTCATCTTCTTGATCTCGTTTTGCCTCACGCAATCGTTGTTTTGATTCTGTCTCAGGTCGCTTTTCGTGCCTGCACAAACAAACACAACCGCGTAAGCTGTTAATCTTTCCGACGTCCACCAAAAGTGTCGAGATTCGTTTTCACCTCGGCCGAAATACAATATCGTTACCAACGCGAATGAAACACGTACACATACGTGGCACCGATGTCACGATCGTGTTAATACGTAGGAAACATTTCAGAACATTTCTGTTCGAACCGTGTCGAACGCGCGGTCATGTCCTTTGCGACGCGGGTAACGAATCGAAAACGCGATCGAGTTTCACTTTAGAACACGCCCGTCGTTTGCATTAAATCGCAGCCTAACTTGCCAAAACCAGATTCAACGAAATGTTTAGAACTAACGCACGACGGTGGATCGACTCGGAAGGATCACGCGGAACTTAAGAAAGAAAACAATGCGCGATGCCCGCCGTCCTCGTTTCCTGCGCCCGACGATCTTTAAATCCAAACTTCAACAACAAATTATTAATCTATAATAAAGTTATAACAGTCCCTGTCCGTTCCTACGGTATTCAAAACCGGGGGCGGGCCAAACCCATATAACTTACGGCACCTGCAAGCATTCCAATCAATTAGCGTAAAACCTATGGACTTCCGCGGTGTGTCACAAATCAAAGCCTACCCGAGGAATTACAAATATCGAACCGCACAAAAACTTGATCACGATTACTATGAAAAATATCATAATAAATTAGAAAATCATGATAATCCTTTCGTTCCTCGTATGCCATCCCTCATTCTCCCTGACAACCTTTTAACATGGCTAAAAAGAAATTGACCAAGACATGCTCTGACAAACTAAAACAGCTCAATTTCCATAGTGCAGTCAACGGACGATTTCCCAACTCATTTATTAATAAAAATAAAGAATTTACTTATTGTACCTACTACACTGTACAGATTGTAAATAAACGCTTTTAACCTAATTCCAAACCAGAATTATAGCGCGATTTTCCGATCAAGTTTCTTTTGATAGTCTAGAGATGTTTACAATTTACAAAATTACAAGTCATATAGTGAACATTCGGTAAACTCCTATTTCATTGCAACTTTAGTCCGTCATGTCTAACAAGTCATCAAATAATAAACTTAGCTAAATCGGCATTCAAAATCCAAATCGTCGTATTAATTACAATAATTCGTATAGTTGCCAGACCTAAGGACATTAGGACATAACTGTATTCTAAACATTCGTATTTGATATTTCGATAACAGTGATTATGGATAAAATATAAAACAAAACGTTTAAACCGAGTCTTCCGTGGTCGACTCTGGTTTCAAATTATATACATATATGGTGTTTGTTTTTTTTTCAGGAGAACCGCACACTTTAGACGTCTACTGCACAAATTTATACTTCGAACTGCGTAGCTAAACTTTACGTTAAGCAAAAACACCGGTGATTTACAGCTCACGCGCACAACAATATTGTTACCATATATATATAGAAAGAATTATCGTCATCTAACCTTACCGATCAATATCACAGGTATTTTCGGACAGTGGTGTTGAATTTCCGGATGCCATTTGCTGGCAATATTTTCGAACGAACTTCGACTGCCGACCGAATAGCAGAGTAGAAAACAATCCGTCTGCAACACAATATCGGTAGACATTATATGATATATTAATATAATATTATTAGCAAAACCCGACCGGAAACGACACGCGTTTCGAAAATAAACGACCAAAACATTTCAAATCGTCAAAAACCAGAATTATTCGCCGAGTTAAATATTATTGTATACAGAGGTCGCATACGTACACTCGATGCGTGTACAGTAAAAAATAATTTATACGAATCGTAAACATTGAAATTCCACGCGCGCACATATGTGTATATATTTTCTGGTATATTGTGTACGTTCGTGTTTCAGAACTAAGACGTCGTACTCACGTTAGGATAAGACAGGGGCCTCAGTCTTTCGTAATCTTCTTGGCCGGCGGTGTCCCACAAACACATGTTGTACTCTCGTCCGTCCATGATGATGTTGTCGGCGAAATTGTCGAATCTTTAAAATATATTTCAATACGACTTATGAAAATCATTCGCATGGAGTTCACGCGCGTTTATTAACACGCACTACACACATAAGTGTATGAATAAAACGCGTTACCGTTACGCGTAAATGTTAGCTCGCATATAGTTAACATTTAAATAAAAATCACCTTTTCGAAGAAGTTTAGTCACAAATAAAATGAGTCATTTTTGACATACTTTCTCCGCGTTCCTACATAATTCAATACGGTTAACGGTGGTCTCTACACTACATAAAATATCGTATAAAAATCGATACAATTTACTCTGTTCATATTAATCTACGAAATGTTAATGTATCATGTTAGCGTGTTTTTAATACGTTTCTTGTTGACATTGGCCTACTTACAACACATATACGTATATGTATAATTATTTATCAAACACATTAGTTGTAATTATATTGTTTCGATGTGTTAAATATATATTAAATCCCATAAAATCGAAACGAATGCGGCGAGACATTTTGCATTTGTAATTGACAAAAACTACGTGTACCGAACTACTAAACAATGTAAATAAATAACGGCGGGCTTGAACATTAACGAAATGTACAAAACGCATTTACCTACGTACTCTACAACGATTAAAAAATAATCTCTCTCGACGGTCTCCCGTGTGTCTTTGACGTACGCGTCCGCATTAAATATTACAGATTACGCAGAATACTACGGCACTTGGATTGTTATTCATTCGTGTCGCCGACGCACAAATAAACCGACAAGCCAATTGTTGTTATAGAATAATCGAAGTTTAAATTACTACTGTAAAACATTCGATAATATCGTACGCTAGCACCAATTCGCGCAGAGAAAATTAATCGTCTTTCGAAACAATAGCTATGCTAAACAACAGAACATATTTGCGGGAATACGTCATATTTTTTTATTTTTATTTTCTATAGGAACAATAACGATCACTAGAGTCCAACTTTCCACGTGGAATAAATGCTCGTTAGCGACGCGTATGTCAAACGCGAGACGTCATTAAATAAATATATACGCACAGATAAGTATAAGTATTATTGAACTCGAAAAATGGTATTCGACAATTTTTTAACCGAGTATGTTGAGAACGTAATAACGTTTATTGTTTATATAACCGATAAACGATTCTCGGCGTTCCAAAGATAAACCGTAGAATACCTACGCGCGTGTGTATATACATATGCGTTTGACGACATTTGATTGAATTTCGAAAACCCGCCAATTTATTTGGTCCATGCCCTACAGCGGTTATCTACTTATGCCCGTAATTATAGTTGAACAAACGACTGTGGTGCCTGTCTATTTTAACGACAAACCCATAGAAATTGTTCAAACGTTCCCACAACATAATACGATTCGAGTACATTTATCGTATTTAAAATAAACACGGTACGAGCGACAAGTAATGTCATCTATACATGTCGTATAGGTATTATTTTGTTTTCTGAAGGATTTTCTCGAAATACTTTGACATAATCTCGAGCACAATCAATAATATTATATCTACGCGCAGACATGAATTATTACATTCGATCGACTAAAGTGACTTTGGTTTTTACGGTTTGATCACTAAAAACTGTAACGTATGTTCAGAACACGCATCGTAAAATCAATGATAAAGCCAATTGTTGACTCGAATGAGCGAGAAGAACAGGGACCGTTATTCCAAGTTATTAAGAACCAAATCCTCTTTTAAAAAGTCCAATTCCCCTATCCGTTTGTATTGTGCGACGGTTCCCGAAACTACACGGATTACTTTTATGCGTTTACCATCGAAATATCTTATATTCGACTGTTTATATGTTTTATGTACAACTGTTCCCGTATACAATCGAAACGCGATGGGAATTGAAAAAGAATTTTAATTGTTAATACTCTGTCGAGCTCTGAGAATATGCGACGTTGTAAACGACCGCATTACAACATTTATGACTGAAAACGTTAACGACAGACGCATTAATGTTTAAAAATAGTCTCGAATCTTAATTACTCATTTCGTGCATACGAACGAATCGACTGTTGTCGGGCATAGTTTTGGAAATACGTGTATTATTGTGATTAGTTTGTTGTTGGGGGAAAAAAAATGATTTAAACTAGACATGTTTCGTGTTTATGTCTTATACAAGAGACTTGAGTCCGCGTTACCGATAACCACGCGGGCTGCAGTCGATACGATATTATAGATTTATCATACGGTATCCAAAACAACAACGCAGCTACGCGTCACACTTACACGGTGGGTACGTATTCGGTAGGAAACTGTTTGGTCGTGTAAGTGATGAGCATGCAAGTCTTTCCCACCATTCCGTCTCCGACCGCGGTTATCTTCAACGACCTTAACTTGTTGCGTTTCTCGGACGTTCGAATGAGATCTTTGCGCTGGGTTTCGACAACTCCCATGACGGTCGTCAGATTGTATACGTATAATAACAGCGGTACAGTAGTAGTGGCCGGCACCTGCGAACACATTAAACGTGGGTAATATATAGGTGAACGAACACGGGGGGGGGTTGTCGTACGCGGAAACATTATTATTATTATTATTATTATTATATCTTGTCGGGCGGGCGCGCGCAAGCAGCAGCATATGCGACGGATGTGAACGCGTAAAAGTACCGGCTGCGTGTGGGGGACGGGGGACGTGGGAACGAAGGAAGACGAACGCCGTCGGCGGGGATCTATAGATCAATATGGGCGCACCAAAGGCCGACGCGCAGGAAAAGGATTTCTATTATTTATACCAGGCTCCCCGTTTCCGGTTACGATCTCGTTACACGTGCGCCGATGTGCAACACGTGAACGAACGCTGCGCGCAGAGCACCACAAGAGCCGCGCTCTCACGTTTCCGACGTCTGTTCGTACGAACGTGTCGTCGTACGGTTATGTTTACGGACGTGTACACACACACACACACACATATGCCGTTCGCCGCGGTCGCGAGATAAAAAAAAGACACTGTTCTACGACGAAAAAAACTTACGATTATTATTTCGGGGGGATTTCTTCTTTCGTTTCCGAGTGCACGAGTCCTCCCTCCCTCCGACGGTGTGTGTAAACGACACGCGTTTATTATTAAATAGAATATTATACGTACGCTCGCGACGAAAGTGCGAGTAAAAACGAACGTAAACGTACGTAATGTGTATACGCTTAAATATTCGAGTCCGGTGTTTAACCCATACGTGATCAAGGGATCCTACTATGAAACTACTTCGTAATATACATATATGTATATATGTAGAGAGGTGACTTACAATGGCGGACGCGGAGAGTGGTGGACGTATGTGCCGAGATCAATATTAATCGCGGGCACCGTGTGCGTCTCATCACAATACACAGGCGCGAGATACAGCACCGCGCCATGAATACTAACGAAACCGAGGTCGTCACAACGCGAGCCGGCGGCCGACACTGTACATAACAGTATAAATATAACCTTATCGCTTATTTTGATCGTGTTTTATTTTCAAATTACTTTTCCCCCCTAACCCCCTCTCTCTCTTCGCTCTAAAATTGTTCGGATGTTTAAAAAAAATTCTGTCCGTCAACGGAGAAAACCAAGTTTGTCGCCAATACAGAACACGTGTTAAAAATGATATCATTTTTTTTTTTTGCGGAAATCGCCTACGACCCGTAACAAGTCAATTGTTTTTTAAGTGTCATTTCACACCTCTTTCAGCCAACGTGAACACTGAACATTACGCTTATATCATCCACAGTATCCACCGTTATACAATGTAGTATCATTTGATGGCGAATAACAATATGCGCCGAGACGAATCGCGTTTTGCCGAACGAAAAACGAATCGTTTGTTTAATTGGTTAATTAATATGTTTTAGACGCGTGAGAGGAGAGACCGTCGCGAGAGTAGGAACAAATAACAACGAAGTCAATGGCCGCCGGGTCTCGTGATCAAAACCCGTATATCATACATGATACGACCACACCAGATTATTTCTCTTTCCCTCGGCCGGTATCTATCAACGGTTGGGCACAATTTCCGACGATAACCTCGCGAAATCCGTCTGCCCAAGCACACAAAAAAATACGCCTATCGTACCCAGTGATCGAACTGGTTGATGAGGGGACGAAGTTCCTCTACCGGTTTATTATTATTTATTTTTGTTTTATTGGAACGAGACGAGGACGGTACCGGGCTAATAATATTGACCGAAATACATTTTGCAAATGTGGTTTTACATTTTCGTCAACGATAGTTCATTGTTACCGTCGGTAAATGAATTGGACAATTTTTAAACACTTTCGACGTCGAATAGTTATTTTAGTTTATTTGATAACAAGTCGTATGGCCGCTTTAAAATTCTAAAAAAAAAAAAAACGATAAACATTACGTCCCGTCGAATTACCGTGTGATGACGAAACAAACTCCAAACAAAATTGGAACGATTTTACATCTATTTATATGCTTAACACGATTAAGTGTATTTGTTTCTGATTTTATAAACTACAAGACGTGTTCGATAACAGTCCAATCATAATATTTGTATTGTTTATGTTATTGAAATAAAGATTAAAATACAATTTATGTTAACATTTATAATTTATGCGATATAAATTTTTTGATATGTTTTTTAATTTTCAAACAATCTAGCTTCTATTTTTATATTAATGAAATCATATAAAACTCTTTCATATTGAAATGCCTGAAGACTTAAAAATATTTCAAGAATCCGAGATATTGGAATGAAGTGTTTTAAATTATTCATTTGTTTTAAAATTAAATTCTTCGCTTCTTACAATGCGCTAGAGCTCAACATTTGAAATTTTCGGACTTAAGCCGTATTGCAGTGATTACCATCATCTTTGTTGGCGAATTCAAAATGATTTTGTGAATCAAAAAATATGACATCTAGTCTTAAACCAATAAATTTAACATATAAATTATACCTATGCCTACACAACAACGGCACCATACAAATAAAACCGAACGGCATTCCACCATAATAAAAATTTCAAACGGTTCCTGCGAGGATAAAAAAAAACAATAATAATATTAACGTATAGCATATTTTTAACGTTTCAATATGTGTGTAGTACAGTTATTGTAGATTTGAAATAATCCGAATTTATGTATACACGTGCACCGGAAATAATAGATGATAGTATAATATTACGTATACAGCGCATGCACACATACAAGTCATATCTACTCGATGCTGATTAACGAATTATTTATTTAGAAAAAAAAACAAAAAGCGTATTCAATCATTATGAGTGATAACGGATGTTTCGTTGTGAAAAATGTTTTTATTATATATTTAAACAATTACAATATATATATATGATACGTTCATTGACAGGTCGAAGACCTTTATTTCCTAGTTCTAATGCATATATTTTAATAATAATTTAATTGTATTCGGAAATTATTATATTACAGTAGTATCCGACAGCGCAAATCGAGTTTGTGCTTTTGAACAATGGCGTAAGGTAAAAAGCACCTATATTTGTAGTTTTGTGACTATTTTTTTTTTCAATAAAACTGTATCATTAATTTTAATTATGGTACTGGTAGAAAATGAACTGGCAAAAACAAATATTTCAATCCAATAACGAAATATTTAAAAATATAAAAAACAGCGACTACAGCTGCGTGCTCGATTTGAGTTTTGAAAACGTACGTATGTTATTATAATTTTTTTTTTTTTTTTGTTAATTAAATGTGATTTTATTTTTTAGAAGACTTCATTGATATTGGTTTTTTTTTTTACGTACAATATTTCAATACAAATTTTGACGTATCTAATAACAGTATCGCATTGCTTTCTGAATGAAATGTTCGTTTGTCCCTTTTTAGTCGTTTTCGGGTCACGTCCTACGCTCAGGCAATCTAAAATTCAAACGTTTTGAATTCGACAAATTCAACAGTAAAATGTTATCGCGTAAACGTTTCAACAAATACGAAAAAATTAGATTAGAACGCAATATCGTGTAGGAGGAAGCGTGCGCGTACGGTTTCGTCGCGCGAGCTGGAAGTCCGATCATAAATTATCGATTCGAACCGTTCGTCAGTCCGCGGGTGTTTCGTACGGGGAAAAAAGTTTCGACGCGGTTGTATTTTTTATTGTTTTTCTCGTCCGATCAAAAACAATATATATATATATAACCCGTGGTAACGATAACATGACGCTAACGCGTTCCCGTGGGTTCGTCGGCGAATACGAGGCGTGTGTGTTGGCGCGGTACGCGCGTTTAAATAAAACAATACGTCGTCACGTGACGGTCGGGCGGCGGCCCGTTTCTACGTCAATTATAGGTAATTGGCCCCAATCGCGACGATGACGATGACGACGAACTAACTAACGACGACGACCGGCGTGCCAGATATCAAAATAAAAAATAAAAAATAAATAAAAAACGGAACACGACGCCTCCGCGCGCGCCGAGCTGGTCTCCCCCCGCGGATAATTCGATCCCCGACAATTTATGGTCCGCCGGACCGGGGAAAGGCACGACCGAGAGACAACGATATCGTTCGGACCGGCCCTACAGAATTCCGTCGAATTAAAAAACGCATACGTGTTGGCTGCTGCTAAACCGAGGCCGAACGCCTGCGCACGACGTCGCCGTTTGAAACGACGAACCCGATAGAACGAAACGATCGACGGCGATTCCGACGTCACAACGCGTGATGCGTTTAGAATTGTATTGTCCCACGTTTGTTTATTGCCTACCCACTGACCTAACTTTACCGCGTGCAATTTTCTGAGACATATACGCACAACAACCCATTCGGTCCCTTTTAAGACGCGTACTCGTATTTTATGTAAAAGCAATAATAAATAAATTATACAAATCAATATTAAGTTAATCGTTTATAAATGATTTTTGTTAGTATTTACAATGTTTATTAACTATACAGAATAATAACATACAACTCATTATAGGGTATACGCATAGTGTGTTAACGCCTGATAATATTCATTTTCCAAACTGTGAAATGAAACATGGAATATCAAATATTTCAAAAACAAAACCCTTAAAAATTTGATGCAAAATACGACACTGGTCGGAACGTCCGATCGAAATCGGGTTATTTTTTTTTTTTTTTTTGTATACGTACTAATAACAGTACCACCTATACAGAATGATATCACGAATGGATCAATCGAAAACCAACGGTCGGGGGAAAACACAAACGTATGAGAATCCGGATAACACGCGAAGCGGATCGTTGTCGACACTCACGGGACGCGTCGCGAGAACAGAAACGATTTGACGGGCGGCGAAGTGGGAAAGAGCGCGGGAACGTTGTTTACGTTCGAATACAGTCGGACGATGTACGTAACTGGAGTTACTTCGAACGAGCGGCGAAGAAACGGGGGAAAAATTTAACAACGATTATTACGCATACGCACGGATCGAACGTTCTGTGAAACGATTTCGTTTTCAGAGACGATTACACAACAAACAATATATCCGAATCATAATACACTCAATAATAAACAGCAGTTCCGGCCGAAAATCGAACGCCAGCTTTACACCCAACACCTTTATTTACCGGAATCTCGTTCCGCGTGATTTTTGGCTAATTGCGAGATGAAAAAGCGCGCTTGAACGGAACACACGTCGAGTCGGTTGAAGCGGTAAAAACCAAATCGACAGAGGTATCGAAGAAAAGGATTGCCGACACCGTTTCGACCAACGGAAAATACGGACGGAGCGATGTATCATTGTAAACGTGAACGGAGAGTGTGTGTAGGACGAGAAAAACGTTGAATTACCAAAAATTGTTAATAAAAAGTTTTTACGGTGAAAGTTTCGTTATTCAATAAGCCACGCCTCGTATTATTCGCTCTCTTTTCGGCGTATGCGTCGGCTCGTGAACGGCGCGAATTTAGTGAGTTTCCAAAACGTACACGAGAACGCAAAATAACTTTCGACCCGTTCGATAATTTTTTTGCGTGCGGTTTTTATTCTACATGCTCAATCGTTACGCGCTGTATGATTTTTTTAAACGCACGTTACACCACGTATTATATGATAATGTATCGACAGCAATATTATTATTATTATTCGTGGCGAGGGGATTTCGCGGGGGAACGGCACGCGAACAGTGCGATTTTTACCGTTCGGCACGCCGGAAAACACCGCCGCACGGATATAATTCAATAATAATAATATTACGTAATAAAAATATAAGGCCGGCGAACATTATTTCGAAAAATCGGTAATTCTCGTTGTGATTATCAGGCGAACACGGCCGGTTCGTAGTTCACGTCGTAACTGCTGCTATGCGTATACATAATAATAACAATAATATAATGACAATTATATTCACTGGTATTACGAATCGTTCATCACATCGTTCGTCTTAGTTAGTATAAATTATATTGATTTGAGAAGGAAATACTCTCGGACGATTGGAAAAATTATGTAACGCGTTCAAACCGTTATACGTTCAAAGTACGTGCTATTCGTGTACACACACGGGGATCATTGCGATCGTTCAAAATTTTAGAAGAAAAAAAACACGCGCTACGTATTATTATTATTATTATTTTGTTATAATATCACGTACCCAATGATAATATTTTTATAGTCTACGGGTTAATAAATTAAAAGGATATGTTTTTTATTTTAACTCGTTTAGACTAGAAATTCTCTAGAGGTTTTGATAATGTATATATTGTAATTGTTATCGAAACGATCATAATAAAAACTATACCGCACAACAGTCCCGGCCAAACAGCTTAGGAAAAATAAACGATATTTCATTACTCACCCGCCGCCTTGCCGACACACATACGGTCGGGTTATCAGAAAACCATTACGAACACGTATTTCTATCGTGTCGGATACATTGACGGGGGAAAAAAAATTACATAGGCACCCATTGTGAGGTTTTATGGATTTTATTCGTTATGTCCAATCCGTTTTACATTACTACAATTTACAAATTATCAAATTAAAAAAAAAAAATCGTCGTGTACAAACAACAGGCGAATCCTTAGTTATTAAACGTATACAAAATAAATCGCGTCGAATCTTGAAATAAAATACATTTTGAAAAGCGTGTAACCGAATATTGTATATTATTATTATTATTGTTTTGAATTAGCAATCGTCGTATTAAAAATTCTTCCTAAAACAATGTCGTTTCGAAACGTCGACATTTAAAAAAAAAGTTTAATTGTGTAAGGCATATTATAATATAAGCTAAAGCTTGTGTCTCGCGAGCCGTCGAAAAAAACATAAATCCGATCCATCGACAGACGACGACATAAATCAAATATTTTTTAATATATGTAATATTATCGAGTATTGCTCGTGCGATACAACTTCTAAACATTATACTTAACAACCACGGAACGCGACTCTCGTGGTTTCTAATATTCATATTATACAATATGTAAACGCGATAATTAGTCGTTTGTCTGCAAACGCTTTCGAGGACAATAAATCTGCTGTAGAAACGAAAAATCACGAATTTCTACGTTTGGTGCATATTAATCGATAATCGTTCGGGCTGTTTGCGCGAAACCCTTTTGAGCTTTCCTCGGAACCTTTTCGCCAGTTCAATGTGAATTCATCGTGCGTGCCGGTGAGTGTCCGTTGTTTTAATTAATTTAAAAACCAAATAATCGATTGACTTATATATATATATACGTGTGTGTGTGTGTGTGTTTTTAATGTTACTACAATAATCAATTTTAACATACAAAAATCAATAAACCAATTAACGTTTTCACCGTATACAAATAGATTGTCTACATGCCTTAGACACAAGTGATTCGCATTTTGTAATAATAAACGTATCGTTTTAAAAAAACATAAAAATATTTCGATTTGTATTTTACTCATATAAATAAAACTTGATTCATTCGGATCGTTGACTATTTTTCTTTGTAGATTACAGTTTTTTTTTTTTACAGATATTTTAAAATATTACACAAACCGGCAGGAGAACATACAGAAATATTGCGAGATAATTGTCATTGTTCGGCCGCGTACGACAGAGTCGCAAAGAGATTTCAACCGAAAGTACGCGTTATGCCGTAGCTCGCTCTATTGTTTTCAAAACTGTGCTAGATTCCAAGGTTATTCATTCCATATTCAAAACATAAACGTATAATCATACGTAGGTCTCGTGTACACGTCCGTCACGTCTTTTGAGGACCATCGCCGAAGGTAATTTCGTCAAAGTCAAACCGCACCGTAACGGTCATAATAATTATAATTATCACTTTAATTATTGAACAGTTCAAAAAATAACTATGATTCCCGAACCCGACCAATATAAATATTGTCCCGACCAATATTGTATAAGTTACAACTCACGGGTTGTCATTGCATTCAAATACGTTTACCTAGCGAATGGAAAAATCTAATTTAATTTATCGCTTATATCGTATATAGTTAACACCGAAGCAATACGTCTAAAAATATCCGTTCAATAAGGTTTTCACGCAACCTCTCGACCGTAATAACGCGATTCGATTCCACGCCAGCCAGCCGGTCAAACGTACGAAAACGATAAGCTCATTGCGTTAACCGTAGTCGATAATAATATATTTACGAGCGTACCAAATATGTCCACGGTGTTTCAAGACAATACCTTGTTTGTTCAACGGTTTTCGAGCTTTTACGACGACGACAGCAAAGACGCCATCCGGCCCGGCAGTCGAACGACGACCGTTCGAGTTTTCAACGACCGAAATGATTTTGGCGAGACGATTGTACAGAGCGCGTACGGTAAAAACGAAGAATGAACACAACAACAAGAACGATTCGCGAACGTTGGAATATCGAAACGCCGCGACACGGTCCGCACGGTCATCGATCGCGAACACACCGGCACCGACTGGCGGGAAGGTCTTCGACGAACTGGTCGCTCTCCGGTCGCGGTAACGTGCGTGCGCGTGACGCCCTTGAGCGCAGCGCCGTCGTCACATGTCGTCGTCGCCGTCGCCGTCGACGAGTGGTTGCCAAACAAACCGGTTTTGACGCGTCACCGGAACGTTGGAAACCGCGACGTGACACGCGGACGTTTTACTGTGATTCCCCGCGTCGCAGCAAATCGTCGACGAACCGTTGGACGCCGACGACCGTTTTTTCGTCCGACTTCCCGTACAGCACGTCCTCCTGCCGGATAAACCAGATAAACGACGATTTACGTGCTTGACGCGCCACCGTCCCCCACAGGACCGTACCTGGACCAGACCGTGCGCCGGCCCGGCGGCCGGGTCCGTCGCGTAGTTTAAGTACGTCAACACGTCCGCGTACGCCACTTCATTCGTCTCCGGACTAGTGAACCTGAAACACGACGCGGGTTTCCGTTAGGTTAGTACGCGTCGTACGCTACGTCCTGGTCGAACTGTCGGCCAAATACGATCACACACCGGCCCGTCTCGTTCGTCACGTGACTCTTAAACGCAGCTACCACATAAATACGTGTGCGATGAAATGTGACATATGTCTTTACTTCGGTACATTAAAATAAAAAACCGTCACCAAAAAGTGTCCACGAAAAGCGTTATCTAAATTAAGATACCCACTGGGGACTGTCACGAAAAAGCGTTACAGAAAAAAAAACCTAAATCTCCCTTATGGTTTGTTTCCATAACAACCGTTGTTTCGGTTTTGAAAAAATTTAAATTTGAATTTGAAAAAAAATTTTCACACATAAGACATAAAATGTCTCGCTTAACGCGGACTCGTATGCGTTAATCATTTTTCTTAATAGGCTTATATAGAATGTGTGTGTGTGTGTGTTATGGTAACATAATTATATTTTTATACGAATTAAAATCACGATATTCGAGTGAAAACATCACCGGAACATATTTAGTTAAAACACGTATGGTGTACGAAATCTAGAGGAGAGGACCGATACGGTTATAATGAGTTACGTTATTTAAGTGCAGTACATGTATATATGGTTCGACCTCCGCATTTCTAAATCCGGCTTTGCATATATGCACGTAAGTCGTCGTAAGACGTTTTTTCTGGGGGCGTTTTACATCGCGTGTTTATAATATATTTGAAATTTGAACATCACGTAATATTATACAATACGTCTTACCTGTCCAGTAACATGTTAATGATTTCGCTGGAAAACGGTAATCTCGCGCTTTTCAAAGCTTTGAAAGCGCTACTACGTTCGAGATATCCGTCCCTTTTGTCCAAGTTCCTCCGTTTGAAATTAATCTCGAGCCCGTCGAAACCTACGAACAACGCTCGCCTCAACTCGTCCTGCAAAACGCTTCTAAACAAACCGTCAGAAACCTCTTTGCGCTTATCACGGCGCTTTTTGTACTGTAGTGCCAGAACGTATACGCCGTGAAGACTTAGCTTTGGGAACCGATTGGCCATTATTTCGATGAATCTGTTTCTTTCGATTTCTTTTCTGTTTTGAAAGTGTTTTACGTTAAAAGTGTCGACGTCTGTCTGCATCATTTCCGACACTTGTTGCATTATGCCGTCGACGTCACTGTGCGGAAACTGTCGAAGATCACGCATTTGAAAACGACGTTTTTAGCGATTTCGAACGTAATCTCACTTCTTTCGGATGGTCCATCATGAACCGTAACGTCCGGTCATCGACGTCGACGAAAACGAATCGGAAACTGTCCAGGGTCAGTTCGACGCCGACGTACAATGCGAACATCACGTTCGGTCGGCCGGGAGATCCTGTGGTGGGGACTTTCCGTTTCGAAAAGAACCGACAACCTAGTGCGCCTGAAAACGTGTTCAGAAAACGATAACGATCCGACGATTCGCGCACACGTTTTCGTTCACTCACCGGCAGCGCGCGTACCCGTTTCGGAAACGGCGAAACTCCGATCGTTCAAAAAATACTTCACTACGAACTCTCTGGCTAGACCGTCCGGTGTCCGGTGCTCGTGTAGAAATCTCGCTTTGAAAACGAAAACGTCGATTCCCGAACGGGTCAGCAGCGTCTTCGAAACGTCGTCGCCGTCGTCGCACGCCGGCCCGTTTCGGACGTTCGATCCGTCGTTTTCCTCCGCCGTTGCGTCGTCCTGGACGTCCGCGGACGGAACGTCGCCTGAACGAATTGATGGTTAGGGTAACGTACGCGGTCAGCTGGAGTTGGGCGATGTCGCGCAACAAAAAAGAAAATAACGTCCCGATCCCGTCACGTACCCAAACCGTGATCCGCACAGTACTGCCCGGTGAACCGATCGCAGCCGGACAAAACGACCGTGCGGCCGTACACGTCGATCTCGGCTCCCACGTACAGATCCGACCAGTGATAATACGAGTGCCGCGCGTCGTCGCGGTCCGCCGACGGGTCGATAGCGTACCAACGGCTCGCGGGACTCACGTCCAACACGTTCAGCAGATCGTGCTTCTCGCCGAAACCCGGCGGCCTCACGTACACCCGGTCCTGCAACGAAATCGTCACGCCCGGTGACGGTAACCAAATACCAACGTGGTGGTGACCAACAGCGCGACTTCAGCGTTACGTTCGTATCCGTTGTCGCGTTACGTTTGTTCGCGCGCGTCCATCTATTGCCCGGGGACGGTTGAAAATACCTTTGGAAGCGGTCGTCTTTTGAGAAACGTCTTCGGGCCTCCGTCCGACTCGCGTTCAACGATTTGTATCGTGTCGTCCGCCAAAAAGTAACGGACTTCCAACACGTGCAGGCCGCCGTCGACGTTGTCACGGTCGTCCCAACGACCTTTGAAGTTCAAAATCCCCTCGGACCCCCGTGCACCGCTGTGCCGAGGTGTCGTCGCTCGGACGCGCGCTTCTCGTCTTCCGTTCCGCGGCGTCTGCAAACAATGTCGGCGACGTTACAAACGCACGTTAGACGAATAAACAACGCGCGATAACGTGGACAGGACAAAAACAAACGCGTTGCCTTTTCTCTGTCGGCCGGCATCGCCAAGTCTTCGGGCACGTCGACGCCCGTCTTTTTCAAAAAGTCCCTGGTGAAATTGTCCGCGCCTGTTATTTCGAATCGTTTGCCGTAAAACTCGACCGTGATGCCGACGTTCAAGTCTAACAGCCGATAGTAGTCGTCGCCATTCGGCAACGGGATCCTATGCCGTTTAATCAAACACCCTGGTTGGTACGCCGGAACGATTAATTTGATTAAAATTATTAATAAAAATATTTTTAATAAACCGGTAACAACATTACCTTGCGGCAAACCGCTGTTGATCACAACGGGCTCGACCACTTTAATCGTGTCGTCTTCGAGAAAATAGATGATTTTGCACCTTCTTAAATTGAAACTGCGGCCAAAGCTCTCGTTCACCGCGCTCTTGAAATACGCGTCGAACGTTAGGTTCTGCAAGACAACGGCGTTCCGAACAACGTTGTAAAGTCCAACACCAAAACCCAACCCCCGGCCCACTCACTTGTTTGTCGAATGCCAGCCAGGCGGGTTTTTTCGATTCCTCCGCGTGCGCTGCGCCCGACGACGCGCGGCGATTCTCCGCGCTCGCAGAACTGCAACGAAACCCGTTGTCGCCGTGGACGTGCAACGATCTGACGACGCGTACGCCGTCCAATACGTCCAAATCCGGCGTCTTCGGGTGTCTCGTTTTGATCTCCTTACGCGTCGAACAGTTAGCAAATGTTAAACGTTAAGCCGGTGCGGAATTGTTTTTTTTTTTTTTCGTTCGGACGGAACGGCAAACGGTTCCGGTTTCTCTTACTTTGGCGCGGCTCTGAAACCCCGGCATCGCTGGCAGTCGGAATGGCATGTCGCGTGCGGACGTACCGAACGATTGTTAGTCCGAGAAAAAATGAAAAATTCTCCCGTAAAACGATCAGGACGCGAGCGCGCGCGCGCGCGATCGTGTTTGCGGATTCCCGCCGTTCTATCCCGGTCGTCCCGTCCACGTTTTATCGATATTCGGTATCTGAAAACGGGCGGGGCGGCGGCCGTGTCTCGGAAAACATCGACGGTCGTCCGCGTTGATTGAGGTTATGGGACGGTTGTTCGTAGTGCCTCGGGACGAACGCACCGGCCTGACCGATTCTGTTATTACGCACGGTAATTCGATAAACCGCTACACTACACTCCGGTGTCAGTGCCGGATTAAGTACTCCGGGGGGGCCGTAAGCAAATGATTCGGATGGGCTTTACTTAATAAATATAGGCGACATCAAAGACATACGAAGATTATTATCACGGACTAAGAGAGTCCGTTATAATACGCGTAACGAAACTAACGTATTTATACGAAACGGCTCGAACGATTTTAATGAATATTTTTTTTTTCGTATATTCGTTAGATATAAGATTAATGATTTATGTACATGCGTTCGATTCATTTGATAATTTAATGTGTCATATGATATATTTTTGTTAGTTTTTATATACCGGACATTTTTCGAGAGCCGTAAGCAAACGCTTGGTTTGCTCGTAGGTAAATCCGCGTTTTTAACGATTATGAAATGCGACCGAGCAGTTTCTATACACTCATCTGTACAGGCGACGATTTTATTTGTTGAAATCTCCCAGGAGCTCAGAAAACTAGTAAACAACGGTTTATTTCATTCGGGATCAAAACGAAAAACGGTTTTGTCACGTGAACTACAAATGTTTAAAATTCTGTATCGTGTTGAAAGTTTACAATTATTTTAGGCGAACGGTATAAAATCAACGTTCGTCGGCGAACGACAACTGTTTACGTCCAAAATCGAGTACAATAACAATTGATGGCAGATAATCGGATCCGGTTGTAAAATGTCAATACGTTTATAAGTAGAAGAGGTATTTTACGTTTGTTTTCACGTCAACTACTAATTATCGTACGAAATATTGACGAACAATTTGATAATAATAATATAATCCAACAAACAGATCCGTCCATCCGTTACTACTATTTTCCACAATTCTATCCGTTTATCATTATGATTATTCAAAAATCGATATCTATAATCATTTATCAAATACATCGCCGTATCATCTCGTATCAAAACCGCACGGTACCAACGGTTTATTGTTGTGCGTACGTTTGTACGAATTACAATAAGCATTGTACTACAGTTGTTGAGTGAAGCGTTATGGAATATACTATTCTATATATTAATATTTGAATTGAACTCGGACGATTTCATGATTTAATTCAAAATGTTACCAATTACTTATCGGTTATCAATCGCTGTTATCATAAATCGCGTTTAAATAATTTTTACTTCTCGTTTCCAGTTTACGGTTTTCCGTGATTTGTCTTCAAAAAATACTTTTCGGCTCGTTCCCTCCCATTTATTTGTATGATTTCGAACGACATGCATTTCCCGGCACTCAAGAACGATCGTATCCTACGAGCAGCCAGAGGCGAAGAAGTGGATCGTGTTCCCGTGTGGATAATGCGTCAAGCCGGTCGATACCTACCCGAGTTTAGGGAATTGCGATCGCGTTATGATTTTTTCACCATCTGTCGGACGCCGGAACTCGCGTGCGAGGTCACCCTGCAGCCGATCCAAAGATACGACCTGGACGCTTCCATCATTTTCAGTGATATTTTGGTGATTGTACAGGCGTTGGGTATGGTCGTCGAAATGCAGCCCAGCGTCGGACCCGTCATCCCAGATCCGCTCAAAGAACCCGTCGACATGGACAGACTGAACAAAAACATCGACGTCAAACAAGAGTTGGGATACGTGTTCGAAGCGATCACTTTGACCAGACATCGGTTAAACGGACAGGTAAAACATCGCTTCAGCTGCGCCAAACACACCTTGTTGACTTAACCGTCGAGTGGACCGGACACATTTTCGGGGACGAGTTTGTATCGAGTGGTGAACTGTTCAAGTATGTCGCTTGCCGTGAATACCGAAACAATAGTCGGGGACGTTCGGCGGTTGAAGTGGGCGGTTTTTGAAAGAAAACCACCGAAACCGTTAAAACCCCGCATTCTGATCCCATCGTCTGGTGAATTATATCGTTTTACAGGTACCTCTAATAGGGTTCACCGGCGCGCCGTGGACACTCATGTGTTACATGATAGAAGGCGGCGGTTCAAAAACTATGTCGAAAGCCAAAAAATGGTTGTACAAATATCCGGAAAACAGCAAAAATTTATTACAAATACTCACAGACGTTATTGTGAAATATTTAATCGAACAGGTGAAAGCTGGTGCTCAAATGTTACAAGTGTTTGAATCTAATGCAGAATACTTGAACTTGGAACTTTTCAACAAGTAAATTATTAATAAATTAAAACAAAATATATAATTTAAAACCAATAAGGCACGACTAGACCTGAATGTTTCGGGTTGCTAGAAAAATTTTATTCGACTCTCTTTTGATTTTATTGTCAAACACATTGTAATTGCTAGCTGAAGTAACTTGCACAAATTTGGATAAATGAAACTTTTATAAAGAAGAAAAACAAAAAAATACTCTTTAGGCCCTATATATAATTTCTTTATGAAATTAAAATTTCAAAAACACTTTGGTTAGAATAGAAAAAGAAAAAAAAATTATAGGAGTTAAGTCCGTCTACGATTAAAACGGTATGGATAAGTGTTTTTTTTTTCATTTGTTGTAGATTTAGTGGTCCTTATCTGGCAGCTATTTGTTCCCGTGTTAAAAATGAATTGAAAGAGAATAGCGTGCCTATGGTAATATTTGCCAAAGGAGGTCACTATGCAATCCAACAGTTGTCTACGTTCAACTATGACGTCATTGGATTGGATTGGACAATCGATCCTGTCGAAGCAAGACGAATCGTCGGCAAAAACGTAACGTTGCAGGGCAATTTAGACCCGTGCTCGTTATATGGTCCACCCCAACAAATACAAGAGATGGTTAAAGATATGGTGTCCAAATTTAAAAAACAAAGGTACATTGCAAATTTGGGCCATGGTATATATCCCGATGTCGATCCGGAACACTTAAAAGCTATGATTGATGCTGTACACGAATGTTAGATAAGTTTAATATAGATTTGTTTGGTAAGGAAAAAATGTATTTATATATATGTATATTTAGTTAATTATTTGGTTAAATGGAGATCGTATTTTATTTATATTTATAAAATAAAAGAAACATGCATTTTACTTTGTTCGAATTGTACAATCAAAATATCTGAACTCTCAAAAAACTATCCATCAATACTTATGATTTTATTTACCCATTTTTATTTATTACCTCATTCTATTTACAATATTATTTGTTATATATGGTAAACAATAATTTATTGTTAACTGAAGATTATACAAATAAATTTAAACTATTTTATTAGTCATTTAATGAAATTATGAATGACATGTCTTGGAATAATATGAATTTAACAACCTAATAACTATGCTCAAATGACTATTGGTAACCTTTGAAAAATAGTTTATATTAAGGCTTTAAATTATGGTTAAATATATTTTGCTTGAAGTACAAACAATACTTCAGTTATTTATAATCATTTCAAAATTGAATGATTATCATGGCAAATAAAAATTTGTCTGTAAACATAATTTATTTCCAGATTATAAAAAGATCTATTTTTATGGAATTTGAAACAGTAAAGCACACAATAATTATAAATAGAAGTAAAAACATACATTTTACAAACTGTGTTAATTGAATCATATTTATAATTTATATTGTGAATGAAATGCATCAAATTCTGAAGATTTCTAAAATGTATTATACTTACCTTGTATTATAATTATTGACATCGACCTCAAATTTTAAACTTGATATTACTTTTACAATACAGTATTCAACACTTTGTTTTTATTTTTTAATATGACTTAAATATCATAATCGAGTTAATTTTTTACTTCTTTTAATATTTTTATTTCAACCTTACATGCAAAATTACTTTAAATATTCTAATCTCATTTTAATGTTCGATTTTTATATAGTATATTTTAGACCAATAATATTATTTCACTTGTATACCAAGGTTAGACATTATTTTATAATTTAAGAAATTATTTTTTATCCAATATATGATTTTTAATAATGAATCTCAAAAAAATTAATTCAATTTTAACTAAAATTTAAGAAATAATATATGTTAAAAAATTGCCTAAAATTAACTTGTTCAGTTATCATTTACAATCACAATTTTATATTATATTTAACTTATTTTCAATAAATAAATGTGAAAAACAAAGTAAATATTTTATAGTTAATACACATCAATCCCAATAACTGATTGTTTTAATGCATTTATAAAAATGTTTTCCTGGATGGAAATTAACCATGGTTTGTACAAAATTTAACTATACATACACTGTTAATATAATACACCAAATTACACTAAATAATCGTGTTAAATATTATAGGAGCCCAACTCAGCCATAGGAAATAACAAACCATAATTATTGGGAATTGAGATAAAAAAATTGATATAAAATAATAATAATTCTGTGTGAAATAGAATTACACTATTTTTTATAAAAAAAAAAAAAAAAAACAATACTAAAAATGAAGTATACTAATGTATTATTCAGCAGAAGCAATTAAATTAAAGTGTCTATTTAAATTTTGATTTAAAAAAAAAAAAAAAGGTATATATAGGAAAGAAATACTGTATTAAATATCTTGAATAAAACGTCTAATATTTTTCACAGGTTATCATCAAATTTTGTTTGCTCTTTGTCTTATTACGGAATGAGTACAGATACTTCTGCACTATAAAAAAACATAGACTTTCAGAAGTGAGAAAATATTAATGTGAAGCACATTGCACGTTTCGAGTAGGTCCATCTTCATCATTGTAAGCCTCGCGTCTATTTTGTCTCCTAGATTCATATTCTGGATCCATTTCCATAAGTGATACTTCTTCAGAATTCTCCGGAATAGTCTCTACTGGTCTGTACATATAAAAATTAAAAATAATATTAATGTTTAATAAATATAGTAAGAGTATAAACTCTTAATTTGAACGAAATACATTTATCTACAAAGATATTACGCCGATCAATCAATATTGTCTATATTTTGATATATTAATCATGTAAGATCAATTTTACAGTATATGTGTAGTGTTAAAAGTTGAAAGATATGAAACAGTAGGCAATGCCAAAAAAAAAAAAATTATATTAATTTTATAATTTATATAATACTTTATTAAAAGAAATGACCACATATTAATTTATTAAATGTGAAATAATTTTTTTAATTTAAAATCATAAATTTTTGTTTAATAAACTTCAATTTTAAAACTATTGTATCAACTACCTTCTATCTTCTTGAACTTTATTAATAACAAATATACTGTCAAAAACACATATTTTGAAGTGGAAAAATGTGTTTATAAAATTGGCATTTGCCATAACTTATTTAACTAAAATGTAAGTAACATAAAATATTGTTTCTTACCTAGCAGGAAGACATGATTCAAGTAGTGACACCTTTTGAGCAGGCAATTTATCAGGGAAATTAACCAGGAACTGAATGATCATACGACCTTTTTCAAATGGATTCTTATACTGAGGCATACCTTCACTCAAAACACATTTGACATCACCATGTTTCAAAACTTCACCTAAAATTATTTCTTTGTATTAATAAACATTTTCAAATTTATAATTAAATAATTTACCTGGAATAGCAGTGATAACCAAAGAACGGTCATCTAAAGTTTTAATAACTTTCTGAAATCCACATAATGCCTCAACTAATTCAATTTCCAAACGAAGAATCAAATCACTTCCGCTTCTCCTATTAAAACACAAAAATCAATAAAATTAAATACTTGATATTATAAAAAATGATTAGAAAATCCACAAACTAGCAATTAATAATCATTAGATTCATATCACAAGATTATTGCTTACTTATATATACGATGTTCTCTTTCATCTAAGACAATAATTATATCACCCGGTTCTAGTCCAGGTTCTTGATCACCTTCTCCGCTGAATGTTATTTTTTGTCCGTCAATCATGCCTTTGTCTACATTTACTTCCAAAATTTTCCTTTCACGAACAACCTTAACAACAAATATACATTTATCAAATCATAGTGTGTGTGTTAGTGTGTGTATGTATGTATATATATATAAATATAACAACAACAACTTACTTTTTTTCCACTACAGGTCCTGCATCTATCCTTGGGGTTAATGCGCTCACCCTGTCCGCGGCATTCACTACACATAGACTGCACTTGTTGTATCATACCTGGTCCCAATTGATGAATTTGCACTTGAACTCCACTGCCTTGACATGCTGGACATTGCTCCACAGCACCTTTTTTACCACCTCTACCTTCACATTTTTCGCAAATGACATTTTTTTCTAATGCCAATTTTCGTACACAGCCATTATACAAGTCCTCAAGAGAAACACTTAATTGATGAACGACATCCTTGCCCTTTTGAGGACCATGGCGGCCACGGCCACGACCAGAAGCTCCACCAAATTGACCAAAGAACATATCAAACAGATCCATTGGTGAAGAGAAGGAGTTACCTACTCCGCCCTCTTTAAGTGCTTGTTCACCGCCTTGATCATATAAACGACGTTTTTCTGGCGTAGATAATACTTCATACGCTTGAGAAATTTGTTTGAACTGAAATTTTTAAAAAATGTTTTAATTTATGTCGATAAAAATCAAAATAGGTTATAATAGACATTTATACTTAAAATTATTATAAATTAACAATTATATAAAAAATAAATAATTCATTACCTTTTCACCCTCATTTGGGTTCTTGTCAGGATGATATTTCAAAGCAAGTTTTCTATAAGCTTTTTTAAGCTCGTCATTTGTACAATTAGGTTTAACACCTAAAATGTCATAATAGGTTGTTTCTTTTACCATTTTTTACACCTAATTCAATCAACTTCTCTCTCTAAAAAAAAAAAAAAAAACTGAAACAAAATAAAACAATAAAGAATTTAATTAAGCATAGTAATATTCAATTTCAAGTACATGGTAAATAGAATTTATAATTAATTATGAAGAAGTTACTATAGAATAAATAGCATTGGTTTGTCATGTTATCTACAGGTTGTTAGTGATCTACATTTTAATATTTACGGTATGCTGTGTGATCTATCAAACCTATTTGACGTGTTTACTAGATATTAATATTTTATATTAGATACCAATAATAATATAACTGGTTTTGCATATCTCTGAATGTTCAAAATATGTAATAGTCATCAAGTTGTTGCAGTTTGTAGTGTTTAGTATGGACTTTACCACTTTAGTCTCATCACTATTGTACGTTATGCTGACGGCCAAATTTTATAAAATAATCAATTTGGAATCTAGTACTGTAGAATTTTTACAAACAGATGGATTATTACCTGACAACATGAATTCTTCAAATTGCACCAAATGTGATGGAATAACTAAAATTAATTTAAGGAAGAAACATTTAGAAACTGAAGAAGTTTGGAAATAAACTATAGCAAGGTGTGTAAAAAAAGGTTGTCAAATATTTCAATCCATCAGGAAAAAGAGTAAGTTTTCACCTTTACTAATTTAAGTAATCGTCATTCAAACTTATATCTCCAACAAATTTCGGAAATGGTGATTTATTGGACAAATGACTTTCCAATAAATGTTGTGTGTCAGACTATTATTTCAGACTCAGATTCTAACAAAGAAAATGTTACAAACAGAACAAAACAAAATTATGGACGAAATATTAGAAAGACAATTTTTGAGTAGTTGAACGTAAGACACTTATTCCAATTATTCAAAAAAAAGGTTTATCTTCGAACAACGATTGTAACTGATGAATGTAAACCATGATTGCTTAAAAGATATTGATTTCATTCATTACACAGTGAACCACTCTCATAACTTTATCGATCCTATTACAAGATATAATATTCGAACAATCGAGTATCTGTAGTCAATTTTGAAACTTAAAATATTGAGGAAAATGCATGACACAACACAGGAAATTACATTAGCATTTGATTGAGAACTAGTACCGGTCAATTAATGAAAAAGATCAAATATTCACAACCTTCTTAAATGATATTAAAAAAGTATATTGTGAATTCTAATAAATAAATTAAATTAACGTTTCATTATATTTTGAATAACTTTTAATTAGATTAATATGTAATATAAAAAAGCATACTATGAATCCTAATAAATATGTTTTAATGAAATGTGATTTTTGTATCCCATAGATCACCAGAATATGGTAAATCATATGCCTGACCAATAAACTTACATGTAGATCACACGGCAGACCAATGAATAACCAATAACTTTTATTGGAAAATTTGTCTAACAAAAATAATACAATCCATTAAATACAAGTACCTAAATGTTATTGATAACATTTTAATATAAATTAATTAATATATTTAAGAAATATAGGTATATTTAGAAACCTATATTACACAAATATCAACTACCAACATAAAAACAAGTTAAAACAAAATAATGAGCTAAAATCTTTCGTTATCGACAACAAAAAGATATTTAAAAAATACCTTTTATCAGAAAACCAAAAGTTTCAACAGAGTATAGCTATATGTATCAAGAAATACAAACATTATACTAGATCAAAGGAAGAAAATAATATAGATATAAAATATGAATACAAGAACACTGGCTAGCAAAAATATAATCCTTAAGAAATGGCATACGAATATTAAATTTAATGGCTAACATTAAATTAAAAAAAAAAAAAATTATTTTAATAAAAACATAAAAATAAATACATAAAGGACAAGAGATTCAAGAAATAAGAAATTAAAAATGCATCATTACAAATATAATTAATATCAATTAATAATTAGAAGTAATTTGACAGATTTGATTAAGAAATTTCAAATTGTAATACTATTTTAATCTTTTAAAATAAATAGAGCAATTATATAACCATTGGATGCCAGTAGCCTTCGCAGAAGGTCGAACAAAATATATAAGTAAGATTTGACATCCATAAAATTATGAAAATACTATTTGTTTATGTATTATTAATTGTGTAGAAAAAATTAAACAAAACTAAGTACAAGAAAAATTATCCTATTCTATTTTACATAGGTTGGTTTATAGGATTAAAACAAATTGAAATGAACCAAGGTATTTCTTGTTCATTTATTTATATTGACACTGGTAACCATAGCAACAAATTATAAATATAGATGTACATAATGAGCACATGAAGCTACTCTATAGGAAGTATAAAAACCAAAATTGTGAGCTACATATATTAGTAATAAGTTTATACTCAACATTATAGTAAATAGGTACCTAATATCAGATTTAATTTCCCGGTAGAAAAAAGTTACCTATATTTACACAGACCAGACTAGAATACAAATGTTGATCTCTTAATAAACCATAATTAAAATAGGTTAGGCATTTACGTAAAATATATAATATTTATTTGTTTCATCGATACAAGTTAAGTTGGGATTCAAGGATTTAATAATTAACTTGAAAATTAAAGGAAAACTTACAGATACACAAACGTATCCGGATAAATCATTCCAAATACACTTGAAGACGTGCGGAAATGAGATTCAAGGTCCAAATATAAAATTTTATATTGAGAATTTTTCGAAAATAAAATGCAACAGAGTCATTAAACGACGATATCGTCCGGGGGGGGGGGTCATTGTTAATCGTCCAAGTCACACGAACAAGTATGAAACGAACGAGGTACAGAGGAACCAAAAAAACGTAACGACCGGACAGCCGACAAATGTACACCCAGGAACGCGCGGTGACGGACAAAAGAAAAGAAACCCAATCGAAAAGGACGCACACGCGCGTAATGCACGCGAAGTGAACTCGGGGCCCCAATGCGATTATCGATTTTTGGTGGAGATCCTTATATCGGCCGCGCGAAATCAAAGAAATACCCACGACGTCCGTAGACGCGCGTACGCAAAACGAACGCGAGCCGCGGTTTCCTTTGTCCGTCCGTGGAAAACACGTTTATCCGGGTGGTCTGGACGAGGGGGGGAAGAAAAAAAAAGAAAAAAAGAAAAAGAAAAAACCACCGTAGAAAATGGCGATCCGCCGACCGCGTAATACGGTCCGAGACGACCTAGGTCTGCGGTGCACGGAAAAACGCGTGGTCGGGGTCGGCTGTCGGTCGACAACGTCAATAGCACACGCCGACGGACAATGGCGATCGTGGCACACGGTTATTGTACGGGGGAAAAAAAAAATAATAAAATCGAATAACGCGGAATTTCTACTTACATTGAACGCGCGACGTCGAACAGCGGCCGGATCGATCGCGGACCGATTCGATATTCAATAGCGTTTGGTAAAATATTTTTTCTTCGTTTTGACGAAAACGATTTTTTTCCGTTTCGGAATTTCCGCTATTCTCTTGCTGCGTGCCGCGTTCACGTATTCCAATACGTACGCACGTCCAACGATGCACGACTACAGGGCCGTGAAAGCTGATCGGGAAAGACCGACGTACACGACGTTTTATCGAATGAGTGGTACGGTTTCTAGAACGTTCTAGCGGCGGCGGGTCGCGTTCAGACACGCCACACGCGACGACTAACGCATGCTCCTTGACATCGGCCGAACGCCACCGCGACCGGCCGCGATCAATTTTTTTCCCCTCGACGCGCGCGCACTGCGCCCGATCGAATCGGCCGGCACGGCTGACAGTGAACGTGCCGCCGCCGCCGCGTACGGCGGTCTGTTTATCGATCATCACGGTGGCGGCGGCGGCGGCGGCGGCGGTCGGTCGAAAGACGATGTTATATTTGTCGCTCATCGCTACGAACCCGGACACGGAATGTGTTCGTAACGTGCACTTGGTAAAATCAAACGAAAATTCTGAATAGAGCGTTCGTTTTTTATTTTCATGTCATTTACGTTTTAAATACCGTAATCAAAAATACAAAACATTTAAATCATTATATGCCCTCCTATAACACCTATATACCTATAAAAATGATTATTATTAAACGCCCTTACTTGTGACCAAACCTAATTGATTATTTTAAAACGCATGAATAGGAAATTTACGTATTTGAAAATTGATTTGTGATCTGTTGATATTGTTTTATTATCACGTCGATAGATCGTATTAGTAAGTTATATTTTTTTGTTATTCGGTTAGTCAATTTAAATTTAGTTACCAATATATATATTATAATTTGATTAGAAAAAAGTGAACAGTGGTATGGAATAATATTTTTAATTATTCACATAGACGCTTATGACTGTTCGTTTATCGATAGTTATAACTGGCCCATAGATATATTCCTTCATTAATGTTTATAACTTTTAAGTTATAACCTCGGAGAATTATTGCTATTATCGTCGATTTAAAAATCGTTTAATGTTTTAAAAATGACCGAAGGGCGTGCAAAATATTCAATTTTGGAAATTTTTTTTAAATGAACCTTGCCTAGGACTATATCGATAATAGATCGATTTATGAATATACAATTTTATTTCCCTGCTTGGTTCTGTTTATCCATTCCTTTTATATTTGCACTTACATTATTATACGAATTATAAACGTTCAACTATGTTGGTCTCAAAAATTCTACTTAAACCTAGTTGACGTTCAGTTGTGAAGTAATGCGAAATAGTTGAACCCAAATGAAATACAAACACTATAAAACATAGTCTTTAGAAAATTAACGAATGCCCCCACTCTTTGAATCTAATTATACACTACTAATTCTATAGATTTAAAACCAAGAAATGTTTTTATAAAATATTTTACAACCGCCAAGCTTTTCATACAAATGTTCTAATTCGACATGTGTCCTTTCTTACAATACCTGATAGTACTCCAAGACGCTCTAAGCGAAAGTGGTGTTGTAATCTACCAGGATACATGAACATTTATATCTATAAAAATAGAAAGTTTTATCAATGGGTGGCTTCTTTCGTCAACATATATATACATACATTCTTTTACATTTAGCCTATATTCATATTCAGTCAAATGATACAGATTGTGTATTTTAAAAAAAGAAAGTGTGTTTCATACTCTCATGTTCGATGTATACATTTTCATTGTATTTTAGAATAACGAAACATTGATTTATATATATTTATCAAGTGTTTAACCATGCAAAAGTATAAAATATGTACGCTTGTACATCAACAATTTTTTTAACTCGAATATATACAATCTATTTACATCATGCGAAATGTCGAAAAAACTTTGCTTCTTCCGAACAAATTTTTACTATGTTGGAATTTACAATAATTTCATCTCAAAAACCCGGACATATAAGTAATTTAATACATAGTTAATAATTATAAACTATACATAAACTTTTTCCACTAGCAATTTTAAACGTTGTATATAAGCCTAAAATAATAGTCGAGATGCACTGCATAATAATACCTATGATATTAGAATTTTCTAATTAATATTAATCTTAATATTAAGAACTAATATTGTATAATACACCATTCGATTTTATTTAAAACCAACGTATTATATTGATAAAATTTACAAAAATTAAATCGCATTTTATAATATAATTTTAACTTTTATTACTACATACAATATGCCTTTTATACTGAACGCTCAATAAAGATTGGGAAGTTATCAAAAACGTGAATTAAATACCAATGGTAATTAAATATAGCTTGATAAACACACAATAGTTATGAGTAATAATTTTAATGCAATTATCATCATACAATAATTTAATTATTTTACTACGATTTATATCATATATATATATATTCATACAATGTGTTCATACATATTGACACACACTTTCAATAAGTAGCGGCGGAACTTATCAATGATATCAACACGTATCTTATTACTACGTGGGTACATTATATTATTCAATTCATATTTGATATAAAACGTTTCATTAAAAATTCATATTAAAATATAAAAATAAAAATTATAATCCAATTGATAGATTAGTGATCATTGATTATAAATTAGATAGGCTATTGAGCGAAGTTGTTCATATTTCTAAATTGAATTTATAGATTTGTTTGATTACTAGGCACTGTGTACTTTGTTCGTATTTATGAATTATAATTCATATAGATTAAATAATAGGTAAATCCATAAGTACTCATCGTATATTTTAAGACCATTTTACTACTTTATACCTTTGGTACTATACTGATATTTACCGACTAAATTATGTACCTACAATCGTTACTTTAAAATAACAAAATTTCAATGTAAACAGAAGATATATAAGCAACATGATTTTTAAAAATATAAAATAAAATTTTCATTTCAAAAATAAATTTTCTTTACCGTAAGTTCATAATAAAAAGTTTGTAACTTAAAGTCGTGTTGTTTTGTGTCAGGTGTCGATAATTTAATAAAGTGTATAGGCTGTTTATAGTAAAATTAACAATACACGATTTTTGAATCCTGTTAAAAATCCGCTGTTTTTCATCAGACAGTGTTGTCAGAAGTATTGAAAAACAGGTCACTCTGACTTGTAAATATATTGATAATATGATGATAAAAAAAACGAAAATTGCATTTTATTATTTACGAGACGGTGTGTAGCGATTGTGGATTGTTGGTTTTTGTAATCAATTTCAACGTTCCCAGTTCTAACTTTCTATAATTTCTACAAGTAAATTTTATAAATTATAATAACTCTTATTCAATCGTATTCACACGTAAGTAATGGATGTTAGTTGTTAGTAAATATAAAGTAAAATTCAATTTCAAATAGATAGTATTTTGATACTTTAATTTAAAACAAAGTGAGAAAATTGATCGAATTTAATCATATGTAATATCTATTATTAAATTTGATGGTAGGGAGGTAATTGAATTTTATCAGAAAACGGACATTTTTTGGATTAGTTGGTAGCCACCAAATTTTGCGCATTTAATAAATTATGACATGTGGGCTATAATTTAAGTCATTTGTTTTCTACTAATTTTTTCAAAATATAATATTGTTTCTGAAAATATCAATTTATGTCAATTGCTATTAAATTCACGAATGTGCTGAATGTTTCTATTCAATATAAAAAATACTGTTTTTAGTTTTATTATTTATTAAGTTATAAGTTATTATTAATGTATAAGATAAAAAACTAAAATTATTGATCCAATTAAATTGTAATGATAATTAATTATTCTACATATTTATAAAATGATTTAGTTTAATCAAATAACTAGGTGTTTTATACTTATAATTCTACCTATTTAATTCAATTTTATTTATTAAATTTATCTAATATCAAGTACACAAAATTATTACATTTTCATGTGGCTATTTATATATCATCTTAATAGTTTTAAGTTGTATTATTTGTGTAGACTAATATATTTATTTTTTTTTTAGAAATATTGGCGTTGCTGAAATGGCTTCATATATGTTTCAAAAGACGGTTACATCAATTTGTACATGTGGCTTACAGAAACTTTTATCTGAACTGTTTTTTTGCCGTCATTGTTTAACACTTCGTTGTGACTTCTGCGTAAGTCATGAAATTGACACTACTTATTGTCCTCATTGTTTTGAAACCCTTTCTTCGACCGAAGCTAAACATAAGAAAAATCGATGTGCATCATGTCTAGATTGTCCGCGTTGTTTCAACACTCTCTCAACGCGTTCATATTCACGAACAACAGATCCTAAAAAACCACCTCAGAAAATGTACTATTTACTTTGTTTATTTTGTAATTGGCGATCACATGAACCTAATGTACCTGATCAACTTACTTCATCGGGTAACTGGCCAGCTTATAAAACTCCAAATGATAGTCGTATATTAGATCTTATCAATTATTATAAATCTATTTCTTTGAAAGAAGTATTTGATAAACAGAAAAGGAATACTAAAAATTATGGTCGTAATCACATGCATTTTTTGGAAAAATTTGGATTTAATGCTATGATGGCACGGAAACGCGCAGGACTTCCAAATTTTCCTGTGGATGGTACTGGTTATTGCATACCTCAAGTTAGTCCATCTGAAGCTATTGAAAATGTTCCTGAACTACCTGAAGATACATTTGAAAAAATAGTAGATTTGAAACAAGTATCAACTTTAGAACAACGTTTTGCCATTCCCGAACTTCAAAATGTAAATATAGACGATCTATTTCCAATTCGTAAACATCTTTGCGTAAAACATTCGTTACGTTGTCGTGTATGTGAACATAATGTTGTTAAACCAGAATACAATGCTGTCAAGTTCAAAATTAAGCATTTAGCATATTATCATGTCCCTGAAATAAAAATAATCAAATGTGAACCGTTACAAACTGGTAAATCCAGTACCTTAGTGCTTAAACTATGTAATCCAGCACAAACGGCTACAGCTGTATGTTTTGAAAAGTTAGATTTAGAAGCTATAAATGTAATAAGAGAGCCGAGGCGACTAGAAGGGGAAGATCTTATTGTTACTACTAAACAATTACCTGAGCCAATTCCTATTGTACTAGAATTACATGGTGATATAATAGTCCCTGAAGGCGAAATTAAAATTGCAGCTAGAGATGATACTGCTGAGTATGATGATACAAATGAAGTAAACACTGATAATGATGATCCAAAATATGTGTATTGGAGAAAAGGCAATAAGATTGCATTAAAATTTGAAGTCAAGCCTTATGATAATATTAAAAATAATGAAAATGTCCGAGTAGGATTTGTTATGAATTTCATGTATTTAGATACAATGTCGCATGTAATTAATCAAAAACAACCTCAAAGTATATTAGTGCCTATAAAAATTGTACTAGATATACCATTTGCTTTTTAATTTATATTCAATACAAATATTTAGTTCTAATATTTAAACATAATTAATCAAGAAACACAGAAGATTATCAATTAATTAAGATATTATTATTTATAAATGAAACATTGTTTATTTATATTATATTTATGTACTTTATGCTCAATTTATTATGTTAGTTGAAGAAAAAGATTTTTTACTGTAAAATCATACATAATTATGGATTGGTAAACTATATATATATACACACACATTGTATACATTATATTTTATATAATTATATATGAGCTGTAGTTTTATTAATACTGAGCATAAAGTAATAAATGTAATGCTAATGGTAATTAATTAACTAGATTGTATTATAATAATTTCTTAACTATTGTGTCATATTGTTATTGATCTTAATTAGTATATTAATGTATAAACAGTATATATTTATTTTTAATTTTAATAAATTAAATTGTAAAAATATGTGAAACATTAATTTATTCAACAGCTATAAATGTATTGAATATGGGCCAAACCATAAAATTAAATAAGCTGTATTTAATAGTTATAATTTATTTAAATAAACACTGAGAAAATATATACATTCGATTCAACAGATATAGATATTAACTACAATTTATATTACATTGTAAAAATGTTATTTCCTCTGCTGTTATATGATAGGTTCGAAAAACACTATGTTATACATTTATAATAATCAATCAAAATTAAAAAAATAAATTATTGTTTGTAATACATTTCAAGGTAAATAAAATTGTAATATTATTAATTTCTGTTAAAATTATTTAAATATCTTAGCTGACAAGTCTATTGTCACAATAATGGTTTTAAATTAATGTCTCTGTATATTTACGACCAGGAAAAATGAAAAAAAAAATGTCCAAAATTTGTAATACGAGAGTCTTGCAAGTAAGTCTCCGCCCCACCCAACCGCACGTACGAGTGCCGTCTCGTCTCTTACCGCAGTTACCGTTTACCGTTACCAACGTCCGGCGTGGCGGTGACTCAGTGGAAACGCGCCCTCGAAAAATAGTTTGTAAATCCGTCGCGGGGATGCAGCACGATCGCGTCGTATCGAAGGTTGTGCGCTCACACCCGTACTCATACACAACATCAGCGCCAGTCTTACCCCCCCCGTCGTGGTGTGTACGTTTTTCTGGCGTCACTGTAATTTAATTTGGTTTTCAGTTGGTTTTTTTCCTCCCAGCGATATAATAATAATAATAATAATATTTATTTATTTTTTTTATCAAAGTTTCAAAAGTTTTACCCTTCGGCCCGACGTTTAGTTCTCCTCTCGTCGTGAAAAAGTGCGTCCGTGTTGAAAAGCCGCCTTCTGGCGTCCGTTAATGTTTTATGATTTTAATTTTCGTCTCTTACGATGATATTATAATATAATTTTTTCATATTATTATTGTTCAGTTACGTGTTTTACTAATGTTGTTTACGATGTTGTTCTGATGGTACCATACATGTTTTATCGGGGCGCACGGTCAAAAATCCGTTGAATATTGTGTGATTGTAATTTTGACGAAATCCACGAAAGTTGTCCAAAAATTTTGATGAGTGTCGAAAGTCATGCAGGTGAGCGAAAAATTACTAGGGAAGAAAAACGTAAAAAAACGTTTACAATTAGTCGGAAATTTACGTTTGGATTACGTTTTCACTGCTTTTATTTGTGCTTTTGTTATGAATTTTGTTTTGTTTTTCATTTAAATTCATTCATTTTTTTTACCATAAATAGGTACTGTATTGCAACGGAACTACCTATTCATCATTTTTAAATGAGATGACGTAAATAATAAAATAAAATCATCTAAACAATTTATATGCAAAATCATAAATTATGTACATATAATTGTTCATAATAATATTTTATGTACCTAGTACATATATAACAATGTGTGTTACTATGTAGATAATCATCTACATATTTTTTGTGATTTTTTATTATTCATGCAAAATATTATTATTTATTGTTGATAAAAGTAATTTAGATTGGAATTTTATTTTATTACATCTACCTAGGTATAAATTATTATAATATCAGGCACATTTAAGTTTAATGTCCTTTTTCTGTTACAGAAAATCAAAGGGGTATGTTTAGAACGTCCGTCATGCGTCGGTCACACTCTTCTATATCAACTGTGCAGTGATGGTAACCTCGGCAGCATATTCGGACAAGGAAAAGCCTCCATGAGTAATCTGCAAAATGCCTCGCTTTGCCTTTACGCACTTTACGTCGGTCATCTGATACGGCATGACGACCGAGTCAACAGACCAGCCATTGCAGTCTGCTGGCCCTTTATTCATAGATCCAAACGCCCCATATCGGAGTGCGTCTAATGATCCTTCTGGTAGTTATGGCGTCGTCGCTCGATCGGCGGCTGCCGTTAACATGAACCAAGTGCCGAACGGTTATTGTTATTCGACCGATAATAATCAAATCGTTACCAGCGAGTTTGATAAGACTTATCACTGTCCTAACTCAACTGCAGTTGTTACTTTGACGAATAACATTGTTTCAAGTCCGGTGGCATTTGTATCTTCTATAACTGTACCAGCAGGATGGAGAAGAATTCACAGTAAAGGAATCATCATTTATATAAGGTAAATTTTAATTTATTGTATAGTTATTGTTTTTAAATTTTTGATAGGTTTTTTGTAGGATAAAAATATTAGATACTTACTATCTGTATAGGTCTTATTTTCTAAGTTAATACTGATATTTTAGAAGGCATCATTTGTGATTGAAATAAATAATTTTTTTTTATTGCTATGGTTATTGGTAAATTTTTACCAAGAAAATTGAATGAATAATGTGTATACTTGCCTATTGAAACTATTTTCTATCAATTAATTTTTAAATCTATATTATACTTAAATAGATATAAAAATATTATTCAAGTATAGGTGTAAAATGTATTAAATATTCCAAAAAGTTTAAACCTAAAAACATATTTTATAATCTTAATGTGTATTTAAATTAAAATTGAAAAAACAGTAAATTAGTATCTACTATTAATAGAAAAATATTCTTACTTTGTACATAATACATTGTATTATTATTGTAGTCTATTGTACTTTTGCTAAATTTCAATTTTTGTTAAATATAACAAAAATAATTAAATTTATCCATTAGCTATGCAAGTAGATAGGTAATTATTATCCTATTGTAATGCCAAAATATTATTTTTGTGTAATTTGCATCAAAAATAAATTAGTGTACTAGGTATTTATTAAATATTATAATTTTTATTTCTTATGAACAAAATCAGTAACTTGAAATGCATAATTTATAAACAAGTTAATTGTCAATTAAAATTTTAAGTATTTATAGATTATATACATAGGGAAGTACAATGGCTAAATAATGAAAATATATATAATTGATACATTTTTATTATGTACTATTTTTGTACTATATGCATGTTTAAACTATTTCAGTTTATTTTTAAATAGTTTATTAATTGATCATCATTTTAGTAAGCATTATATTTATTAAACGAAAAAGTAAATAAAATAAAACAATGCTTAAATACTTAATACACATGAATCTTGGTTGTGATAAAACGTTATCCTGTGAAGTCAACCCCAGTCGGTTTCTTGGTGAGCTATTGAATATATCTGCTTCTGTGTCGGCAAAATTCTGACCTACAATACTATTTACACCACGGGGTGTCTTTGATTTACTACTCTATGGGATGCGTCCTTTCTTTTGAATACACAAGGTTTCAATACAAATCACCTGGCTTCCTGGCTTAAAAGACCTTTTTTTGCCTAAAATTACACCCTAATATTGTAAATTATGCTGGACATTCGTTGCGTAAAAAATACCCGTCAGGATTTCTATAGAAGTATAATACAGCATGACCGCAATCAGCTACCCATTTTACAACTCTGTTGTTAAATTTGTATAGTATTCGGGAACAGATGATAACGATATTTCGAAATGACGTAATATATATTTTTCTTGGAATGCTGGTAGAAGATACTTAAAAATGATTTATATTAAAATATAAAAAAAATAAACTATGTAAACCAATACGTTTTTCATATTTCTTAAACATTTCGTTTATGGTTAATTCATAAATTGTTATAATGTTAAATATTTTTAAAAAACATGTATTTAACAATATTGATTATGAATGCAAAGTGTGTTTAGTATAATTTGTAGGATTTAATATAATATAAAACGTGGAAATATTCCATTTTTTTTTCATTTTACTTTGTAATAAGTAATAAATAGTAATGTTCTATTTATATAAAACCTACTTTACAATGTACATAATTTATCTGTTTATTTAATTATTTATATCGATCTGGTGTCATTATCAACAAAACTAGTAATATATTTATAACCTTCAATTCCACTAATCCATACGATTTTGACCTCTAAATTTATTTTTATGATTACCTATCAACAACCGATTTTAATTTATTTATTTCTTTTCTTTATTAATCTGATTTAATTCAATTATCATTAGACTCCTAAAAAAGGAAATATGAAATTAATGTTCATGGTCACCAGCTACGAAGGAAATCTGTCTGATACACCTAAACATCCACTATCTGAAAAAAATGTGTCTAGAGGAAAGGAAGGAAAAATACTAAATTGAATGTAATCGCTTACGACTGGTTTATTTTTTTTCAGTGATCTCTAACTTTACGTGTGTTTGAAGTGATTAACCTTGTTGTAATAAACCAGTTTTGTTGGCCACTGAAAGGGTACACATGCTTCTAAGGTGTCTATTTAAATCTGATTTAATCATATGAAAAGAATTCGTTATGTTAGAAATACCTTAAGGATCACCATGCATTCATGTATTATTATTTCATAGTATAATAGATCAATGATTTATTATTATAGAAAACAAGTTGTAAGATTATTATTTGTATTTTATTAATTCTTTATTTCTATTGTTTTTTCTTTGAATTTTTAATGATATAAATTGTTATATTATCATGATTTATATGGTTTCAAATTTTAAAAAGTAATTAACATTTAACTATGTTTTCTATGAATATACTTCACATTATTTAATATTACAAATAAAGTATTACTAATACTACTTCGTGTATTATCTCTTTCTGCCATAAACAATTTTTTGTACTAATTTTGTTACTTAAATGCGTTTGTCCCCTTTCCTCCCACTTGGGATTATTAATTATGATAGGAATGTGAAATAGAAAAAGAATACTAATGCAATTGATGATGTTAAAAAAAAATTATATATTAAAATAGAATAATGTTTTAAATATATAATAATTCGTTATTATTGGTGGATACATAATTTATAATTTATAACGTTTAAGCGTTGACATTAATATCGTGACATATGATTTTACTATACAAATTAAAAAACGCTAATAATACATTTTTCAATAAGTTTTTTGAGTATCTAATATCAATATTAATATCTAAAGTATCATTAATATTCCTGTTTTTTTTGTAACTACATTTTTTTCGATTTAATTTTTATAATACGAGTATAACGAATTACATTTAAAGAAAATGTAACAATAATAATAATAATACAAAAACAAACGCTATTATAATAAAAAGCTAATTCATTTAAGTGGTTAATTAAATCTGAGCGCGTCTGTATCGTTTTAGCTGGTGTTTGTTGTTGCAACAAAAAGGGCTATTCTCACGATTTGTCGTCTTTTTTATTGAGTTAAGGGCCGTTGCCGCCAGGTAGCTCCTTCAGGACTGTATTGATTACCGGCTAACCAAGTCAATTAACTGTCGACTGTGGCGGAAAGCGTCCGTGAGTGACGTCACATTATATTAAAGGCATTCCGCCCACCCCTGAGACGCTTCGGCAGCTTTTAAACGATTTATTACCATTTCAGGGTTTACCAAATTATTTTAATTTGTATGTACAAAACGATATGTTAAGCTCGTTCTTCTGAAAAACATTTACAAAAACGAACACGTAATAATTGACATATAAATAATTATACGAGGAAAATATTTCACAGCGTTTTATATTTCCTATCTTAACATATGTATAAAATGTTTTTATTATTATTTATATTATTTGCTGAGTTTCTTTAAACGAATCATTCTTACCTTGTTTTAAAATAAAAAATGTCTTTATGCCGACGTATTCTAGTGCATGTAATTTATGGGAACGTAAGTAAGTGAGCTCGATGGGTGCCCATAAATCCTTGTACACAAATACGGGATTTTCAGGTTAGAAACGGGAGGAGAAAATAAGTTGGAAGGGCGGATTTGATGGATGGGCTGCTGCCGCCTTACTTCTTAAACTGCGTTAATTTCGGATTTAGGAGTGTGACGGTTTAATTTGGTCGTGATACGGTTAATCGACCGTCTACAAAATTAGACCCCTCTAACTTGGAGACATGAAATATTTAATCTTTCTTTACTTACTATTTAAACTTTTAATGGACATTTTTATTTCACTAATATAAAATTATGTTTATACAAACGCATACAACGTTTGCATGTTTATACTCGAATAATTACGACATAATAAATTAATTTTTAATAGTTTTTTGCATAATTATATTATCTACAAATAATTGTTAATGATTGTAGTTAATACATTCGTATATTTTTAATGATGTGTACATTATTCGACACTGTTGTTAAACTGTTTTATAGTGTTTTAATTAATTTATTATTTTAATTTATTACGATGAGACACTTTCAATCTCTATGTATACGTTTTTTTGCTTGTATTTATTTAATCGCTTCGTCGTCGGCGACGAAGTCAATGGTGTTTATTTAGAGACATTTTGATACGCAATTCGACGGTGTGTGGCACGCAGGGATTTACCGTCCGTACACTTATATTTATACCCTTTACAACAGGCGGTCGGTGGTTCCGCCCGGTGTGATCGCCGCCTCCGGGTCCGTCTTATTGATTTACCCCCTTGGAAGAACATGCACACACAACACACACACACACACACACACTCTCATACAATCGTGCGACCGTCGTCCCCACACCCGGCAGCGGCTGCTCTGGTTTTCTCTTGGGTTATGTAATGTTACGACATTTGATCCAGTAGAGAGAGAGAGAGAATGAGATCGAGAGGGCTTCTCATCCGCCCGGGAACCCCTTTACCACCCCCTGCAGCAGACGACTTTTTACCCGGATAAACCCCGTGTATATACCCGTCGTCGTCGTCGTCGTCGTCGTCACCTAATGCGCTTTATTGATGTTTAGCCTTTTGAAGAGCCGTTTCCGGAGTGGCGGCGTATTACAACGTACACACGCACACGAATAAACGCCCTTCTCTTCGCCTCTATAATATATATATATAGATATAGACATACATAACGACTTACAAATTAATTTCCGTCGCTTCCAAACGACCGATTAATTTCGTTTCTTCGTATTTGTTTTTTATTTTTTCATACATTCCGATGATCTGTCTGGCCGCGTCCCGTAAACGGCAGTGAACGGTTTACACGCTATAATACGCTGTACAGTCAATATATTATATTCATTTATACACAACTGCGCGTATCGATGCACTTTTGACAGGTCCCCGCCGCCGCTGCCGTCGCCGAGGAGTGCGCGCGAGAAACACGAGAAACCGGTTTATATATATATATATAATATATATAAGCGCGCGCGCTCGAATTATTGTGCAATTGCTCGGGCGGGCAGTGCAATATTATATACCGCCTCGCCGGCCGGCCGGCCGGCCCTGTCCGGTGAGACGGTTGTGTATTTCCACTCCGATCATCCGCCGCCGATGCGAGACCGTGTGCGAGGAGAAAAAGAAGAATGCGTTTGTAAACCGGTCCGCGTATTATATTTATATATATATATATATATATCGTGTGTGGGTACTATTTATACGTATATGGAGGGGCGGGAGGAAAACGAGTGCAAGCCGTTTAAACACGAAATGCAACGTGCGTGTGTATTATTATTATTATTATTATTATTATTATACCTATCGCGTTTCTATTACCAGCGGTCTGTCCGTATGTTGAGAACGTATTAGAAAAAAAAAAAAAATGTTTTCTTCGTCCGGCGTCGTGTGTATTTTGAATGCGCCATCGAAGGTAATAAATAAATAAAACTTAAAACAAACGCGTCGCCTAATACTTAATTATAGGCTGTGGACAGGTTATTATTGTAGATAATAAACGAATAGCGACGCTTTAATATATTAATACGAGTATATTTATTGCACTTTTTCACGTTACGCGTCGTGTCGAGCATTTTTCGTATCTAGGCACGACGTGTTTTTGTTTATTATTATTTTTATTATTATTTATTCATTTTTTTTTTTTGCTTATCTCGGGAATAAACAGTACTCCGTAGTGTATAAGTTACTGAAACTTATGAAACGCACAATCATACAATAGTCGTTTAAATCTTAAATTCATATAATTCACTTATTAATTGTAAGTTAACATTAACCGTTCAAATAATATCAACATTTATCATTTCGTTTTAGTATAATTCGATACACATACTTTTGAAACGCTTTTAAGTTTTATGTTTTTAATTGACTATTTTTTAATCTATGGATTCAATTGTGGGTCTTGATTGTTTATTTGAAAATTGCTGCGTGAATTTTAAGTAAATTTTAACGTTTAGATGTTTATTTAATATTGACAACATTATAGTTTGCATATATTTTTTATTTTACATATTAATTTAGATACATAATGTATATTATATGTTTGTGAAATTTAAATAAAAATGTAGGTAGTTTTTATTGTTATTTTATTAGTGTTTAATTATATAACTATAATTAAAAACTATATTGCACACTAAAAGGCATGTGTCACGATAAATAATTATCTTTACGCATTTCTACTAATTTAGTAATATATTATATAAATGTGAAATAAGCCATAGGGAGAGGCGTGCGTGCGTAATTATGTATATACCATAAAAATAATGTTCTAAAGTGTGTAACAGAATAATTTTTCTATTATATTCTGTCAATAATTTTATTAAACGGACTGTTTTTAATATTTAAATTAAAAATTAATAAAAAGTGAGTAGATACAATTAATATAATGTCATTAAAAATATTAAATAATATATGTTTGTAAAAGATCAATAATAAACGAGTAACTAGCTTAAAATATGATGTATATTTATTTAATTTTATTGTCCGTTATAAATAATTAATATTCGATATTTTACTAAATATAGGGTTTAATTTTTGTGTTAAAGTATGCAACATTTATACGAATTAGTAGTTAAATAATATTATAACTAGAACAATAACAACACCAAATACTAGTAATCTAATAACTTATTATTATCGTTATTAGAACACTTTATAGGTGACCCCCAAATACGAATTTGATTTATAAACTGAATAAGGTTGTGTCGCGTGACCTCGTTAACTCGTGTATTGTAATATTTTTTTTATCAACTCTACGCCATCGTAATCGACTGACGAATACGGCCGGGTGAGGTCACGTAATGAACCTTGCGTGAGAACAGAAAAATGAAAAATTCATATATACCTAGCTAGGTACATAAATAAAAAGTTCAATTTAAACTGCGTGTATTTTCGTGTAAATAATAACGATAATAACAATTAGTGTGCAATTTCTAGTATTTTATTCGCGCGGTGTTTACGAATTTAGAAACTAAATTACTTTACGGAGGATTTTTTCGGTCTATTTTATTTATATATATATGGTATGAATAAAAAAAACTAGCTCTACGTATTTGTTTTCATTGGATAGGTGTTTAGTTCGTGACATTATTTTTAGTTGTTTAAACACACGAACATACTTTCACTTAGCAAAATAATGAAATGTACTCTTTATATTATATATATATCGTTCATTGAACCTTTCACCGTATGGTGGAATATGGCTCATTGTTAAGCTATGCTATGACTGGGCTTTTGGCCTAATTGCCTTGTATTATACTATACATACATATATATTTACCCCGTGAAACTCGCAATGGAGAAATCGTGACAATGATCGTGTAGAAAACATTTTATGATCTTTATTGATGCCACTGACTATATAGTTTTTTTTTTTTAATATTATAATATGTGATACAATAATTTTGAAATACAGGTATGTATTTTTAATTGTTTTTTTTTTAATCATTACATTTACTCGTGTTTTCTTCATAAAACAATTAGTGATTAAGTTGGTATATGAATGTTTAAAATGTCGACAAAATCCATTATAATTTCATTGTGAATATTTATAAGTTGCTGCACTCTTTGCAGGAGAAATGTGTATGTTTAATTTACATGAAAATGTACATTTTACGAGTTTTCTTAATGAGCTAATGAACTCCGTTCGTAATTGCATTGTTCGTCGATTATATTTTTATATACTTTTTACCATTTTATTTTTAGCGAAGTTTAATCACCATTTGTTATTATATTAATACCCAACAGACTTGTGAACTTGAACATTCTTATCCGCCCACCAACCGCTAAATAACAAAATCGTTTAGCGAGCAGTCGTGACGTTCGTCAGTTTCACGACTGTCACAGTCGTGACGACCGAACCTATTTTAATTGGCTGAGATGGCATCACGACTATTGTCCATCAATTATCCAAAAGTATAAACGTACATTCACCGACTACTTAGTCAGATTTCTTTACTTCTATTTTCCCTTCTAAATAGTAAAAATAAATCAAACGTTAGTTTTGTTTTCATAGCTCTGATTTAAATTTTGTTTTTCGTGCTATATATTTATTATGATATTTTTAGTTACCAAATATGTTTTCAACTCTACACAAAAACTCTCAAAGTAATATTTTGATACATACATTTTACCACGAAATCGTATTTTTTTTTAATAAAAATGACAAAATAGTGAAAAAATCGGTTTTTTCGATAAATTGTATTAAGACAAGATAGTTTAACATTGAATTTATGTAGAGAATGTTTATGAACTGGTTCTCGGATGAAACTATAGCATAGAGACATAGTACTTATTCTATTCATGCCCTATGGGCAGTGTAATACGTATTTAAAAATACTACAGTGTCAAATAGAATTTATTGTTATTGGATAAGATCATGAGAACGGTCGATCGGTCACGATTTTGACCTTTTCACTGCGATTTGTTTCTTGTGCTTGTAAATACCGGTCGGACAACATAAATAAACTATTATAATAATATTACACTGCAGTGTTTGTAAACCAAATGTTTCAATGAAATAAAATTATAATTTTATCATAATAAATTATAATATTTTAACATGTTATGTTATAATAATAAATTACTTACTAAATTAAAATAAACCTATACATAATCTTTAATATTAGTATTTCATATTTATTGAACATGTTGGTACCATAATTGTTTAAAAAACTTAATAGAATAAATTATGTATATTTTATTAGAAATGATTCTCAATTAATTGATTAAATTATTTTTGTTTGAATATTATTATAAATTTCCTATGTTTTTTATACATATATGTTTAGAAAATATTCGGAAATGATAATTGTTTAGAATATAATTAGTTTTTTGACAAAGTACTGGTGAAAATGAGTACCCAAATTATAATAGTAAAATACTTATTCAATTTTAATATTTTAAACCACATGTGTACATAATACATATATTATATCAATGTCTCATATGTCTCAATGAGTAGTACAATATCCTATAGTGTATTGATATATTATTTATGATATCTATAACTTATGAATAATTTAATGTTATTAGATGATTATAAATATTTTGCTTAAATCATGTTAATTTGTTTCATTGTGTGAACATAAATGAGAATAAAACACGGTGTTAATAAAATTGTCGTTATAACTATAATATATATATATAGCATTATAAATAATCTGAATTGACATTTCAACTGTTTTAACTTTTTTTGATGTTTTGTCGCGTAATTTGCATATTATATATCCCATATTTAAATTCTTTAGTAGCTATACAATAATTCTATTGATGATCTCTTTATGTGGTGTTCTATCGGATATGGGAAGACATTTGAAATACTGATATGATGCAACATTACTGAAACCAGTTTATTAGGCAATAACAACCATATTATTACGATATACATACCTCCCAGGTTTTGTGTTGATCGAACTCGAAAATAAATCTTATTGTGTACAAGGTTACTCGATTTGCATATGTACAGTAGGCGTATTGAAGAACGCTACTAATTTTGAATTTTAACACCAAGCTTCACATACAAATAGCTTGTTATTATTTTCGGGGTGCGGTTTTTCTTTCGTCATATCGTGTTCTATTGTCTGTGTAATCGTTTTGTACTATGAATCTTAAAAAAAAAAACCGGTCACTCCTTCAAAAATTCTCAGCATTTCAACATTATTGTCACCACATTGTTTTCAAATGATCCTAAGGTATTGGTTTTGACCTACTTATGTAAATGAAAGAAGAGTTACTCGGAATTAAGAATGAATTCTTTTAAACAAAAATAGATCATACATATTTCAATATAGGTATAAGTTATAAATATAATTAAATAGCTCATTAAATATGTCAGATTTTATTGTATCAATGTCACTACATTATCAAATACACTTTAATTTATGTATGATTCATGTGTTTATTAACCACAAGATAATTACATTTTTTACACTCTAACCAAGATTGCTTAAAGATTTGTTCGAATGTTCGTATTATTTTGAACTCAAGGACCATTTTAAATTGTAATTATTTTATTTAAATTTCCATGTATTTAATTTTACGATCGTTTAAATAATATTATTCGTTTATCAAAATTGCCTTGTGGTTATAATAACCGGTTTTTATAAACAACTGTCGAGAATTATCAAAATTATTCAATTTTACTAATATTATATGGCATCAGGTATCAAAAATGTAATTATTAGAATTGTATTACCTTAGAATGCATAAAAACAAATATTTATGATTAATTTAATTTCTATGTGTGTATAAATTTATATCAGATATAAATATATGTTTAGAAATGTTATCAAAGAATCTAAAAAAAACTTCCTTTATTTTACTTATACCTATGCCCAATGCTGTTAAATATGTATTTTTTTTTGTAGAAGGGAGATGGTTATTACTTATTTGAACCGTAACATTCGAGGGTGAGCACTGTGCGTGTTTCCTTTTGGTTTTTTATATACTTCGCACCACCCTTACAATAATTTTTAATGTTTTTATTTCATGATGCAAGAACGAAGAAATAAATGATAATTAGTTACTAACTTTTACATAATAGATTTGTTAGTCAAGTTTAAGTATATTTATTATACTAAGACGATAAATTTTAACGTACTATAAAATTATTTAAGATAACGTTTTATTGGGTTTATTATTATATAATTAACTAGTAATTTTTAATTTTGCGTGACAGTATAAAATAGTTAGATAGTTACTGATGGTTTTATATTTTTATATGATATTTATTAATATGCAGCATTTAATAAAATTATTTGTTTATTTTGTAAAGTTGTTAACACACCGCATTAGAAATTATAAGCACAATTTTATTATTATTATTATTATTATTATTATTATTATTATTATTATTATTATTAATTATTATTTTATGTTACTTGTTACAGTCCTAGCAACGCAGTTCTAAATTCGTTGGATCAAGTTAAAATATATTTGCAAACTCAGGGTACATGCAAATGTGGGCTTGAATGTCCTTTTCAGTGTGAACACGTTTTTAATTTCGACGCAAAGGTAATGAAATATATAAATATATATCCTGTATATGTATATTACATACATTCATATTTAAAACAATTTTTAACAATTGATATTCCTATAATTTTTTTTTTTGCCACCCTTTTTATATACCAGTTTATTATACACGCAGTGTTTAGAAACCTGCAGGCAGATGTTACTTACGGCGTGTTTCTCTCTCATCTTTTCTAACAGCTGCTGTTTTGGGTTGGTAACTGTTGATAAAAAAAATTCGGCATTTATATCGACAAAACCAGGGATGCCTAAACCCAAAAAATGATTTTGTCATTTTATTGACTTTAAAAAATTTCGTTTATTATAGGGATTATGTATTTCGTTTTTAATTATGTTCAACCAACTTAGAATAGACAATGAATCAAAGTAGAAATTTCTATTTAAATTAAAATAAAATTTTTCTTACCCATTTATGGTTAACTGTATAATTCAGCCGAATCATATACCTATAATTCGGGCGAAGTATTTTTTTGTGAAATATAATTGTCTATTAAATAATCGTTTTAAAAATACCCGAAAATATGTTGGGTGAACGGACTCTGACCGACTTCTTCATTCTAATATTTATTAAATATTTATGAAGCATATTTATTATAAATATTGACGTTATTACATTAAGTTAAATATATCATAATTTTATATTATTAAATATGGTCACATACTATAAATTCGTGTTTTAATTATTTGTAACCTATAACGTAGTATATTTATGAATATAAAGTAATCTTTTATATTTTCTAACACGTCATACAATTTACTATTTGATATAATTAATCCGTTGTAGGTACTTAATATTTCAATCGTTCAGTATATGAAAAATATTTTAATCCCTAACTTTAAGAGGTTGTTGAATCTTGAATGGTTTGATCTCAAGTATGACTCTGGCTATTTGTATTTGTATATTTTAAATTGGTTATCAATGTTTTATGTTACTTATTGTTAGTACTTCAAATATAAATTTCAGTATACTCGTAAATAATTAAAAAATCCATACAACGCTAATATAAAACACTAAAATAATTCAACCAGGGGCGTGTAGTAGTATTTTAGTATGTACAATAATCGAGTATTTTATTGTCGGTCGGGTTGTGTTGAAAAGAAATTCAGCCGGTGCAGTATTGATATTTTCAATGCACATTTACTACGAACAACTTTTTAAAGCGCAGTACTAAGCTCTTTCTACTATATACAGTTGAATTATGTTGACCACATACGTTAAATAATTCTATTGTTTTGTTTACGCTATCCTACTGTCACCAAGGAAACCTGTCACTCCTTGTTTTGACTACGATAATTAATTATTATTGACACAGTAAATATGATAATATCGCCATTATGATAAAACCAGTTATTTATATTAGTTCTAATATTCGATTATAATTTATAAATTATAAGGTATCCTAAGGTACTCGTAGTATGTTATCATTTATTACTGAATGTTATAGGTTTATTGAGAAAGCTATGATTTTATTTATTTATTATGATTTAATTATTTTTAGTATATTGTGTATACATTATAAATTTGTTACACTTTATCATCAGTTTTTTTTGAAACATCATTTTAGTACTTGAAATATTTTAATGATTTTTATACGTATTAAAAAAAAAATCCATGGAAGTTAATTTATGAATTTGTTAGACAATATAATATATATTTTACACTATTATTAAATTCATTTTTCTCGTATTATTTTCATAAAATTAGTTAAGCTAATATATAAGTGAGGTATTGTATTTAATTTGTCGAACAGTTCATTTATTAAATTTGTATTATTTAATGAGGAAATTAATGTACTGTTATGCACAGACACATGATTTTATGTGCCTTTGCATACATGTCGACGCGTCATGTGACAGCAGTTAGGTGGCAGGTGTCAGCTATAAGGAAAACCAGGTGTTGGATTCTAAACTAACGTAATTTATATGATATGATCGTAGTCATAGACAATGGGCTTGTTTTTATTTTTACACGCACAACAATTATTTTATATTTATAACTTATTAATTTTTTACTATTAAATTCAAGAGTAAAAACGTTAATAACTTTTTTGTTATTAACTGTATATTTGTTTTATTTTGGCATATGTTATTCGCTCGTTGATTTATTTTTACAAAATTTATCTTATAATAAATTTAAACACAAAATTAATAATTTCGTTATATAATATGTACTATGTATATATTGATCCACATGTAAGACATTTTAAAAATAAACTTTATATGTTTATTTTTAATTTGAGTATGAGAGTATGATTGTTGATTAGCAATATAGCTGTTATTATTTATTATGATTGACAATTTTGCATTCGGATTAGAATGTTTGATTTTTGTATTGTTCTAATTCCTATCTAAAAACTAAATAACAATATTAAAAATAATAAATTGCCGCCAACATAACACAATGTATTCTTCGGTTAGAAAAAAATTAACTCAGTTGGTTAAAAATAGAAATAAATAAACAACCTTGCTTGTCATTATTGTCAATCATATTTCATAATGTATATTGATATTCAAACTGTCAGTTCACTGTAATATCTAAGTATTTCCACTTGGTTATTACAGTACAAAGTATCAAATATTATTTTATGTCTTAAAAATATTTAAATTTATTTTAAATAAATGTAGTTTTATCTATGATAGTATATATATATATTTCTTTATGCTAATAAAATATATATATATATGTACAATAGGTAAATATAAATATTAATGGTGTAATGGTTGTTTCAGTTGGTTCGTCTTCTAATAGTAAATATTTTTTCTTTAAGTTTTTTTTATTACTCCTTTATGTTAATTGTCTTTTTCACATTTTCCAAAATACTCAGAAATACTATATGGTTATGTAAATAAATATATAGTACGTAACTATATTTCTAACTATATTTTTTTTTGTCACCGATTATTAAAATTAACAAATATAAAGTAATTAAATTATTGAATAATGATATCTTGATATTGTTAATTTTATAATATTGATTACTCATAAATTATAATGGTAATTTATATGTTTATAATATATTAATATTATATAGAACATTAATTTAGTAACATTTTGTTATTATTTGGTTTTAATATATTAATATTATAATTATGCAATATGTGTAACTTTATAGATTATTAAATTTAATGCCATTAGGGACAGTTTATCAACAGTGGTATATTTGAAAATGGTCTTTCATGAACAATATATTTTCATCGTTATAATATAATATAAATGTACGTTTAGAAAATTTGGAAACATTTTATAGTTTTTAAATTTAAAAGATTTCCGACTTTTTTGAGACACTCTGTATATGTTTAATTATATCCGTTGGTTTTTTTTTAGTTTTTAAATTTCTATCAAACCTACAATGACGTAGATATATTTTTTTATAGGTACTCAAAATCGTATCTTTATAATTTAAAAATATATAATTAATATATATTATCACGAATATTTTTGTGGGATTTAGACTATATTACATTTTAGTAAATATAATTTGAATTGTAACCGCTACATTAGATTACGTATCTATAAGTATGTGGATATAATAGCAAATGAAATAATATTTATTAAAACGATTTCTTTTCAACTAAGAAATTATACCTACGATAGATAGAAAATTATAAAAATAAACCGTACGCCGAAAAAAAAAATGTAATCATCATTTACTATGGTAGACGTAGACGTCAAACAAACCGGTTTACATCGAAGCTCTAGGAAAACCGGTTATCAGACGTCGGTTCTTAAGTTCTTTTTATTGTATAATTCGTTTATTATGTATACATAAAGCCATTAAAAACGATTCAAAGTTTACTTCGTCTAATATCATCGTCTATTCGTATCCGCAAGATGTTTACGTATGTAGTTTTATAGAAAATATCTATATGTAATAAATATTTATATCTAGATATTATAATACTGCAGATTATATAATTTACGAATATGCGATTATACGTCAATCAGTTAATATATGTATATATTTTGAATCTGAATTAGAAACACAGCATGTCTCGGTGTCAATGCACGTGCACAGGTTTATACTATAGTTGTTTTAATGATGACATGGCTCTTGTAATATAAAATACAACTTAATTTTTATTTGTTTAGTGAGAAAATTATTTACGAGATACTTCGAATAAATTTCGTAATACAAATGTGTACTCGAGATTTACCAATAAGTATCATAATATAGTTTATGACCGACGGAGAAAGGGATTAGTAGAGCTCAATTATTAACCCGTAAAAACAAAATGTTATTCCATCTAACACTAAGAATTATTTTTAACTTTTCTTTTTTACATGAAATTAAGTTTGAATTTATTGTCGAAATATGTTAGTCCTTAACTCCAACTGTGTTCACCCTAATCTCGGCCTAATACATTTGTGTGAAACAACGTTTTGATTGAATTTAAATTAAACAAAAATGTTTAATTTCCACGTTTTAGGTTTAGATGGTACTCGAAGATTATATATTTTATTTATATGAGAATTTTTATTGTTAGTCGGTAGATAGGTACATTTGTAATAACTTTAAGACTTACAAGTCCACTTTACATATCTAGCTTCCTTTAAACGATTAGCGTACAACATCCGATAGGAGATCATTTAATCGTGTCGTTATAGTTTTTATGTAATTACTAATTTAAATACACAAATACGTTGTATAATTATATTATTAAGACTTGTAACAATACATTGTGGCCAAGTACCATGAAGGTCAGGAGTTTTTTTTTCTTTCGAACATATTTTAGTTTCGGCGGAAACGAATTTTTTAAAATAACAATCGAATTACCAAGATGTCTGTGACTGGCAGACCGAAACTATACGGTTCCTACTATTTTTCCCCCCGCATTGTTTTAGTAGGTGTTTGTTGAGTGGTAATTATTGTCGAAAGTCGTTAGCTAGTTTTTGTATACACTGGCTGTTGTATTCTGCATGTTTGATATTTTTTGGAACACGTCCAAAGCTCTTAGATGATAAAAATATACACAGTATTAACATGTGCTATTAATAATTCGCAAACGAGCGCCAGCAAAACATTCAAGTATTTAATTTTTTGTGCACCAATTTGACATACACAATTTTGGTGTCGTTTCTCAAAAATTAAAATTAAATAGAATTTGAAATAGAAACAACTACCTAGTTAATACAAGTATAAATAATTTATTGTAAATTATTTTAGGTAATTTTGGAAATAAATCGTTTAAAAATTTGATTGTTCCTTATGGTTTAGGAATTTTAAATATTTTAACTATGTATATTATAAATATAGTACATACTATTTGTTAGTATTTTTAAATAATTTTATTAATATATTGAATTTTTGTTTGGGAAGGAAGAGGATTAGATTATTTTTAATTTTTATGACAGCTTTTATTTTTAAACTATTTATTCATTTTATATTAATTAAGATTGCTAAATATATTTATAGACTTATTCTGGTAATTTTATAATAGTTATTTTGGTCAATTTTTATTAAATATACATTTTTTGACATTAGAAAATGTAATTGTCATAAAACATTTAATGATTCTCACGATATTTTCATTTGTTTATACACATGCACATAATGATTTATTTCATATATGACCTTGATTTTTTTTTCATTTACGAAGTATCATAACTATTATTAAGGCGTAACCATTAACCATTCACAAATCTTGTCCTTGAAGAGTCTATTCTCCGAAAAATTACTCAAGGTGACACTCCCACATATTTGTTATGTTATTAAATACTTCTATAAATCTTTTATCCAATTATTTACATAAATCAAATATATAATATTTAAATATAATCTTTATATACAGTAGGGTTTCCTTAATCTGAATGGAATTGGGGAAAGGGTTCATTCGGGATTACCTATGACTTTATTAAAACCTACTTTCTTGCAATTTAAAAAATTTATAAAATTAATTAAATTTTTGACTTATCCTGCAATTTTAACTTCACATTCTTATGTGGGGTCATTATCCATTCACCAATTTTGAGAAATTAATATAAAACACGCAGTGTGAAACGATCACTATGTACGATACATACTCGTAGTATGACACACAACCAACAAACGTCATCGATTATGTAATCATATCTAAACGACTTACTATCGAAAATATGTCTCTAAATATAGTGGTGTGATAATTTTCAACTCAACTTGATTAGCCTGTGATTAAGGAGACTCTATTGTATATATGTATATGTTTCTAAGTTTCTACATTTAATATTTATTTATATATTATGTTTTAAATTATAGGTAATGACTAAACCTACATCTGGCCTAAATATTATGACCAACCTTTGTAATCACAAGAGGAAAAAGATGTTTAACCATTCAGAAAATAGATTTAGCAGATATTCCTGCGAAATGGCAGAAAATCGAAAAAAAAGAAAACTTTCTAGTGTTCATCAACAATATCCATTTCCTTCTTATGAAGAAGAAAAAGTTGGAAAAGAAAATTTCTCTCAAGTTTCAAATTCTCATCATGTAAGTCTTTACTAATATTCTTATGTACAATATATATATATATATTTCTTAAAAGTAAATTAATTATTGTGCTTGATTAAATACTTATACAAGAATATAATGTAAAACATTGTTTTTACAGATGCAATGGTCAGATCAACCTGCCGTTCCTAATCAACTGAGATTTTCTTCTCAGGGAACATCTGCAATGTCATCGAATCCTCAGTCTTCACAATCAATGCTGAATACTCAAGAGCCACAGATAATGTCACAAAGTATGCAGCAAGTAGTGTCGAATCCTCAAATGCCACCAATAATAAACCAAAGTTCTTCTGTGATGTCAAACTTCCAAGGACCAATTATGCCCAATTCCCAAAATACACAAATATCTAATCATCAAAGACCTATTATACCAAATTCTCATGGAATAGTAATGCCTAATCCTTCAGGAACAATGATACCAAATACCCAAATCCCGTCAATGGGTTTGGGAAATCCAAGAGTTCCTCACTACCAAAATCCTTCATACCAGCAAGACTTAGGCTATGAACAGTCTTACCAAAATGGTTATAGGTATAATTCCCCTCAATGTAGATCTCATGAAACAAATACGGTACAACTGGACTCTTCATATCAACCACATCACCAACAGTATCAAAACGATATGATGTCACAAGACTATTATCAAAAAAATACGCATAGTATGTACCAACAAGAACAACAAATGCAATATAACAATTATGATAATCAAAGAACTCAAGGGAGTTGTCGTTTCAATTGTTCTAGTCATTGTGGACATTATTGTAACTCAGTCGAACAAAATCCTAGTTATGGTAACCAAATAAATTCGTATCAACAGCAGTCACAGTCTCAGTCTCTACCACAATCTCAGTCTCTACCACAGTCTCAGCCTTTACTACAATCTCAGCCTCTACCAGAGTCTCAGTCTGTTATACAGTCTCAGTCTGTAGTACAGTCTCAGTCTTTAGTACAGTCTCAGTCTGTACCACAGTCTCAGTCTGTAGTACAGTCTCAGTCTCAAGTACAGTCTCAGTCTCTACCACAGTCTCAGTCTTCAACACAGTCCCAATCTCTACGACAAAATGAATCTGTAAATCATGAGTATTATCCAGAAATATACCAGGAACAAAATAATTATATTGAACCTCCTTATCAAGACAGTAGAAATAATCCAAAACCAGAATATCAGCCGCAATATGAATATGAGCCGCAGCTTCAATCACAGTGCCATCATATGGATTGTAATAATTTAAAAAATACAATTCCTACTTCAATTAATAATCAAAATCCCGTAGAAGTTCCACAGGTCAGACCACAAATTAAACTAGTGCAACAACAAACAAATACTCAAAATGTTCACCAATCAGTTACAAAACTATTAAGACCTCAACACAAATCAACACCCCCCTGGCAGCTTAATAAGCATCACCAAACATCACATCAACAATTGGCACAACAGCAAATATCGCAACAGCAACAAATGTCACAGCAACAAATATTGCAACAAGAAAGTCCTAAACAAATAATTGAGGATCGAGTACCTCCTTTACATCATCATATCGCACAAGTTCACAGAGTAGAAGAGAAACTCCGTAAATCTCTTAAACAGTCACCTAAACCTGTTAATTTTGGTAGAAAATCCAAATCGCCATCTGAAGAAGAAAGTTATCCATCGTTTTTGGATGATCCAAGCGGTTACTTAGCGCAACAGACTGCATTATTAAATAATACAATAAGCACTAATTCATTTTCACCATTATCTCCTCCTATACAATCACAAAGACAAGAAAAACCCAGGTATATGACAAATATTACTACAATGGCTAGTGGTCGAACAGCTAGTTCGAATACAATTACTTCGGTGTTAGCAGGTAGAGCTAATACTTCTGTGGTGACAGTGAGCACATCGGATGATCAAGTATTACCACCTAGTCAACAGCAACCGGCTACATCTAAAACGCCTTTAGAAATGGTACAAAGCGTTGTGAGCAGTATTCAAGTACCCACTTCTTCAGACAAATCTAATATTCAACCTAGCCATATATTACTAACCAGCAACGGGCAGTTAATAATGGCATCGGCCAAAATACAAACGCCCAATACTTCTCAAGTTCTTTCGTCAGTACAGCAACAAGTACAACCTACCGTACTGGTAAATACCCTACAGGGAACCCAAAGTACCTTGCTACTTCAACCAGGAAATGTCATGACTGTTGATCAAGTTCGGGTACCTCAACTTGCCGTCGCCACAGGGAATATGGACAACAGTGGAGCGTTTTCACCAAGAGGTCCTAACTCATTATCTCCACAGGATTCCAAACGTAAAACTCTTAGCTCTAAAAAACGTAAATCGCCCCAAATATCTCCGAATCAGAACAATCAAAGTGTATTATTACAACATCAGCAACAAAACTTTAATCAGCCCGTTGTCCAAACACTAATTCTCCCAAACAAAAATACCCAATACAGTAACCAACAGCTCATAGCAAACATGATACAACCTGTTGGTCTTGTACATAATCTTCCAGCTATCCAGCAATTCATTGTACCTGCAAATTTGGGTGGCGTTGTCATGGCGGACAATACAATATTACAAGATGCATTACAATTGAATGTTATTGCACCATTTGGGAATACTGGTCAAAACATTTTACCTACCGGAATGGTCTTAAGGAGTCCGCAAACTCAACAGAGACCACAACAAAACAATCAGTTTATTGTGAACAGTGTTGGCCAGTTGAGCCCTATCTTAGCCAGCTTAAGCCCAAATCAACCGCAAAACCAGAACAGGAATCAGCAGCAAAATGACTACATACATGTTGTTCCGTGTTCCATTCAACAAAACCAAGAAAACACTACTTTAGTTCAGCAAAACACGACCATTGTTCAACAGCAGATGACCATGATGTCTGGACAAGGGAATGATCAAGGGAATTTGATCATAAACGAAAAGCAAGGTCAAAATTATATTATTGCCGATAGTAAACAACAGGGATTTATTTTAAGTCCTAAAGATAAACAACAATCGGGCAGCACACATTATATTTTAAACAACATGAATTCAGAAAAGCAAACCCAAAGTTTTATTATTACCAGTCCGACATCTGGCGATAAGCAACTGTGTGGCAACTTCATATTTGAGAAAACCAACCCTTCGGGCAATTTCATTATAACCACAACAAATTCTGATAAAAGTTCGAAATTCGCCAAACACTCTGTGTCTACGCAAACCGCTGCTGGTCAACAAGTGTTGCAGATTTCGTCTACACCTGCTTTAATAGTTGCTACAAATCGCAATGCTTATGTAGGTAGTCCACCCGATACTACAACCTTGAGTCCTGTGAGTGGACAAAGTCCTTCGGCCAAACCAGAAATGCCCTCGAGCTCTGTAATGGCTGACTTGGATGCTGCACTATCACCATCATCAACATTATCTGATATGCAAAATCGACAACCTATGGTGCACTGTATATCCAGTAGTAACGTAGTAGACTGGTCTGATAATTCGGCCGATGAAAGAAAGACCATATCCAGTGCTTCTGACTCGCCAAACATGTACGCCATTGAACATTCTTTCCCTAGATGTAAGTAGTTTATAATAATTTATAGTCGATATGTGATTTTTTTTAAAATTTTTAAAACAATTTTTTTAGGATACAAAATCTTGAACAAATATTTGGTGTGAGCACATCTGATCATAGTGGTCATCTGGTGATAATGGGTATCGATGGATAATAAAATAAGTTCCTATTATAAAAATTAACAACAATTTTGTTGTTTCTAAGAAATAATACAGCATATAACTTTGAAAATCTGTATATTTCTGAAATTAGTTTATGTATATATTACTATGTAATAGTTCCTCTGGTTGATAAAGAGGTATGTTATACAAATATTATTTTCATTATCAAAACAGCAATCCACAAACTGAAGTTCTTCAACATATATTATTTATCTATTAAAAAAATGAAAATGAAATGGGCCCAATATATAAATCACAATGGACTCCATTCAGTAAAAACTAATGATATGTATTGTACAAAATATTAATGTCAACATTTGTCAAACAGCAATGGTAATAAAATAATATACAAGTCCAAAAAGACCATGAGATATACATTTAAATTTAGTTCTTTCATATCGTTTCAGCATAATTATTAAATAATACAATTACAATAAACATATATATTTAAATATAGTGAAAAAAATGTTTGGTGTAAATACCCTTGTATCAGTTTTGAGCTTCCTGAAAAATTTACTTTTTAGACATACGTAGAATTGTTCTTGGTCACTGATGTTTGGTTATCCAAGTTTGATTAAAATTAAATAATATATTTTATTAAAAATTCAGTCGCGACTAGTTTGTACATTTTTAAATAGTGAGAATAATGTTTCATCTTTGTACATTAACATGGTCATGTAACAAATTATCCCCCAAAGATATTCTCCTTTATTAATAATTGTTATAAATAGTTCTTGGTCTAGGATTATGTAATATTTATAGATTATTTATTTTTATCGACAGTGTAAACATTATTATTGTAAATTAAAAATTAAAAATGTAAACTAATGTAAATTCTAATAATTTGAACATCCATCATTTTTTTTTTTTTTGTCATTCATCAAGTGATAGTTTTTTTTTTTTTTTTTGAAATAACATTTATAAATATTTTTACCATCAAATTTATTAGGTTACGACCCACACTAACAGTTGTAACAGAGTTACCTATCGAATTCTTGTAAAATATATAGAAATTTAATGTTATTAAAAAAAAAAAGTTATAAATATTTATTTATTTGTATATATATATATATATATATATATATATATATATATATTATAAAACACATACGTTTATATATACATATATATTTAATATAAAATAATTGTGAATAAGATACAAAATTGCGTTTTTAAAATTACAAAGTAATATTGAGATTCGAAATTGTTGTATTTGTTTTTTGAATTGTCAAAACGAAAAAATTAATTTTTATATTCAAGTATTGACCAGACGGTAACAAAATTTGGGAAACGTAGAAATGATATACTCAGTTACTCTGTATAAATATTAATTTACTTGTAGCATACGTGTGTATATTATAAAAAATATTTCATTGTATTAATAAATAAAAATTAAATGACTGTATATTTTATATTTTTAAATGTAATAAAAACGTTACTCGTTAGTACATTATTATTATTATCATTATCATTATTATTGTGCATTAAAATCTAAGAAAATTTATTTATTGACAAATTTTTAATTAATGGAAAACTGTGATTTTATGTTTCGTTTTAAAATAATTTTTTCTTACGGATAGTCTTTTTGTATATTACTGTTTTTTTTTTTTTTTGTCGTTGCACGTTTATATTTTTTAAATTTATTTATTACTTTATTTTTGAAAAAAAAACCTGACCTTTGAAAAATATATATTTATGTTTTTTAAATTATGATATTCCCCCCCCCCCCACACTTATTATAGTTTTACTTTATTTATAGTTCTCTTTCATTGATGATGTCTATTATCTTTTTACCATACCAAAATATTACCTATAGTTGTGTCTATATATAATTACATTAAGAATCAATTAAATTTTATTATTGAAGAAATATGAATAAGAAGTTGTACAGTTTTATATTTAAAAAAAAACAAATATTGATAAAGATGTATAAAACTCTTAAAGATGTTCTGGAATTTTTTTTTCAGCTTTGCGATTACTTCTGTCTCTCAACCATAGTATAACATAAATTATAAGCTTTAACTTTTAAAAAGATAATCTGTATTAATTAATAGAAATATGTGCACTTTAAAAAGTACATAACAACGTGTAATTGAATAAATAAAGTTTACTGTTATTTTCAGTCATTTGTATTGTTTTAACGCTATAAAATGTAATGTCCTTTTGAGAATATTGATTATACTACTTATATATACACACAATATTACTTGTGTATGATAGAATTTTAATGCTTAATCAAATATTTTATTTTTACAAATAATTTCCTGGATGTTTTGTTTGTTACAATTTATAATAATATTTTTTAAAATGTATATCACTATAAATAGTAGATGCCAGATTAAAATTCTTTAAGCGGTTTTGAAAATAGAAAATACAACAATCATTACACTTTTCTGTATTATATTATCTATCTAATAATAGTCTATAAAATAAATCTATTCAATTTTTCGTTTTTTATTATACTTTTTCCGTAAGTTTACATTTTAACATATTTATTTTTCATTAAATAACAAGTAATATAATTGCATTTTTGTTGAAATCATTCTTTCAAATAATATATTCAGTAATTTTATGTGTATAAAAAATAATAATAATAAAAAAATTTGTACACCTTTGTTACACCCATGTAGGTATGAAAAAAGTGTTATGTTAATATTTATAGGCAAACAGCATTTGTGGGATTACATCAAAGGACATAATTATATGTCTGACAAATACATTTAAATTATATAATTTTTAAATCAATTAAATTGATTCAACTTTTTTTTTTATACCATAACGTTAACTTAATACAATATCTTAATGTAAATGTAAGAACTTAATGCTTACAATTTTACTAAAGAGTTACAAATTGTTTACATATAATATAATACAAGAGTAAAATTAAAGTAAAATTATTCTATGAGGATTGACCAGTTAGTAAACTGATGAGTGCAGCCTTTTCTTTTTCCTTTTTTTTAGTTACTTCTAAACTTCTATTTTTCCACATACTTTTTCGCAGTTTTATTGGTCTACTGCCCACATATCGACCTAATACATAAATATACATATAGGAATGTTAAAATATTAAGATTTTAGTAAATGAACAAAGTACCATTAAGTTCTTTTGTAGCTCTAATGAAGTCAGCAGGGTCTTTGAAAGAAACAAACCCGAAACCTCGAGTTTTCATTGTTCGACGATCTCGTACTACACGTGCCTTTTGGAATGACGGATAACGGCTGAATGTACGAGCTAACAATTCATCAGTAACGTCATTACCCAAATCTCCACAAAACAATCTGAAATCATCTGGAAACATAAATAAGTATATTAATTAAATCACATATTTTTCATGATGATGATTTAGATCTTAATGCATTTGCATATTTTTGTTCAGAACAATTGATATGATGCTTTTCAAGCTACAAATGTGTTTCTAGCACACATCATCCTCATGACAAATTTTTTTGGGACATTTTTGACCCATTTTATAGGAATATGAAGAAAAATTCACCCCTAAATTAAATTTAAATATAAAATAACCAGAATACATTATAATTTTTTTTTTTATACACAAATTTTGTATTATTGTTTACACATTATGACTATAATATAAAAAAAAGTACTTTGGACAAGTTGTTTTTACCTTCGTCCCATTCGGATAGTGTCTGATCTTCCCACACTTGTCCACCAGAAGTCCGTATAAACTTTTTATTCTTCTTCCCTTTGCTCTTGGCAGATTGATTTGGAATTGATGCAGCACATTCAGCTGCGGCTACAGCATTGCCACCAGCTGATACAACGATAGTTTTTGATGTTGCTTTAACAGCCTCTGCCATTTCTTTGCCAGGCAATATTGTAGATTGTGATTTCTTTAATTCTTTTTTTAACGGATTAATGCTAGTTGTCATCTTTAATACATCTTCTGGTTTAATTATAGATTCACTGACAGGTAGTTGAGGTGGTTCAGGTTTAGACGTGTAAAGTTTAGGAGCTCCACTAAATTATATAATTTAATTTTTTTTAATGTTAATAAATCACACAAATAAACAAATATTAATAACTCATACCATACCTGAGAATTACAGGGCCAATTGTTTTGTCTACTTTGACATTATATCTTCGCTGAGGTTGCTGTAATAGCATTTGAGTATTATTAGAAAATGTTGGTCGCATATTATATCCTTGTGGACCCATTCCATTTTGTTGTCCCATCATTGTATAACTATCTAAAAACAATATTCATATATATATAATTTGTAATAAATTAATAACATTTAATGTTTTTAAACAAATTTAATGAAACAAACTTAAGTTTTGTATATTATGAATAACTCGAGTAAAAATTTAACTATTTAATATAATGTATAACATAAGTAAAAACTAAGTTATAATTTTGACAATAAATTTAAAAAAAAAAAAATTAAAAATTTTTGCTATAACACGTTATAATTAATATATATATATATATATATGTGTGTGTGTGTGTGTGTATATGTAAATATTTAAATTAAAAACCTTTGTTTTAAGTCATATTCACCTGCACTTTCCATGTATGCATTTGTAGAATCGCGTTCAGTCGAGTACCCACCTGACGGTCCCATATGACGGTTTATTTGACCAAATGTTGGAGCGCCAGGTGTTCCATCTACATAGTTAGGTATACCAATTTCTTCTTCAAATCTAAAATAAATGTAATGTATTGAATACAAATATGTTGAATTGTTAACATTTTGAATAAAATATACTTGTTCATTTCGTCTTCCATCATACGAAGTTTGTCAAAAGCGTCAGTCATATTTGACGAATTGTTTTTTTCGTTTCGTATTTAAAAATAATTATGGCAACACAATACAATTGGTGAACTTTAAGAATAAAAAAATTAAAGACGTTTAACAAACAATTACTATAAATACAGTAACAAAATGATTATTAGAATAAAAAGCACGATAAAGTAGGAAACATCGAATCATATATATAATCTATGATGGAAATCCGCCTTATCATCACAGTAATTTATGATTACGATGATAACTGCGGTAAACGTGAAAATAAAATTATTTAAGGATTTGACATTATTCGTTTCCATAATGAATACAAATGGAATAAAATATAATTAATTTTTTTGTCATTGCTATTATTTTAAATTCAATAATTTTCCTCTGTTATTAGTATTGTTATAGGTACAAAATTGTAAGAACGATTAATTAAATATAAATGTAAAGTGTATTTTTTTTAAAAATGGCCGCACTGATTTCATATGAAGTTAGGTTACGTCATGAATTTAAATAGAAAACAAAAAGAAAAAATTGATTACAAGCGCTTTTTGTAAATTGTATTTTTGTAGGTAAGACCGCATTAGTGACAATTGAGCATTGTTTTTGTTTCGATGTCTTCGGTTATTTTACGCATATAAATTACAACTATATTTGTCTAGTTGAACAGAGTTTCTTTTGTAGTTTATAGTTAAAATCTTGATATTTCCATTGCTTTAAGTTTCATATTAGGTATACAATGAGCGAGTCAGAGCAAAGTAACAAGGTCAATGAATTCGCCAGTATTACAAATGTAGACTCGGAAAGGGCTAAATTCTATTTGGAATCGGCTGCGTGGAATATGGATGTAATGAGAAAAATACTGTAATATATTATGAGACGTTTAAAATTATTAATTTGTTATTTTTTTTTTTTGATAGTCTGCGCTGGCAAGTTTTTATGATGACGGAACTGACGATGAACCGTTAAGTAATAATCCAGTGCAAGCTTCATCGAGACCAGCTGCTACTGCTTCAAATAGAGACACGCCAATGGCAAGCGTTTCAAGTTATATGCCAGCAGTAAAACCGAAAAAATGGCAACCGCAATCTAGGTATACATAGTTGATTTCACTAGTGAACATATTATATGCAAATTGATATTGAAACTACTATTCTTAAACACTGTTTATTTTTAGAATTATGACATTCAGCAGTCTCAAGAATGCTGAAGTTGAAGATAAAGATAGTGATGATGAAGAAGGACAGAGATTTTATGCTGGTGGATCAATTACAAGTGGTCAACAAGTTATTGGACCTCCACGTAACAATACAGATGTTATTTCAGATATGTTTCAAACAGCTCAGAAGTAAAATAATTGTTTATAACTTTTAAGACTGATTAAAAAAAAATTAAAGCAAAAATGCATACATTTTTTAGGTATGCTAGTACTTCAGCGCCAACTGGTAGTAGTAGTAGTCTTGCTAATGAAAGTGGCGGCTCAAATTTCTTTGGTACAGGTTATAAATTAGGCCAGACTGAAAATGACACTGAAGGTTAGTGGTAAAAGAAAGTTAAACTATTATAAATGAATGTTTTAATTAAAACTTTGTTTTAGTCATTCCATCACGTAGTTCCACTGTAAAACGTTCATCAAACCAAGAAGAAGTTGTGTTAAAAGTGTGGAAAGAAGGATTTACTATCAACGATGGTGAATTGCACAGCATTGATCAGCCAGAAAATAGAGAATTTATACTTCTAGTAGCCAGAGGGTTAGAAATTAACTTATATTTTGAATAAAGTTGTAAATGTTGTAAACAAAGTTATTACACTGTTATTATCTTAGAGAGGAAATACCACCATTACTCTTGAAAGAAGCAAATGTATCTAGTGAAGATGAACTTCATGTTAGTGTTGAAGATCATAGAAATGAAGAATATGTTCCATCAAAGTCAAAGAAGAAGCTTTTTGGAGGATCTGGTCATTTATTAGGAAGGTACTCGGGTGTACTATTGTATATTTATATTTATATATTGTGTTTATGTATTTCTTTTATACGAGTTTAAATTTATAGTCCTGCACCAGAAGTAGTTGGTAACAATAGTTCAGTAGAAGCTCCATTGGATACTGGTGTCGCCAACGAAGTAGCTGCTCGAGCTGAAGTTCCTCTGACGCCAGATGCTCCTACCACTTCTTTACAGATCAGATTAGTAGATGGTACCAGGCTTGTAGCTACATTCAATCATAGTCACACAATTGGAGATATTCGTCGTTATATTTTAGCGTATCCTTTTTAATGATTATTTTATTTAAAATATAGTGATTAATTTTAGTTAAGTATATATAAAGTGTAATTAACTTCAGCAATAATGCTCATTAACTATTTTTAACTGATATTATTTTTATTAGTTTTTTTTTTTTAAATGACTAGGAATAGACCATTGAAAACATTCTCTGACAATATTATATTTAACTAAGATTAAAATTTCCTTAATTAAATATTTATTTTAACAGTGCTAGATCCAGTTTTGCTTCTAGGCCATTCAAATTGCAGTCATCATATCCTCCTAAAACATTAGATAATAGTGATCAAACATTGTTAGAAGCCGGATTATTGAATACTGTGATTTTCCAACGTATTGGTTGAAGTATTTTAGTTTTACTTGGATTTCTTTTTGTATTTATAAAATATTAAAATAATATATTTAAGTAATTTTATAATGTTTATAAAACTGAAATTGAAAAAAAAACAAAATTATTACTCAGGTTATCAAAAATCTGTTTTAAAATAAAAAAAGCTTTTTATTTGATTTTGTATAAAATATATAATTCCTTTTTAAATTTCACAATCAAAATAAATTCAACAGTTTTATCACAAGTTAATCTTGGTGTTCTTTGTTGCACGGTTAATGGAATTCTTTAATTGCGATTTCCACAAAATTAACAATTTATTATTAACGAAATTAATTAAAAACTTGGCCATACTTTTGTCATCTTTACTGTTTTTGTCACAGATTTCTCTTAATTTGTGTACTGATCCCAAAAGTGTAGGTGTATGATGAATTTTCATTTGCTCATTAACAATAAAATTTACTGTTTCATTGGTTTTTTCACAAAGTGTTTTCTTCATAGCCATAGGCCATGATTTTTTTAACTGACGATTATAACAACAATTCTTTACTTCAAATGTATAATCAACATCTTTATTAAAAGAATTTAATTGTTGATCCTTATTTAACACCAAATACTGATCCCACGATAACAAAACACTATGCTTGGCGTGACCTCGTGATCTTTCAAAACAATCTTTTTGTAAAATTGACTTTTCCATTTCTAAATCGACTGTAGGAAACTGCCAAGAGAGTGTGGACAAGGTCTTGTACAATTCTTTGTGGCCTGCGACTGAACGTAAAAACTTTAAAACTCTATAATGAATACCAATATCGTATGCTACAAAATTACGAACGCCCAACAACGTGTGGTATGTGATAAATTCTACTAGATACGTGTCGGGAACACCTGAATAATCTGGTGCAATACATACAATCAGATCATCTTTGTCCTGAGATTCTTGTTGAACTTCGATTGGTATAAATAGTTTTAATGCATTTTCTTTTCCAATTATAATACCATATGGCTCTGTGTCGACAGGAATTTCATCGGGCTTACAATAAACTTGATATTGATGAAAATCCGAGTCGTGAATGTTGAATTCTATGTTGTATGACAATTTTCCTGGCCTTGATGTATATAAATCGGCCATTCTAAACCATACGCGGCATTCGTAATCAGAAAAAGCAGATCTCGGGCCTAATAGTAGCAAATGAACAGACAGCTGTTGGACAGACCAGAATGCGGAATACACATAATGCTGATTGTGTTTGATCCAAGATACTGGCGGTTTTGCTAATAAATTGTCATTTTCTAAATCAATATAAAATTTATCTTCCAGTAGCACACAATTTGTCAAGTTATCTGTTGTGTAACCGAAAAAATTAAGTACTTCTAAGACATTCAAAAGTTTCATGTATTCATACCTGTACAACAAAAGCGAAAATACGCTCACAAATGATATGAGCACCAACAGTAGCTGTTGGTATTTCCTCATTTTTTATATTTTATGTAATATCGGTTTTCATTGAAAACCAATCAGACGTGGTTGGTAATATGAAATTAATTTTTCTATTTGTAAAAAACTTAAAACTAACAATGACTCAATATAAATCGCAACGTTTTACAAAATCTCGTATTCACACATTACATTTACGTAATATATTATATTGTCGTCCGGTCAGAAATAAGGATTTATTTATTATGGAGTTATTCAAAATTACTTAATGTTCCAACACCGCACTCACGATAACGTTAAAACGTGTAATGATACTTCACATATTTAAAAATTCACATATCTTACAGCGAAATTACGATTGCAATGTCCGAGTCGTTTTATTATCAATTTTATGATAACAATAACGGCTCATCACCGTAGATAATAAAAATATTGATGGGTCATTATGTTTTATCTTTTGGTCGTTTTATAAGAATTTTACATGGAGTGGCTTATTCTTTCTTCCATTATTAAGTTATTGTTTCTCCCATGCCTAAAATGCTACAATATGATAATAATCTATGACACGGCGTAGAGAAATGTTCTTTTTGTGCAAAAGACAAACCTTGTTTTGCAATATTCCGATACGAACATACAATATTTTCTTATTTTCTGTACAACGATACAATACTATCATTATATTTTGATTAATGATAAAGAATGTGCTCATATTTTTTAACATTATTATTATATTCATTGACGATATGTGTTATTGATTATGATCTATTCTGAGGTGGTATATTTTTTTTCTAATTTTTATTGGAACAATTATTTATACCAGAGGTTTGGCTATACTGCACAACTAGTTACACAAAACCGCGGTAACCGCTCGCATCCCACCCGAATGTTCCGTCAATTGGTTTAAGGTGCTATGCCACGGCGTCGTTTTAATAATTTTTGTACGTAAAAAATTAAGGTTATATTTCGTTACCGCCGTAGCGATTACACGGTTCCGGTGACCGTCACGCTTTTTTTAGTATTTTTTACTAGTGTTGTTTTTTGATAAACATGTGATAACCGACGGCGCACAATGATAATTGGTTGATTGCTAACTCGTAAGTTTTCCGTTCGTAGATTCGTGTTCACGTTGTCAGACGTTTCGTTTTGTCCGTACGGCAAATGTACCTATTCGATAATTACTCGTTTCGTTCATAAAGAGTCCTTACTGTTTGCGTTTAACCCGGTTAGAATTTGTACTCGTTTGATGTTGAAAGAAGGTAAGCCGTTTGCTCGTCATAAGTTACAATAGTCGGCAAATAGGTACGTACATTAATTAATTACTTGTATAGAATGATTTTAGTTTTCACTCTCTCAATGATTATTATCTGCGATTGAGAAAAAATCCGGTTCCCGATTTTTGTTTGTTTTACTTTAGTTACAAATTTGCAATTTATGTTTTGTTTACGAATTATAAACATTTTAGGTTTACTCGTCTTGTCAGTTTTTACTATAAACGCTATTGTGTTCATTGACCATTACGATGTGAAACTCCTGTAGACCGACATAATCTCAGACTGCTTTAAGTATGAGGGCTTGACCATCAAGTCTTTACGATGGACTACGATAGATAAATACTCTTAGTTTAATGTTCAATCGCTTCAATTGTAATGTTATTTATATTATGTGTAAAATGCATTATAAATTGTTTTTTTTTTTTCAGAGGTGTCCCAATATTTTAGTGATATTATGGAAAAAGAACCTAATGTCAGTGCAAGTATAGCAGCAATCAGTACACTACTGAAACTTTTGGAACATGATAAATGTAAGTAGTTTTCAGTAACATGTGGTAAAACATATAATCGGGATAGGTCATTCCAAACTTCTTGGATTATATGTTTGAGATAAGTTATATGAGTTTGAAAATGTAGTATTTAAAATTAAAATAATTTCTCGTTAGGTATATATTTGCTACGGGCAAAGTAAGGCATTTTATATAATGCTCATTGCAACATAAAACACTGAATCAAATTAATTATATATTTTATTTTTGTAACTAGTAATTTATTGAATAATGTATTATAATATTTGAAATGTTATAAATTAAAATTTGACATATGTATAGCTGAAACAGTACAAGAACTGGATTTGAATTTGCAATCTGCTGTGGAAGTAATTACAAGTAGCAGTTTCCGTATCACTGGCGTATCGTCAGGATGTGCATTATTTATGAGATTTATTACATTTGCTAAATTGGATAATATTGTAAGTATTTGTAATTATGTATAGTGTTGCTCAAATTTTACTTAATTAAGTTTTAGTTTGAATATTTAAATAGTGAAACCTAAATTAATGACTTCTTACAATAATGAATTACTTATTGTTCATTGACATTTTATTGAGTCCCAGCAGAAATATACGTAATAGATAGGCCTTAGGTATTCATAATTTTGTGGAGTGTTCAATATAATTATAATGAACTTTTAATACTACTTTAATAGCTGACAAGTGTATAAAAATAAACACAATTTTTTATTTTATCTAAATAAAAAAAAAGTAAACTTATGTAAATATTATATGCAAGTGTATTGAGTAAAATTGTGTTACAATTTTGATGTTGCTTCCATTGAAATATATATTGGTTTGTAAAGTTCAATTATTCATGCATGTGATTTATTATGTTTTGTAGTAAGCGAAAATGGTTAACTTTAGCCCAGAAAATTGAAATTATACAATTTGTGAAGATTAGTTTAGAAAAAATTGGAGTACATGCTGTACTTTAAAAATTTAATTTTGGGATTAGTTAATATCACAAGTTAGTGATATTTTGAAAAATAAAGTTTCTATGTTACATTTGTGGAAGAAGGAAATAAAAAATTGAAACTGAAATTCCTAAAATTAAATTGATACAGTGTTATTTCAAGGGTGTTTAGATATATGTGTTAATAATTTGCAAATTTTTGGTACATTATTAAAAAAAAAGAATTGGAATTGGCATCAGAAATAGGTCTCAATGATTTTAAAGCATTCAACGATTGTTTGTAGAATATAAAGAATAACATCAGATATCTTATAAAAATATTCATGGAGATGCTGAATTACTAAAACAATGTACAGAATGGTTGAGAGTAAAATTAAAGAACATTTGTTGTTATGAAGAACGTAATATTTTGAACTGTTATGAAACTGGTTAATTTTGTCGTGTTCTTCTCAAAGATATAACAAACTTTAGAAACATTAATTGCAGCAATGGGAATTTATCAAAAGAAAGACTTACTATAATGTTATGTGCTAACATGGTTGGAAAATTTGAAAAGTCATTAATTATTTGATTATGATTTTTGTTTTTTCATTTTTTACAATCGTAAAATTGTATTATATTTAAACATTAATATAATGAATTTTAGTAAAAGAATAATATAATACTCAATACTATTGTATCTAGACCAGCGGTTCCCAACCTATGGTCCGCGAGACATCATGTGGTGGTCCGCGAGGCATACCTATAAAATTTTAAAATATTTCAATTTTCCTTTGGGCGCGTTACAAATATTACGTACCGACAATCGTTACCTAAATTCTAATATCTGTGAAAAAATTGATTCTTATTTATGAGAAAAAATAATGTCTAAAAATGATGGTGGTCCGTGACGTATTGAAAGTTATCCAAGTGGTCCGTAGTGTCAAAAAGGTTGGGAACCACTGATCTAGACCAATGAGTTCTATGATAATATTAAAAATATGCATTTCTTATATTACTTATTGTAAGTTTAGTAGTGCTCAATTGGTAAATAAATAATATCATAGTATACAATTTGTATTTTAAATAATATTTATCAATGAATACTGTTATATTTAACTACAAATTGTTTCTATAAAACTACAAATTGCAAAACACACATGTCATTTCCATTAATATTTAGTTTTTATATATTGTTATAATATTCTTTATTATATAGGAATTATTATTTTATTATAAGTATAAAGAATAACAATAATATTTGATTCAATAATGTATACATACATTTTTTAAATGAAATTTAGAATAATAATAATGTTATCTTTAACTTAATTTTTGTATACTTACTTTTAGACGTTTGCGGAGTGTAAAAAAATTATGTTGGATCGAGGAAAAGTATTTTTGAAAAAACTCACTGAAGCTAGGAATAAGGTTGCCAAAATTACTCTTCCTTTTTTTGTTGATGGTACAGTGAGTATAAAATAAATACATTTACATTTACAATGTATACAAAATTAAATAGCAACCTAATTAATTACTGCTTATGTATATATGTATATTGTTTTAGAATATCTTAACACATTCAAAATCAAGAGTAGTATTAGAGGCCATGAAATTAGCTGTGAATTCTCAAAAAAGATTTCATGTTTTTGTATCTGAATCATCTCCTGATAAAACCGGGTAATTTAAATCATATACCTATCATAACTTATGAACAATTTATGTATACATATTTTAATTTTTTTAAATATTGATTTTTGTAATATTTATTAGAATCGAGATGTATAATTGTTTGAAGGAATTAAATATTCCGTGTACATTAATATTAGATTCTGCTGTTGGATACATCATGGAAGGAGTAGATATGGTTATGGTCGGAGCAGAATGTGTTGTAGAAAGCGGTGGAATCATAAACAAAGTAATTGAGTTTCATTATAAGTTATTATTTATCTTTTAGAGTTTTGAAGTTCTGTGTATACACTTATTTTTAATATAAGAGAAGCCTGATAAAATTAATCTTATATAGAACTTGAATTCTGAAAACATTTTCCATTTTCAAAATGAATGTGCATGTTAAAAGTATTGTAAGATAAGAAATGCCATTAGGTATTCTGAGAAATTACTCGTACCAACAATAATTTATTATGCACAGCATGATGTATACACGATGTTTGCCTAATGCTTATACAGAATTTTTTTAAATCTATTTTTGTGATATATAAAAAAAAATTATTAATTATGAATCTATTTTTTTCTCTTTAGATTGGAAGTTGTACAATGGCTATTTGTGCTAAAGAATTTAAAAAACCATTTTACGTGTTAACAGAAAGCTACAAGTTCTCACGAATGTATCCTTTAAATCAAAAAGATTTGCCTAATAATTTCAAAGTAAGTATTAGTTTTTTCAAATAATCAAAAGTAGATGATTTAAAATTATAAAAACAGCCACTTTTCAAATATGTTCCAAATTATTATGATTTTTTTTTACAAATCATATAATAATTATATTATTATATAACCTAGCTATTATCTTATATTTGAACTTTCTTAAATACTGCAATATTTCGTTATCGTCACTTATTCATTTAAGTGATATAATTTAATTTTCCATCAGCAATTGTGGTTTATATTTAATTGTTATTTTGTAGTTATAAATTATAATAATATTTAAGCATATTTTACTGTTGATAGAAATTTTTGATTATACATTTATTTATACTTTGTTAAATTATAGTATACTACAAACAATTTGAATGATGATAATTTATTAAATGCTCATCCTTCAGTGGATTATACACATCCATCTTACATCAGCTTGCTTTTTACTGACCTTGGAATATTGATGCCTTCGGCAGTAAGTGATGAATTGATTAAACTGTATCTTTAAATCCATTTGATGTGAAAATTATTTGTTGATATCAAAGAGTTAGCTTTTATTGTCAATAAAAAAAGATTGTTTTAAATTATTATATTTGTTGTATATAAAATTTATGTTTTTTATTTTTATTGTATATTTTTATACTCTATTTTTCAATTATATTTTATAAGTATAATGTTACGTATTATCAATATTGTATAATAATATAATAACAAATAAAGTTAATATTATATATGAAAAAAAAAAATTAAGTAATTATTGTTCAGTTATTCAGATTGTTATCATTGGATAATAGGGAAAAAAGGGTTTTAAGTGAGTTTTAGCTTATTATTATTTAGGGATTTCAAAGTTGAGGCCAAAATATTTATTCAACGGTTTTGCTGCTTTGTTTAAAAACAAACTGAAGAATTTTGCTGTTAATTAGTAGTATTTATTGTATGTGAGACAGTATTTGTAGTATAAATAGGAAGTAAGTGATTAAATAATATATGTTTTAATTATTATTTTCTATAAATATTCATTATTTTGTTGTATCTAATCGTATCATAATGCAGATTTATTTGTTTGGTTGATTTTTGTTTTGTTTTTATTGTAATTATATCTGTCAGTTGTCTATAATTTGTTAAAATTCAATATTTCAGATGAATTTATTAAATTAAATGATTACATAGTATGAAGTATGAGATTGTATGATGCAATTTGTTTAATGGTTACCAGAATGATTGCAATAGTTATCGGTAATAAATTGTTTTTTAAATTAAATTATACATACATAAATATATCTGTAGGAATTATGAGTTGTTATTTTTAGTTATTTTGAAAATCTAATAATAATGACAATATAAGAATATTTTGAAATATTGGCATAATTCTTCAAGTTTAATTTTCGTTTTATGTTTTGTTTATTTAATTGTATAATTATTTGCTTTGGGTATTATGTTTTATGTTCCCTTGTTAAGTAATAATATGAAATTAAATTGTCGGCCTAGTTAGTTTGCAGTTTTTATATTGTAGCCACACTGTGCTGTATAACAGTCGATATTGTCAATATTTTATGATTCAATTTTCATAATGTACCATAATTATTCATAGTTGCTAATAAACATATTATATATTTCAAATTGATATTATTCTTATAGTTGTAATGATTGGTTTATGCATTGGAACGTCAGTTAGTATTACTACTTCATTACGACATAGTAATGAATTTAGTATGAATTTTAAGTAATTATTTTTAAAATTTAACTAGTAAATTGTATTTATTGATTTTTACCAGGGCGGCTAAACCGTATCCACACTAATATGAATTCTTCGGTTATTATTGGTATATATATATATATATGATTTCTGAAGCCACCTAGGAGTGTATATAACTATACATGTGATATTATCATATTGTGTATGATCCTGTACTACACATGTCTAAGTAAGTATTTTGTTTGATAAAAGATTCATCTTCCTGGACTAATAAAAATTCTCTATTATACATTTATGGTTATTTATTCCAAATATAAATATTTCTGGAAAGACATAACAACCTCAATATATATGTCATCAGTTGAAATATTACTTGGACATATTTCATTTGAATTATTTAATTGTAGTGTTGTGTATGCAAAAATTAAAACTACTTGGGTTGAACGTTTATTTTGTGATTAATTGTATTAATTGTACAATTGGTAATTTTTTCATTTTTTTTTTTTTTTTTTTAATAAATTAAAACGAAATGTTAATTAAAAATTTGAACGCACTTGAAATTGTTATTTTCGGAAAACGATCTATGGACGACCGATGTTTAAATGGCGGATAAATTCTACAATAACCGCAGAACCACGTTAAACTCGTTTTATTTTCGTTTGACGTGTCGTGGCCAGATCGACACGGTTGTGTATTATGAAACGATAATTTTCACTTTCGCGATTATGCAGTAACGGGTTGCGACAGACGTCCAAACCGGCCCGACGACGAGTGGCTGGCACCGCGATATCGGTCGACCCCGTTTTTGGCCTGGTGTATTATGCGTAGACCAGCTCAGTGTTCCCAAACTCTTTTGCCGGCGGGGTGCCCTCTTTTTGTTAGACCGAATTCAGCCGCGGAGAACACGAAAAAAAATCAACACCGATTCTCGTCGACGGTCGATTTTCATGATTTTATCGAACGTAACGCAATCACAAGCGGCCTGCTTAACGTCAATACGTTTTTATGCTCAAAAGAAATCGTCAACAAATATTTACAACGAGAAAAATTGTTGACGGTATAATAAACGGGTGTTATCGAGTCAAATTCGTACGACCGACGTGATTAGACAATGAAGGTAAATATTACACCGATGAAAATTTCCGATCCCGGAAAGTGTTGTGTACAGTGTTATCTGAGATTATGGGGTCCGAACACGAAACAAATGGTTTTCATGAGATTAAATCTGAGATCAACAAGAAAAACAAAACAAATCAAAAAAAATAAATTATAAATGATTTTTAATGAGTCGCGCGGTGCACGGTTCGGGAACCGCTGATGTAGACTAACTATGTCGACTATGAACAACTGGAGAACCTCGGACGTAAATAACGCCGAAATCAGCGAACCACACGCGTTGTAGAGTCCCGGGTATCGGTGTCTCAAGGTTCTCGTGGACCGTCTTAAATCGGATCAGGACGGAGAAAGGCAGACGCCACGACACCTATGAGGCCTAACCGAAACGCAAAACTGCGAGCGCGGGAGCGTGTAATTATTGCACGCATCAAGTGCGCCGAATGCAAATTGCAACTACGTCTGCGATCAAATAGTGTAGTATAGTTTTGTTGTCCGTGTGATTTAATTACATTTTGTTTGATATCGTTTTGCCGGTAAATAATGAAGCCCGGCGCAAGAAAAAGAAGACTGACCGTAGCGTGATTACCGCGATGAAAAATAAAATAACATACCAGCAGGAAGAAGAAAAAAACCATCCGTAATTCGACTGCATTTCGAAATTCGAAACGTTGTTCGTCGCAAGACAAGTCGAATACGTATTATATAAAACGCCGAGCCAAACGAGCGAAGTGTTCCAACGACGATATTGTTACGAAGACGGCGGTTTACATGGAAAATCGGACGCTGACGAAATCTCGTCGGGTTTTCCGTAGCTTTAGATTTGTCATTTTTTTTTTTTTTGAAACCGAATCCATTTCGGTCATTTCGAAACGTGATCTAAAAACGCAGCGCCAATTGCAAATCGTACCGGGAAAAACCATCGTATCTAGACAAATACCAAACGATCGCGTTAGGTAAAACGTAAAACGCGGACTTACGAAAACGACTCGTCCCCACCCCCGCCACAACGCCACTCCGACGACTCCAACGAACCGCGGTAGGGAACGTACGGGCGTCGCGCCGGTCCGAGAGATAAGCGGGTGGTCGCGTGCGCGCGCGTGCAGTCCGCGCGATCGTCCGTCGCGTCTACGACGTCCGCGTTCGTCTGCGGTCACGATGGCGGTCGCCCGTCAACCGGTGGAACTCGTCACGCTGCTGTATTCCGCGTCGATGGCCATGTCCGCGTTCTTCCAGAACAATCTGCTGCTGCGGAAGGCGTGCAACTCGTCCGTGCCGTTCGGCGAGTGCGCCGCGGGCGAGACGCACGCCCAGCACGTCGTGTCCGTCATCCACTCGTGGAAGGCCGTCGTGCAGTACGTCATCCCCGTCGCGTTGATAGCGCTGGCCGGTAAAGGCGACGCCCACCGTCCGTTTCGTTTTTCCGCGTCGTTGACCGCCGTCCTCGGTCGCCGGTTTTCGCGTAAAAACCCAAAAAGCCGAAACGAAAAACGCTCCGATCGATTGTCGACCGTCCCCGACGGTCACGCCGGATTTTCGACGTCGCGAGTAAATCGGATCGGAAATCTCGCGAGACCAAACCGAAACGCGCCGCCGTGCACGCGAGACCGAGGACGAACCGCGAAAACGGACCGCGCGTGCGCTCCGTCGTCACGAATCGGTATGTCCGCGATTTTTCGTTTCGAGCCAAACGCTCCGCACCGCTCGACACGGTTTTAATGGCGTCCACGGCGCAAACCATCCGGTAGCCACTCGAGATCAGGCGCGGATCCAGAACTTATTTACCGGGGGAGGGGAGGGGGAGTCCATCTTAATCAAAACAACTTTAATAACCTCACTTTGTCGCGTCGAGTAATGAAATATTTTCCAAAACGTTTTACTTGAAAATCGTTCGCGATACACCGAAATAAAACAATAAAGTCTGTCTCTTACATGTTTATCAAACGTCGAATCGCGTGGCGGTCGCGGCTGCTATCGGAACAATTTATTGTCCTCTACGGAGACGTTCGAGACATTCAAGAGCCATGCTGTAGGTATATCATATTATGTGTAACCCATCGGTTTTTAAGGTTCACGTGTCGTTCAATAATCAAACTGCCAACGCACGTATGAAAACAATTATACGCACTTTGATAAAAAGAGGTATTTATCTTTTATCGATTAGCAAAAACGTTAAAACCGAAAAATCCCATAGCTGCACAACTTCGTTTTAAATTGTCTTAAGAGTTAGAATTATAAAACGATACTAAATAAAAAAAATTTAACAAGAGTCCACGGGGTGGGGAGCGATCGCCCCCTTAGATCCGCGCCTGCTCGAGATGATCGGTCATGTTCCCGACATTCGTCGTCGTCTCGTGGAAGCGCAGAACCGACAGTGGGCCCGACGAAACCGTCCGTTTCCTTCGTCGCGTCGAGCGTTATGCTCCTGTACAACAAACGGGACCTCCGACAGGCTCACATCGGTGAGCGCGAAATCTTCGTACGAAATTTTCGTGTCGGTTTCGTGCGCGAATCCCGGACCAACCGACAACGTAGCGCGCACGTACGAACCGAACGCAACACGTTAAAAAAATCGTACTGTTACGTTTACGCGATGTGTTAAACTATATAAGGATTACGCCGTCGAAAACCGTTCGTTGGCCACTTAACGAAATCAAAATTTATTCGGTTATTGAACACTCGTGTTGAACACTCGACTCGGCCGATAAATGACGTGCACATTTACCGAAACGCCCCGAAATGAAATCTACTGGCGCGTTACATTTATGCGTTCACGGCTAATGGTAATTTTTCGTACCACTGAATTTGATTTTGATAACGAACATTATATTTATATTAGAATTCCTCGTAAAAACACAGCAATCAAGCAAACAGTTTTTTTTTTTTTATAATCGGCTTCTAATAAAACAAAGAAAGAAATCTCTATAGCTATCTAACATACGTTTAATCCATAATAACTCGTAACGCACAAACGATATTAAATAATACGAATATCGATGTCCTAAACCTCCTCGTTGACATTCGATCGTCTACGCACACGCCATATCACACCCAGTCGTATCCAACCACTTCTTCTTCGGCCGTGCTTTTCATCTTCTTCGTTTATTTCCATAACCTTTCGAATTTTCTCTCCTCATGACATGACCGAACGTAGTCGGTCTCACTACACTCTCACAAGACTCATCTTTCGCGGTGACAACAAAAATAATACTGTTCCCGCGTGGCATAGGGTTCGTTTAGACAATCATATCCGATAACATACTTTACTGGTTTAAAAAATAAACCCTCCCCCCCTCCCCCCGATCGACTGTTTAAATATAAAACGTCCGAACTCTCACGCAGTGGCAGCACCAGACATTTTTTCTAGGGGGGGGGGGGATTAAGATCATGGCAAATTGATCATGAATTTTAGTGAAAACCCGTCTATAACGGTTGTAATATAAATTATTAGCGTTTTCTGATAAAATATAATCAATTTCGAAATCAAGTTAAACGGCGGTGTATTCCGTGGTGTGTTATCTAAACGTATGCCACATAGAAAAAAATACGAGTTACACAGCGAAGAACCATATGAAACACAAGCAAATACATAAATACTTGAAATTTAAATTTTCGTTTGTTCTTCAACGGGGCTAGAGGGGGGGGGGCCGCCCCCCCCCTCTAGCGCCGCCACCGTTCTCAACGGTTGTTCGATGCCAAACGTTCGTTTACCATTCGTCGGTGTATTCACGTGCGCGCGCAACGATGGCCGTTTAACGAGTAAGACGACCTGCGCGTTTCAGGCCCGTGGAGCGACAGCCACGGCAGACGGCGCAAGCCGTTGATGTTGCTGCCGATCGTCGGCCAGATCTTGACCGACGGCCTGTGCATGCTGAACGTGTACTATTGGCACTGGCCGCCGCAGACCGCGGCGCTGTTCGAGGCCGTGACCCCCGGGCTGTTCGGCGCCCGCAGCATGTTCTGGGTGGGCGTGATATCGTACATATCGGACAACAGCCCGGACGAGCTGCGCACGCTGAAGTACGGCGTCGTGAACGCGGTGTACACGGTCAGCTCGCTGTTCGGCACCGGGCTGGCCGGGTTCCTGAACGTCCGTCTGGGGTTCTACGGCGCGTTCGCGGTGCCGGTCGCGCTGAACTCGGCCGCCGTCGCGGTCGTCTGCTACGCCGTCCCGGACAGCTCCGTGCCGTACGACGCGGACGTCGCGTGGCTGACGCCGAAACGTTTCTGCCGCGGTTATCTGAACGTGTTCCGCGGGGGGACCAGACCGTTCGCCGTCGCGTTGGTCGCGTTGCTGTTGTGCCAAGCCGTGCTGGTGGGAAGGATCGGAGGTGAGCGCCCGCGGCCCGCGGCCCCCCCACCCCCCCTCAAAAATTAATCTTCAAAAGACTGAAATCGTATTCGTTTGCAGGCGAATACGCGGTCATATATCTCTTCGTGAGGAAGAGATTTGAATGGTATGAAGTGAAATACAGTTATTTCGCCGCTTACAAAATGATGACGATATTTTTTGGTAATTATCATCGCATATTTTTTCCACTAAATAATAAATAATCGTTCGGCGAACTGTATTCGTGTTATTCGCCGATCGATGACGCGCGTACATAATTTACGGTAAGAAAACGTTTAATACTCCCCGCGGGTCATCGGCACGTCGTCGGAAACATCGATAAAACGAAACGGTGAGTAAAACCGAAAACCGTAACTACCACGATTCCGCGCGCGGACGGTTTATAGAGTCCGGCAGAGCTTTTAACGTCCCCCGAGACGGCGCACGACGGTCAGACAATACTGTTTTCCAGGCACGTTGTTCGCCGTCACCGTGTTGAGCCACCGTCTGAAAATCAACGACGCCGTCATAGGCGCGGTCGCGTGCGCGTTCGACATCGTCGCCGCGGCGTGTTACGTCTCGGTCACCGAGCCGTGGCAGTTGTGGATCGGTGAGTAACGTCGGACGTCCGCCATCCGCGCGTAAAACGGTCGAATTACGATTGCAGTGCCGACGGTCGACTTCTTCCACGGGACCGCCCTGTCCATTTCCACGTCGTTGATGTCGAAGTTGGTGGACGTCGACGATCTCGGTACGGCACGCGCCACGGCGCGGTTTTCGTGGCTAACGTTTTTTTTTTTTTCATTCGCGTGTTTGCCGGACGTCCGTTTCCGTCGTTCCGTCAGGCCGGGTGAACTCCGTCCAGGGGATCGTCACCACGCTGATGTCGTTTGTCGTGGTGCCGTTGTACAGCCTCACGTACAATATGACGTTCGAGTATTGGGCCGGCGCCGTGTTCCTGTTGAACGGGATTTTGACTTTTCCGATATTGGTAACGTTCTTGTGAGTACGCGCGATACGTTTGCCGACGTGTTGTCGCGCGACTTACACGCGGCGTTCTTTTCGTTCCAGGATTATTCACTACAGATTTCAATACTTGTGGACGAAAGAACCGGTACCGCGGAGCGCGTGAGGACTACAATTAATCCACGTTTTTTTTTTTTTTGAATATCGTAAAAAATCGTAAATCCCCCCCGGTCTCATTTATATTTCGGTTTCGTTTATTTTTAACGATTCGGTCAAATATTATTTCGGTCCATCAATTTAAATAAAATTACTTGTTTTAATCACGGTACACGACGCCGCGGAATAATTCCGAACGCGCCGACAGCTTATTGTTATTTATTCTTCTTTCACGTAGAAAATTAAATCTACTCGTTATGATTTCGTTTATTTAAAAGACGCTTTATGTGCTCCGACCTGTTGTTTACCGTATTTATGATTTATAACGGTACAAAGCGTTTAGACGTTTTGTCTATTTCGGTTACACCGGTATACGTTTCGTTTTTTGAAATAACGATTTCTGTTTTTAACATTGGCGGAGAACAGTTTTACGTGAAAAACTTTGACGTATCCATCATAAATTTGCGTCGGTCAAATATTTGAACGAAAATGTAAACACTCGAAAGACGCTAAAACGAAAATACGGAATAAAGTTATTATTTTACCTCTCGCGCACACAACATATCCGCAGAGCTACGGTTTTCTAGTTAAACACGTATCTATTTTTGACGCTTTTGGTATGGATAAATTTTTAAGTGATTTTTGAAATCATCTTGTACCGCATATAAACAGTTGAAGTACAAGTCGCTTTTCACCAGACGTAAAACGAACGGGATAAATCCATTCGCTAAAAGGATCACAATTTCTAACGCAAAACGTTAACGTTAATTAGATATTATTATTATGTTATTTTTGAACGGCTTTGTAGTCCCGTCGCTCCATGCCGTATGCATCCTCTAATCTCACATCTTCCTTTCATTTTCTCCAATCTCTTATCGCTGCGCTTTTCAACCCTTACGAGGTCTTTCCAAAGGCCCCGAATTTTCCACATACTGTCATTCGTTTTTATTAATTTTCCCATCGGCTGTCCACACATTCTAATCTTTTTCTCCGGATGAACGAAAGAATGTTTGGTTATCCGTACATATTTTTCAAGTCTATAATATGTTTCTTCGCGTATAATTCGCCCAAATATTTTCTTTAATATTTTGCATTCCAAAATACTTGGTTTGCCGTAGACATATTACTGTAGTTCATATTGTTATTATCATTATATATAATTTTTTCTAGACTTCAACGAAGGCCCGAAGGAAATATATTGGCCTAGTCGATTTTTGTTTGTTTAAGAAAAGCATACTTTTAAAATAAAATCTATTTATTTGTATAAAAAAAAAAACAGACATTCTTTTTTTATTTTAGGTTTTTTTTCAATAGACATCATATTCCGAGGTCAGAAAAATTATAAAAAAAAAAAATAATAAAAATAATAAAATATTTAATAGTGTTGTAACTTGAAGGTAAAACGAACGCGGTCGCGTTTAATTAATTTTCAATCGACCTGTAAAGTTACCGTAGCTTATGGGCATGTGTTATTGACGCGTTTCAAAATGGTCGGTCGATGACACCAACAAAACCATGTCTCATAACACTGTGTGTTTCGGCGGAGCTGATGAAATTCGAGATTTATTACGCACCGAGTAAAACGCGTACGGTCTCTGAATAATAGGTCAAAAATTTGATCAATCGATAATTGCTGTACAAATATTAATGAACGTTCAATTCTAATATTTCCGACGTGCTTAAATATTACATTTTACGACTTATTGACGTACAGTTCGATAGCTAAATTACAAACATGCAAGATCATATAACAGAAGTTCGTAGTGACTATTTTACATAGATAAAAAAAAAAAAAAAATAGTTTGTACAAAATGTTTAACGACAATAAACACACCGTGTATGGTACGTATGATACGATCCCCGAAAACGTTCGTTATCGTCAAACCGAATCTATGCGTTTGATCGATTCTTCTTTGACGGTGTTGTTATTACATTTATCATTATTTTTTTCTTCGTCGTTATTGTCGTTTTTGAACACGCCGTTGTTTCGGTCGGCTATGTACGTTAACCTGAAAACGGAATGAATCACAAATTTAACGGGTAAGATCCGGGTTTTTTTTTTCGCCTGCTGACCACGCGCCTTATATATATATATCAGGTCAGGACTCGATCGAATCCCCTGGGTCGTCTATGGACCACCAGCGCCCCCGGTTCCAGTCCCCGTACCCTTTCGCGGAGGAGGCGCGACTCGGTCAAGTGCCGCGTCGGTCGCGCCTCCTCCCGCCGGCTATTTTGCGGTCGGGCGCACGACCACACCACGTTACGGCCGAGACTAGGTCTTAAGTCGCCGCGAGACTCCAGCGCGAAGCCTAACCCGACCCGAATCCCGTTCTCGGCGTGTTCTTCTCTCGACTCTAGTCGCAGCCGCGTCTTAGACCGGAACACGATCTCGACAAATCCGCCGCGTGCGTTTTGGGCTCGCTCGGTGTGCTCGGGGTCGCGCGTGATAACGCGACACGGTTTCAAAGGCGGCTAGTGTGCGCGCCGCGTGTACATATATAGTCCCGGCTGGAAAACGGCTGTTGGGTGTCGTTCGTTCGACGCGCAAATATCGTTTGTACGCGCGCGGCGCTATTATTTCACGTTCATAATTCGAAACGGACGAGTCGCCAGGGCTGTGATACTAGCGCGCACAATTATAACGGAAACCGCGCGACGGAATTCGTCCGATGAAATAAATATCCCGTAGCCAGCGGACGTCGGATACCTGAATCACGGTCGTGGAAAAAAGCGCCGCGTCCAAATATTCGGGTTTTGAATTCGTGGGGGGGCCGTTATGTTTTGTATTATGATTATTATTATTATTATTGGATTGGATTAAAAAAAAATATATATACAAACCATTTGGAAGGGGGGTTATTATCAGTTCAGCTTCCCCCACACCCAAATTGCGCTTATCACCCCGCGTCAAAAACACGAAAACGTGTTTTTTTTTTGGCACGGCTGTACGCGCGTAACGACGTCCATTAAACAACGGCGTTTGCACATTTACTTGGTAGGTTGAGTTCGCGAGAGATTCCTCTCTAACGATATTACGTCGTCGGCGTGTTTTCGTTGCGCGCTGGCGGCCCCCGTCGCGTACGTGGTCGTAGCACACGTGACGTTACGTATTACGTGTCTAATTATTCGGTCGTGTGTATCGTTTGCCCACGTCCGCATTTTTCGTTTTGTTTTTGTTTTTTTACCCGCGCATACGACGACACGAATTAAAAAACGTTCCCTTCGGATTGAATTCAACGCCGTTTGGCGATCATCATGGCCGATGTTTTATCAGTCGCCTGGGTGTCCTACACAACCCGCGGAACAATTAACAATCCGAGAGGTCCCGCGTTCGCGCGAGAACCGTTCGATTTCATCGGGAAACGTTGTTATCACAGTCCACCCCGTCAAGCTTTCGAACGTTCCGAACAATCAACCGGATCACGACGTCGTGCTCCCCGAAATTCGTCGTGACGTTTTATTTTTTTTTTTTAAGCTCAACACATTTTGATTTTGAACTGTGTTTCGTGACAACGTGATTATTTCCGTGTACATCGATATAAAGAAAAAAATAACGTAACGTAAGTTTTAACGGCTATCGGATACTATCAAATCGGCGCGCGTCGCGTAAAAGAAATTAATCGAAAACATTTCCAAAACGCAAAAATCGTAAAATGTATTAACGACCGTTTTATACGCAATACGCACACTTAACGCACAATACTGAATACACAATTGAGCGAAAATGTATACACTAGTAACTATTGTTATTAATTATTAATTATTATTTACCCCCGTACTTTGTACTCGTTCTTGTTACGATAACTTCGCGTCGAAACAAATTATACCCATTGTTTCAAAACAATTATACACAATGTACGAATTAATTTGTTTTAAAAATCAATAGAGAATAATGGGTAACCAACCACTAACCATAATAACACGAAATCAAAATAAAACCATGGCCGAGGGAAAAGTTTTCAAATGTGTTCGTTGGCGTTCTGTTGACGACGTTGACATACCTACGCGGAATACGTTTACGATAAAAATCAAAATATTAAAAATAAACGATTTTATTGTTCGGGTTTATTCGGAGTTTGAACGGTTTCACATAAAAAAATAAAAAAAATTGTAAAATTAAAATTATTATGCGTTTTGAAAAAAAATAATAATAATATTTTCAAATCGTATCTTTCAACCTTTGTCAATATATTTTTTTAAATCTTACACGTATTCCATTTCGGTATTCTTCAATTGTTTCATACTTTTTCGTTTTCAATAAACTGGCGGGGTTCGTGCAAACATTTTTACCAATATATTATTTGTTTTTATAAACTCTCTTGTGTTTGTTCTCTCTATATTTTTTTCACTCTACTCTTTAAAGAGAAGAAATTGCACAAGTACCCGTATCAAGTTTTTACTTTTTATTTTTTCTACGGCAATAACCAATATTACGAATAACTTTTGGGTCACCCGTCCGTCAACTTTCGTGCAACGATTTCACTCGCGTGTGGTCAAATCTCCGTTCGTCGAATATTACGAGTACATGCCATAGGGTACGGGCGAAATATTTCACATTTTATGTAGGGTGCGCCACTGATGTATACAGATGGTTAACAACTCCCACCAATTCGTTGTTCGCGCTTTATCAAATATCGTGTACTCGGATAATGTTATTTAAGGTGATCATTTATCTTTCGACGTTTGCATGTTGAACCCGTGCGATCCTAACGCGATTTCTTTTGGACAGAATTTCATTTTAATTCCACATTTACTCGGCAACATTTTAACGTGCTATTTTTTTTGTTCCATTTACTTTTTGTGTTAGTTTTATTATTGACATACACGTGTACCGACGAGGGTTTGGTTTTCTCTCGTGTAGTTTGCCCGCGTTATGTTTGCTGGACGACGCTAACGTAAATCGTAAACTAAATGTTAAATAATAAAATATTACAATTTTTTTTTTTACCATTTGAACATAATGGGTATCGTCGCAAAATAATGTGTACAGCGAAAAGCATCAAAGTCGAGAATATTTTCAAAATAGGTCAAGTGCCTTTTGCATTGCTAATTTGATTTTAAAGGAGAATGTTATATACGCGTGTACGTACGACCTACCTGCCCGTTTATTGTCTGTTCATTACGTGTACACGGCTGTCAAATACGCGTGTAAAGCCAAAGAGCGCGCCGCTACGATATTATTATTTCACCGGAGAAATGTGCGCGCGACGACTACGACTACGCGTGTATTGTTTACGCGTATCGACTCGTTTGTTACGGTCTATTATTATCTAGAATGGTATTATATTAGTTGTATTTACCCGAATAATATGACAACTGGAACGGTAATAGCCGCAGTCAACAGGAAAAAAGCTCCCGGTAGCGTTTCGAACGTGAGCTTATATAACTGGTTATATAAAGGATATATAATAATCGGAGCCAGCGTTTCCAACATGCCCCGGACGGAATTGAGTTGCGCTAAACAAATTACACGTACAAAATATAACGCGCTGCAGCATTATTGTAATCGAAACGATAATAAGTCGAATGCTTTCCGCGCGGCAATCCGACCGTTTCAGATTCGCTATGAAATCGGCGTAACACGTCCGTCATTGACGCTGGCACGTTTGTTTCTGGTCCGGCACTTGTACGGTCGGTAGCCGACACGTCCCCGACTTGATATTCACGTCCGTTGAACATACGCGGCGCGCATCGCGACAGACAATGACAATATACATACCCAATTCGCCGTTGTCGACGAGTTTGGACGCCATCGAACTACTGACCGTGAACGCGGCGCCGTGGAAAATGTCTATGACCGGCACTAGAACGTTTGAATTACACGCGGGATGAGTCTCGTCGCCGGTCGCGTTTCGCGGCTTACGCGCTACGCACCTGCATACAGTTGCCAAGGTTGGGTGACGAAGCTGTAGCACACGGCTGCGATTAGGTCGAAACCGCTACCGATGAACCCGATCGCCGCGTCGTGCATTTTCAGCTTCACGCTCATCAGCCATATGGCTATGATCGTACCTGTAAACCGGCGGCGTTTCGGCCGTAACAATCATGTTTCGTCCGAAATTTCGTTCAGTCGCGGCGGCGCGGCCTACGGTATTGTTTTACGTGCGACACGCGTGTGAAATCATTCGGACAGAATGTTTTTTGTCGCCCGTCCAGACGGCCCGCGCGGGCACGGGACGACGAGAAGAAGTTCGTTAACCCAGCTATCCGTGGACGTGACGAGAGCGCCAGGCGTGATATTTATAATACTACCTTCGCGCTCTGAATCCGAAACCCGACCGCACGTGTGTTACGTCATTTCGTGTTTTTCGATTAGCGTGTCTGCGTCGTTTAAATTCGAACGCGATAAGAAAAACACATAAAACGTTGGCCGGCGGCAGCGAATCGTTTCGAACACCGTTTCTGACAAAACACGGACGACGCGATGAAGTCAACGGCATGTTTTGACTGCCGCGGGTTGGCGAGCAACGTACCGATTGAAATTTAATAAAAAACCAGCGGTTGAATTGGAGGTGGCGCCGGGGGAGGGGGGTCTGAGCACCCCTTATATCTGTTCAAATATTTGAGCGTACCTCTACTATTTTTTAATTTTTTTTAAGAGGAACGCGGGGGACGGTATTCGCTTTTCCACAGCCGACGAATTATAAAATAACATTGTTATATCGACGAAACAATATGTTCAATGTTGCCGTCATAACATGCAGATTATGGGCCCATGGTTGTCAGTTTACAAACGCAGAATTATTGTTCTTCGAATTCGGATAAACTCCCACGTTACTCGTTTGCTTATTTTCTTCCACGCTCGAGTTATCGGCAAACGTGACAGACGGCAGCGATGGACTTTTCGAGTACCTGCGCCGTCCGTAAAAAACGTGTCGGGTAGGACGCAACAGAATTTCATGAGCGTTCAGACCGTCCCTTACTATTTCTCACCCCTCCCTACCGATTCAACCCCGCTGGTCGTGTCGTGTCATCGCGATCGTCATTTCGATCCAGCTGGAAACGTAGCGTTATTTGTAAACGGGAGGTTTCCGCGCATGCTCGTCTGACCGATTACGCCGACGTCGTATGAACCCGGAATCTAACCGCCCGCGGTAAGCCGGTCTACCCGGTCCTAACCTGCGCGTCGTCTGCACCGCGAACCAATGTTGTTTTCGAACGAAATCGTAACCGGCGCGGCGTGTACAATTTGCGGAACCGCGTTTCGTCCGTCGTCGCCGTGGTCGCGATGAGTTCATATAACGCGCCTACCTCGAACGCGTCAGAAGTAGCCAAAGCGCGCGTGTTATCTGCCACGAGCAACATGCCGTGGGAGTTAAACGCGCGTCGTTTATACGCGTGATCGATATACCCACCTATGAGTATCCCGGTCATTTTGTACGCGGCGTATAGGCTGTAATCGATTTCGTTCCATCCGAATTTGTATCTGACGAAGAGATACAGTATGGAATATTCTCCTGAAAGAAAAGTAAAACGAGATGTTATTGGACAGTTATTGCTGCTATACGAGTCTATCGTTCTATCGCGCCGCGATCGTGACCTAACCAAACGCACGGCGCGAAACGTATGGCCACGCGCACGATAAACGAATAAAATTAAACTGTTGGGACGGGGTACCGGTCGGACAAATCACGACGATACTGAAAAAACACGGAGCTATTAAAGGAAAACGAAACGGGCTATCCGGTACACGCGAATCGCAAACGCAAACGATGATAACATGTTAATGTCGGTAAATACATTATACGATTGCGTTCAAGTGTACACACGCGCGCGCGCGCAAATAACGACGATAGAATGTAAATATTAAATAGTAACGTACGTAAACACGCGTGCAGGTTAAGAACGAATATAACCGTCGGGTTATTGTTTTTTCTTTCAAACAAACGACAACAAAACAAAAGCCGTCGTGATAAACGGTTGGCTACGAGGCTACGACGTAATTATTTGCGTAAAAAATGAAATAAAATCGCTCGTGGTTGAGAGTGCGAAAGGAAATTGATAAGCGGCGTCACGGCGATGGATATTTTCTGTTTTTAGCATTAAAACGTTTTTATCTCGCGGAATTTTCGAGAGAAATGTCGACGAACGTGTATCCGCGTGGAAACAATTTCTTCGTCGAATTTCGACGCCAACCCGAACGCGATTAAAACCGTTCTTTCGGGAAAATCGTAATTTATACGTGCTAATATGTATTAAACCGTTGAAATGAACGTTGTCACCCCTAGTACCGACTACGGTCGGATTCGTTTCTGATTCATCGTTTGACCACCTACGCGCAACTATTACCTATCCGTGTGCGTTCGCGACGAGAGCCGATTTGCCTTCTCGTCGTTAATACAATCGGAATTAATCCGAACGCGATAATCGACACTAAGTTTTTTATATATACATATGTATGTATTTTTTATCACGAGTGGTAAACGTGCACTTAACGCTTCGTCGATTTGTGTCGAGCGACTATCCGGCCGGGTCAAGTACTCGCTCACGCGCTTATCCCCGGACGGACGATAAAACGTATTATGAAAGCCGTGTGCGGATAACGGGCTCGGTGATTGTGCCGAATACGAAATTCGGCACGCGATTGTTTAACAATTGTGTCTGGAGACGACCGTCGACGAACGGGGGCCGCGTACAGACCGTGTTCCCGACGAAAGCGACGTCCCCCGAACGGATGAACGTTTCGCGTCCGGATCGAAACGGCCGACAAAAACGTTTCGGGACGAACGAACGAGCGAACTTGGAAATCGCGGAAATCCAATTGACGTCTACGGCCGAATAAAAACGCGAAGTGAAAACGCGTCGGGTCGGGTTGCGATTACCTTCGCAATTTGAAAGCCGCACCGCGACGTCGCGAACCCGTCGAAAACCGCGTCTTGCCGAATGCGCTTTTTTTTTCTACTTTTTCTCCCGATCGCGCACAAAACGCATGCGGCCCGACGGCGTGCCTTAAAAACGGACGAAACAATAACGACACGCGCGTTTTATTGGTATCGCCGTGACAATGCCAATGCGTTCCACAAGCGGACGTACCCCGGACGTGCACCATTCCTTCGCCGAGCACACAAGGCGTTGTAGACGAAAACCGTTGTAGACAACGACGGACGCGTACGCGTGTGGAATCGGACAACAGCGTTTTAAGATTCGCGGACGGTTTCGGCGGTCATCGCGTCCGGGGAAAATATCATTATCGCTGGCCGTCGACCACGGTCACGCGTGATAGCGATTGATCCTTGACATTGGGTTCTAACCTCAAAATTGACTGAATAACAATAATTTCGAATTCAAAAAAAAAAAAAAATGTTTACGTATGATATCATTTGTTTGTGTTATTATTATTAATTAGTATTAATGTTATTTGTACTTGTACATATGAAAATCAATCAATGCAGCACGTAATTCGATGTCCGTAAATTGATTTAAAAATTTTAAATTGAGTTTTCTTCCTAAACTACGAAGGAAGGAGGTCAAGTCTTCTGCGACAAAATGTAAGAACTTAATGTTAAGGGTCGAAATGACTTCAGAAAAAAAATCATTTAATCCGAATCTGGTGTTAAAAATAAGCGTTCGCCCCGTTTACGTCAGCGTTTCTTTCAGACAATTATCTCCGGGGGTGGGGGGCATATATATTACATCAAGAAAAATAAATTTTCCGATAGTAATTACCTTTATCTGTTATCATGATTGTGAACGATATAATTAAATACACTGAAATTTCACAAGTTTAACATACACGCATAGTGTTATTGTATATGACGATTGTAGGTCGTTCACCGTGATGACAAAATTAAATTTTTTTAATATTTGATGTTTCTTTACTGTTCTTCAAATTTCAGCCCCCCCTCCCTGGAGAAATGCCTGAAAAAAAAACACTGGTTCTCACGACCGGCTTCGTCGTCGAAACGATACTTCCGCGCGACAGGCGTTATGATAATTTATTATTATTATTATTATTATAAGCCCGAGTTTATTATTACGCATTCCCATCTCGTGCCGCGCGTGTACACTTATCGCAATTGGCGTGCGGGTTTATCATTTAATGCACGTTTTGCGTTCGCTCGGCGAATATCAAGCGACGGCGTCGACGGAAACAATACGAAAATATCGATAAACGGGTTTGATCATGAGTTAATATAAATTTATTATTATTATTATTTTTGTTCTGACCGCTGGCGGTTTAAAAATAAATATCTTCGTCTATTTCTCGTGTGCTGGCGATCGTCTACGGAATTCGCGGAACGTCGCAGGTTATCATTGTTCGACGTCCATAAGAATATACACTTGACGAATATTTCGAAATATAAACACAATAAGGGCGAAAAAAAACTTTTCCGTGAGGTTTTTTTTGTGTTAAACGCGCATTTCGCGTTGTTCGACTTATTTGCCGAAAGTCGTTGTTACGTACGCGCGTGTAAGTCGTTCACGTAAACGATAACGGTTTCACGTGAGTCATCCCGTCGCCAGAGACGTAGCCAGAAATTTGATCGGAAAACAGTCGATTCAAAGGGTTATTTCGGGATTTTCCGGCAGTGTCTACTGCACTAGGTAGGCGATTATACGTAAACGTGGACGAGATAAAAACAGGCCATTACCATTGCGGTCGTGTCTTTGTATCGAATAATCAATTGTTCGCGTGTGCGTTTTTCGTATGTATACGTCTAATAGGGAACGTATTAGAACTCGCAGAAAACGAAAGCGCCCGTCGCGGTTTCCGCACTAAGTAGATTGAGTTTATCGATTGGCCGCTACGACGGCGCGCGTTTACATTTCGATTGCCGATGCGGGGGTGGGGGGGACTCTGTCGACAACCGGACCGGGACCGGACCGGGACCTGATCTCGACCTGATCGGTCGCCCGACCCTACGTACGTACCTTGCATGGGCCCGACGGTGAGCGGCGACACCGCGGTCATGTAGACGAGCAGCGAGCGGCCCGGCCGCTTCTTGGCCAGCACGCGCACCGAGCGGACGATCACCATCGGGTTGACCGTCTGCCAGACGGACGCCGGCGCGTACGGCACCGACCGGTCGACGACCAGCGCCGCGCCCAGCGCCAGCGCCAGACAGTTGAGCGCGATGCACACGCCGAACGCGCCGTAGAAACCGGCGGTGACGTTGAGCAGCCCGGCGACGGACGCGCCGACCGGCGTGGCGACGAAGTACAGCGACATTAGCGCGCCGATGCGCTTGGTGCGGTCCTCGGGGCGCGTGATGTCGGCCACGTAGGACGCGACGCCGACCACGCAGCATATGCGGGACCCGGTGAGCGCGGGCACCAGGCACTCGGCGGCCGCGGCCGCGGCCGGCGACCAGTGCCAGTTGTACACGTTCAGCACGTTGAACGCGTCGGTCAGCAGCTGGCCAAAGATCGGTATGAACATCAGCGGCCGGCGGCGGCGGCCGTGCGTGTCGCTCCACGGGCCCGCGAACAGTATGAACACCAGCGGCACCGAGTACTGCACCGTCAGCTTCCACGTCTGGATCCTGGCCACCAGCTCCTGCGCGTACGTCTCGTCCCGGCACTTGTCGTCCAGGCTGCGCGGCTGCGCCGTCGCGGTCACGTCGCAGCCCTTCCGCAGTATCAGGTTCGTGCCCACCTGAGAATCGCCAACGGTCGTCGTCACGTCATCGTTGTCGGTTTTTTTTTTCGCACACGATTCCCCGCGACTGCGTGTTTCGGGTCAGGCGATCGGAACGGAAAAGGAATAACCCGTATTTAGAGTGGTGGTGGGGCGGGGGGGGGCATAGCGAATTTCGTGAGGGTTTTGTTTTTCAAATATTTGATATCCGATGTTTCGGTTCACGGGTCGGAAAACAAACGTTATCAGACGTTAACATAATATACGTCTTTAAAAGCGTATGTCTCAGAAAATTGCTCGGTAAAGTATTTTTTTTTTGGTTTTTGCACGCGTTAAAGAGATCGGGTGGGGCAAACCGAAAAAATTCTGAATACGTCACCGCGGACGGGGGATACGTCTATAGACGCCGATCGGAAACGAGAATTTATGATACGCGCGCGGTCCCGTCTGAGCGCGTTAAAAACACGTACGGACGAACGGACGAACGGAAAATATCGCGAAAACGTTTTCCGAAGCACGCGGACGTTTTTAATATTTTTTTGTCTTTTTGTTTTCTTTTTTTCCCTCTCGTCGATTTTCGACGTTTATTTTATATATGATTTCGAATTAAAACGTTTCGAAAAACAAATACAGACCGGACCGTCCCGTCCGCGAATTGGCCCGTATATCCCTTTAATTCGATAACACGCCTCGTGTGCTTTTTAATTAAACACCGAGTAAATACGGAGGGAGCGATTCGTTGTTTTTTTTTTTGATAACAGACTCTGCGGAGACGACAAAAACGTCGGCGCGGTGTCCAACGAATAATAATGCATAGACAGATATACGAAAAGAGCCGCGATTCGGTTTTACGGACCGTTTTATGTCCCCGTCCGTTCAGAGTCGTGTTGTTTTTAAAGCATTGATCCGACAATCGTATTCGAAAAACGATTCTGATCGTAACCAACGAACACTGTTCACGTAGCACGAAGCGGACATTTAGACAGGCATTTGATGAGCGCTGTGTATCCGTAGACCGAAATGTATACTATCGCGCAGGGGACGATCCCATGCGTCGGACAGGCTACCGGGAGCTATGCGCTGTTGGATTTTTAAGCGCACGGGCCCGCGAGGAACAGCGATTATCGATTTGAAGGAGATAGGTGAACCACTAGCCTTTCAAACGCTTGTCGTTTACATTCTTGTGTTCGGGCGTGTATGGGAGGTGGAGTGGAGTACACGGATGGTGGGTGTTATGTACTCGTAACGACAGCGGAAAGTGAAGACGGTTTGGGCAACAAAAAGGCGTTGCTCTCGGACACGCCAATCGAAAACGGTACGAGTCGGTAACAGTTCGATGTTACACGTGTTTGGGAAGTAAAACGACGTGCGACGGCACACGACGAGCAGAACGGCACGGGCGAAACGGGTTTTCTACAAAATGAAGAACCTCTTCACCTCGGACGCTGTTGGTCTGAAGACCAGAAGAAAGAGTTCCGTACGGCGCGTGGACGACCGAACTCAAGATTTTGAGACACGGAGAAGAATACTGAATGTTCCTTGGGCAGACATAGTCAAAAACCAAGAGGTATACTCACGGACGAAAACATTACGGAGAGAGCAATCAGGGAAAGGAGGAAAACTCGGATCGGACACATAATGAGAAACAATGAACCCAACACGAATTTATCGGTTTCCATTTTTGAATCAATCACGGCTTCGTCGAATGACAACAATCGTTTATTTACTTACGCTCGTCGAAACGAACTAATACGGTTTTATCCGACACGAGCACCAGAAACTAAGTCACACGAAATAACTACTATGCACATTAAACTATAATCACGCTACACGTATTGCCGTGTGTCAAGGCTGGCCAAGTTATTTTTTTTATTCGGAACCTGTTCAAGATGATTAAAAAAAAAAGAAAACATTAACTTGGTTACGTAAAAAATCACTTTTGAAAATTGAGAAAAAACGCGACTTTGTTGAGTTACAAGTTTGTTACGGTAAAATAGCTTAAGTTATCGGTTAAAAAGTTGCGCGAAAATGCGCTGTTGGTAAAGTATGTTACTACTGTACGTCGTGACTCGCGAAGGGAACCGTATTATCGAGTCGTTGCCTGTATTATACGTGTCAAACAAAATTTAACTTTTCGAAATGACTCGTCGAGTTCATGTTACGTTGTTGGAGTAAAAAGGCGATTTGTCAAGTTTTTAAGAGTTGTGAAGAATAATTACTTTTCAACTCGTTAACGTTCAGCCTTGTCATGTGTACGCGTGCCTTAGGTAATGCGCAAATAATTTCAACGAATTCGACAAAAAAAAAGAAGAAAAAAAATAGAAAAAAATGGGGGGGGGGAAAGACGATCACAGGGATACATAATAAATATCAGTACTCACCAACGCCGAAATGGCCAACGTTACGAAGTACAAAAACAGCATTGGTTCCACGGTGACCTTTTCGGTCCATTTTGGTTTTTTTATGAACATGTTGAGCGCGTGAAGAAAAAAAAAAACAGCCAACAAAAGACTAAAAAACCACTTCGGTCGTCAAATGTTACGAACCAATAAAAACACCGTTCATGATAAAAAAAAAAAAAAATGATACCAGTTAGGCTGGGGAAAACTTCGTTATTTGAAAGGCATTATTGGCGAAGAAGAAACGAAATCTCGACGCGAAACGATCGGAACTAGTCGGCATGTGCGCAAACACCTATACACATAAAAATTACGTTCTACGTCCGGGGAAACTTTAAACGCGACATCTCTCGTCGGTTACTTGACGCGTACAGACTTGACGCGCGTGCGCCGGCGGCCTCGTCGACTCGATACCGGACTCCGTGCGTCGTGCGTTACGTGTCCAAAACAGACGGTCTGTAGGACGATAAACACTTGGACGGCGACCGCGCGACTGCGACGGACGCGTCCACAACTTGTCCGCCACCGCCGGGCCCGTCGCGCGTAACACTTTGCCGCGGTTGAGTAACACCACGACGACGACCGCGTACCGGTCCTCGAGGTCGAGTTCAGCTTTCTCCTTCGTCGGGTCCGACGTAACGAGTGTTATCGGGTTTATTCGCGCGCGTTACGTACGTACGTACGCGGGGCACGGCCATCGAACAACGAGACCGTCGAACCGGACGATACGGAGACGGGCACAAAAAATCGGGCGCGTTAGGTTCGTGTGCGCCGGACGATACCGGTTTCCGCCGTCCTTTCACGCGCATCCGATCCGCGGGGGCCCGTTCCGAGTTTCAACACGCGAGTCCGTATGGGACGACGTTGTTCTAATCGTCGTCGCGGCCGAGCTTAGCGTCATTCGGCGCGAGTTCTCTCGTGAGTCGTCCGCGGTGAAATTCGCGAGTGTCGCATTAAAAAACGAGTGTCCGGCCGCGACGACGAACGCGTGTACGATTGAAGACGACCGCGTTTTCATTTTTTCCGCCGTCCGTTAAATCGGTCACCGACGGTGTGTGTTCCTGATCGGAATGAGCTCGGACCGCACCCGGGGACGCGTGTTCACTAAAAAACACGGTCATAATCCGGAGTACGCGGACCGGATGTGCCTGGAAGGACCTGTTAGTCGTTCTTCGTTCGGCGGTTTACTCGCGAGCGTCGGTTAAAGCGTCCGCCGTTGTACGTCGGAAATCATGCGAACAGCGTTATTATGATTTCAAAATTTCCCGGCCGAGACTCGGCAAATCTGCGCCCGAAAAAATGTTCGTTTGTTGACATCTGATCACGTCGCGACCGCGTGTTTTTTGAGCTGACGACGACTCTACTGACGAGTGAGTGGACTGAATTGTGGGCAAACGTCTCTCGCGTCTAACGCGTCGGCTCATAACGCCTTATGCGTTAAGCAGTTTCTGACCGAAAATCGAACGTCGGCGTGCCCCCCTTGTTCGCCAGATTTCGCTCCGCGTGATTATTGAGCCGTTTCCAAGATCAAAAAGCGCATCAACGCGAACACATGTTGAGTCAGTTGAAAACAAAATCGACAAAAAAGGACCGTCGATGGAAAACACGGACGGAGCGATGCACTAAACGTGAAGGAGAAAAACGCTAAATCGTCGATAAAAAGTTTTCTACGGCGGAAGTCTCGTTGTTTAATAGTCACGACTCGTGTACGATCATTTACCGTCGTCGTCGTCGCGTTCGCACATTTTTCGGGACGCGCGGAACGTTTGTGACGCAAGGCCGACTGATTTTCGACTTGTTTCGGATGCTCTCGTAAGCGTATCGGACGAGTCGAATTCAAAAAAAAATTGAACACTTGTTTTTGCTTTTGACTCGTCGGCTCGCCCGGCCTCGGTAGGTTGTAAACGCGTGTAAAACGTGCGGACAAAGCGGACGGGACGGCGTTGCAGACGGTGTACACTGCTGTGCCCGTCGCCGTTTTCGACAACGGACCGTTTGGACAACTGCTTCTCTCGCGCGGGTTTCGTGTCCACGATTCCGATCTTGTAGCGTCCGCCTGGGAACGTTGCCCGCGCGAATAGTCTTACGCCCCCCCCGGTAAAGTCCACAATAACCGTCGTGATAAAAACAGTATCCCGCACGACCGGACGATGTCGACATCGCCCCGTAATCACGTGAACGCGAAATCTGCAGGTTTCTAGGTCGCGCGCGTATACTCCTGACGATTGCGCTCGCGTGTACACATTATTATTATTATTATTATTATGTGCGCGCATACACACACACACCTTCCATTCGCCGTGTATTATATCATCGTCGTAATAACGTTATTTCCTAGCTTCGATCGTATCCGTTTCGCGGCACGATTTGAATTTATTTATATATGAAAAAAAAAGAACCATACACGTTTTCCCTTCGGTCGAACCACCGCGAGCGCGTTATCGTTATCATTATTATTATTATTATTATGATGATGACGAGAGATGGTCGTTTTTCCCCATCGACGCGAAACCAATAAAATATAAACACAACACTGCTCCGTGTACATTGCATAGGCAGGTAATGAGTTTTCGGTTTTGATGTCCTACAAAGATTAATGACGGCGTATGTCATTTATACGCATTGTTGAGTTGGATATATAGATATGTTGTTGTTTTTTTTTCGTTTTTTTTTCGTATGTTATCGAATAATACCGACGTGAGTATGTGTCGTTGCGAACGTAGTGATATAGGACACTTCATATATTACGTATACGACGTACGCATCGTACGAAACGTAGCCGGTGCACAATATACGAGTGGTTTTTTTTTTTTTTTGATTGGAGATCGAGTCGAGAGTACACTTTTTAGAATACAAAAGTCTGCCGGATGGGATTTTTTTAAATTAAGAAAAGTGGAAAATCTAAAGAAACTAATATGGAAAACAAAGAGAAAGAAGTGAACGGACGGGGGTAATCGATATTTTAACATATTTCTCCGTTACAAAGGTCGAGTCGAGTATTTTATTAGAACCGTAAATCTGCTCGAGCACGTGAAACGGGCAACACGAATTTCGTTTTTAAGTTTAACAGTAAATATCAATAAGAATATTAAAAACACACGACACTGTAACATTATCATATCCGTCTAAAATTAAAGCCGACGTTCTTGAAAACATTAGCTACGAGTAAATAATTACATGACGTAGATACAGAATAGTTCACAAATATTGATAGGAGAGGGGTGATTTATATAGGTTTTATTGGTGTGTATAAATATATATATATATATACATTATGATTATTTTGTGCTGACGGTATATTAAAATATGATTTTCAAATTTCGTTCTCGACACAATTTAAAAACATATAACCTTCGATATTTACGGCCATATGTTTCGCTATATCGTTTAGTTGTTTGTGTGTTTTCATTTGTTTTCTATTATATATAACTCCTACTCGAGTACCAATTGACACGGACGGCGAGACCGCGTTTTCGATATCGACACGTTTTATTTTTATACATAATACCTATGCTTTTTGCACGATCGGGGCACGTTTTCGTTCGTTATCGATATGCTCTCGTCATAAAAAAAAACTAGCATTTTTCATAGGACCCGAACCAATTCATATGTTCGGCCGAAAATTGTAAGAATGTTACGTGCCGAACATAATGAACATTCGAATCGAATATACAACAATATTCGTTATACACACAGGTGTAAGCTGATTAAATTAATTTCCGACTAAAACGAGAACAGTCGATATGCCTTAAAAAAAAAAAAAAAAAACGTACGGAGAAAATGAAAAAACGGCTGCAGCTAATGCACTTTTCTTTCTACATCCCTTTGTGTTTCTATCTACACTTAGAATCGGGTCTTAGGCTAAAGTATTGATTTTCAATGCCTCGCTTTATGCTCTTGGAAATATGATGAAATTGGATATTACCTACTGTGTATTACATGCTATATAGCCGTACGTATCGTATATATAGTTAATGTAGATTATAATGGCTGACGGTTTGCTGAAAAACAAAGATAATGCAAATATGTATACATATCATCAAATCGTATTATGCATTAGTTATAGTATATTGTTTGTTGTGTATCGGTGGTTTTTTCAAGCAAAAGGAAAAATTATTATTTATTGAAAACTGAGAACGGAAAACATTTTTTTTTTTCAAACAACAACAAGTACTACTCGTTTTATACAACAATTTTAATTATACGCAATAGGTACGAATAAATAAATAAATATTTTTTCGCGTACAAGACGATGCCCCACAGTTATTGTTTTTTTTTTTTGTCGGTTTTACGACAGATACCGTCGAGGGAACGGACGCTTATTGGGGGTCGGATAAGATATTTCTACAATATTTTAAAACGACTTCGACCACGACCACAGCGGGCAATATCGGGAAAATAGAAATAACGATATTGTTAGTCTAATAACGATAGGTTCTGTATAACACAGGAAGTGACGCGATATACTTTAACATCCAATGATTTTCAAGTGACTATTTAAAGGAGGCGATAAAAATTGTTTTGTAAAAATTTTTTTTTTTTTTATTTCTTTGCCAATAATTCCTTTGGGTTTGTGCTTAAGAGCGTGTAATAAAAACGTATATTTTCTTTTCGGAAGTCTATACTGTATAATCAATATAATTTCGAGCAAACATAACCCTTATTTTTTACTACCGTCTGTGGACGTTTTTATTGAACGCAATAATCTCGATTTGGAAATAGCGGTTTTTTTCTCGATCGTTCTCCGATACAGTCATGAGTTTTAAAATATACGCGATAAATAGAAAATAAAAACTTCATTAAACCGTTATTAGATGTAATGATATATCGTAGCTTGACGCTTTTCTGTTTTTACGGTTTAACAATATATATTATTAGTGTGTTGCGTTATGTATACACGTATTTTAATTGAATTTACTCATTGCGATCTTATGGCGGATTTGAGTTCAACGTGTCTTTTGAATTTAATATAATATTCGTTTTTATCTGCACAGTTAGAACTGTGTCGGGCGATACGGACGCATAATTAAATTTACACATAAAATCCATATCACATTATGAACGTTCGACGGAAAAAGTTTTAAAAGTTTCTACTCCAAATATTTGACTAATCGGATTAAGTTTTAATCGATATTTATTTTGAAAATAAAAATCGTTCGGCAACTTATCCGAACAATCGCCCAGTTCACCCAACCCGTCCACTACGTCCGTCGTAAACGTTCGCCACGCATCCGCAACCGTGTTCGTGGTCCTTTAACGGAAACGGGCGCGGTACGCGCCTACTATAAATACACGAAATCGTACGGGGGTTTTTTTTTTTCCGTTTTATTCTCTCTTTTGTTGTTGTATTGTTTTTATTATTGCTAAAAAACAAACCAAACAAAAAAAAAAAATCAAAATAATGTCGCACGCGTACTTACTCGAATAATCCCGCAACGGTCATGAACGTTACCGAGTACGCCGCCGTTGTGATGTAACGTTGCGCGTGTTTTTTTTTTTTTATATTTTTTTCTATTAAATTTCGATGTGAACTCCAATGTGATTTATTACGACGAAAACCAATTGTAAACGAAACGACAATATTTGGACGGTCGGTCTTTTTATACCGATCAGAGTTAATAAACACTTTTACATTATGTCAACAAAATAGATTTGCGTTTGGTGGCACGTACGCGTTTCACACAATCTGCCGACGGTTCATTTATTGTTTCCGAGGAAATCGGAGGAAATATAAATATATATATATATAGAAATCGTTGTATAATCAATGATTTTATTTGTAAGCAAATTCATATTATACGTCCACAACACGACTATGTGTTTTACAATACAATATCGAATGCTTAAATGTTACACGAAAAACATTGATGAGCTATTATTACGTAAGTATATATATATATATTTTTTTTTTTACATGTTTAATTTAATTTCGAATTCATTGACTATTTCGTTAACTGAGTAGTAATATAATATTATACGCGTAAGTTTACACAATGTAAGTATACACAATGTTTCCTTAAAATATAATCGTATTTATAATAATAATAATAATAACTTATTTCGTTATTAAACCGTTGATCGTATAATATAAACTCATGACTCATCTCCGCGAGGTCGGTTTCGTCAACATTCGTCAATTATTGATTTTGTGTGTCGTTTTGGAATGTGCGTATACCGCCGCCAACGACAACGTACAAATATTAACATCAGCAGTCCGTTTTCGCTCGGCGAATATCGTCGCGCGGTCCTGTAACTGTAATATATTTGTTGATGTTTACCGTCGAAAATATCAATATCAGTTTCTATGCTCGCGATTGACAAAACGAAATTACACCGAGTCATGTATTTATATTATACTTTCAACGTTAGGAGAACGTTTCGTATAACGAAATCGTAACATAACGTGATAACAGTTCTGTATCAAAAAAAAAAAAAAAAAAAAAAATGTAAACAATTTGAAACGCATAATTTGATAATTTTTCAGTAAAAACAATCGAATAAGTTGGCACGCAAAGTGATTAATAATTATAATAACTATTAAACTATATATGGTTAATAAACGTTGCGTACATATAGCACGTGGTATTTAAAATTAACCTAACTGTGTATCGTTACGGTAGATAGGTATACTTTACTTATAGACATAATTGAGACAATATATTATATTCACGTGACAAAGTATAGTTTATAAAAGTTAAATGTTTTGAGCGCGTAAACGTGTTTGTATAGAATATAATTTATAATTTAATCGAAGAACTTTATGTCGAATGTAACGTTCATATATATTTAAAAAATAAAAAAAATAAACGAAAACGACTATAGAGTTCAATTCTAGTAGGAAAAAAAACGTACGAATATAGGTCGTATAATTTGTATGTTTTGGTTTTACTAGAATAACTTATTCTAAACCGAGTAATATGATTCTATATAAAAAAGCCAAACTGGTCCGACGACTAACTGAATAAATAATTATAAATTCTAAAACAATTTTACTACTTATATATATATACACGTTGTTCATTACGTAATCTAAATCTAAATGCTTAATATTTCCATAGGTATGTATTGTTTTAATTGATTGGGTTTTTTGATCGGGATGATCGATCGACTAATCTATTGATCCGTTAAGATCAGGAATATGAAGAAAAAAAAAACGAAAAATGTTCACTAGAATATAATAATGCGGCACTTATCGTAGCCATTTCATCCATCAGTCGATTGCACCTCTGATTTTCGTCAGTTATTCGAACCTATTACTTCTCAGAAGTGTATCGAGAGAGTTGGGCATTGGGGTTCGGGCTATACGCGAAATAGAGAAGCGCGTACAGAACTATATCGAAAACAATTTAATTAAATAAAAATCGATTAAAACGTTGGTTAACGTACAACGTAAAGTTTCCTTTAAAGTTTACCCTCGACGGTACAATTATTATTATTATTATTATTATGGAATATAAAATATGTTCTGAAGTAGACGATCCCGTAGTATATAAATTAATTTAAATTTATTACAAAAGGTTTTTAAAATAATTCGATGTATTTACGCAGTGTTTAGTTTCCGCGAACGAACAACTCTCATGTACCCGGCATCGTATCAAAAAGAAATTGCGCCTCGATATCGTGGAATTATTTTTAAAAAAAACAAAACAAAAAAAAAAAGGGTCTACCGTTCCAAACAGTTTTCGGCGTGTTTCGGGCTCGATTAGTCGTTTGCTTACCGCCCGTTCGATTTTCGCGTGGAAGTCTAACTGTGCACGTCTTTACCGTTGATTTTGGCATCATCGATCGTTACGACCGTTATGGAATATTACCCAACGCCGAGATTTAATATTGTAATCATTTTTTTTTTTTCATTATTATCAATGTTCCCGATGAATTACTTAAAAGAAAAAAAAACGAAGTAGTACGAGACTTCTCCTGCTCCCCCTCCCCAACACCGGCAGACTTAATTTGTTTTCAATATTATAACTATTACAAAAGAGGGGGAAAACCTTTATAGTTTTGAAACTACAGTCAATATTTTTATTTATTTTCCACGATAAAGTTTCGCCACTGTAAATAAGTTTAACTAATTAAAATATGCATGTATATTAAGACGTTCGCTTATTAAATAAAGACATTTTCCGTTCAGTTTTTTTTTTAAACCATATTTTACACGGAAAGTTTAAAACAAGGAAACGTCAGAAACATATTATACACGTGCACATAACTTAGTGCGTGTCGCAGCGTACGGCCGTGTACCGTTTATAATCTAAACCGTGTTAAGACAATGCGTTTTATTTCCTCTAAAATAACGTATTATCATACTTAGTAACTGTATATAATTAAACATGATAATCGATTCGTACTACTCTACGTTAACTTAGATTCAATCTAATATCGACTAATAATAATAGTCGCGAAAATTATTTAAATAAACGTTATTATTATACATTTTTATGCGTATACGTATATTTATTAATGTACACGAGTTACATTATAATATAATATTTATAAGTATTCTTTACTTTGCATAACTTGTATGCCAGTGACAAATTACAAAGTAACTCGTCTCAGTGTCGAACGATTTATCAAAGTAAGTATTTCATTTTACGAAATTAAAATAACGAAAATATATTATGTATGGATCGAAGAAAACGTCATTACAAAAAAAAAAAAATCTAAATATACATATAGTTAAGGTTCAATATTAGTCAAAAAAAAGAAAACAGCTTTTCAGCATTTCAGTTTCAACGGTGTGCTGAAGACGTGCAACATTGGTATGACGTAATTCTAAATGCGAATAATTAATTGGACTCATTATCGAAACGCACGCGAGACTGGTAAAAAAATAAAAACATTACGACGTTCGACATTTATTTACCTACTATACCCTGCTTGAGTATTCCGTTTTCAATCATTTTTTTTCTTTTTTCTCTATTATTCAATTACGTATACATATATGATTAAATAGTCACTTTAAACACGTCGATAACGTAAAATCAAATGTATTTACAAACATGGTATACTCCTCGCGTATACCACGTGTCTCACTAATACTTTTAAGTACAAATATACACGCACATTAATCACGTTTTAATATATAGCGGGCGTTTGATAATCACGACTCGAAAACGCGGTATCAAATATTTTCGTCGATTTATTTTGCGACGTGTTCGTCGATAGGATTCGCGATAAAATCCCTCCGAGCGAGACGTATGTGCAATGGATAATTAATGTGCAATCGGTAGAATTAAATTCATTTCGCGACAAAGTGATTTTTGATTTTTGCGACGGGGGCAAAAAAAAAAAATAAAAATAAAAACTCCGTCGTTTCCCGTGATATCCATCGTACTATCTATTCGGTTCTCTTGACTTTCGCGTGTTTGCCGTTTCGAGTATATAAGTAAGAAGAAAAAAAACCCGTATTTAAGGAAGTTGGTTTGTTTTTTTTTGTTCGCATGAAAATAATAGGAAAATGGACATGAATCGAAATCGCCCGCGACCTTTATGATAATGTTACATGGATTGTATACGTATAGTTCGCGGCGATTGAAACAACATGGAACGGGACGATATTGTTTTAAAGTAACCCGCGGTTTGTCTGTAAGATAAATAAATAAAAAAAAAAAAAGAGATGTTGTTACAGAGTACGAAATGACGACTCTGTTGACGTTCGCGATTAGAATTCATTTAAAAACATGTGCAATCCATTAGTAAAATGAAAATCGAAATTCGAAAATTTGAACGGGAACTTCGTCAGTTCAAATACGCACGCGGGTTTACGGTAATCGCGCGTTGCGCGCGTAATGCGTACGACGAACTGACAGACGACGGGCGTCCATGTTTCGCGGGTAGATTTGATACATCTGTTCGAAACAGTACAAACGAAATTATTTTCTATTTTCAATGGGATTAGTTAGACTACGCGCGGACGTGGTACGCCTATTGCTACGTCGTATCGAATCTCCGCCGAGACTGGTGTAGCGCTAAAAACGAACCGTTACGTAATATTTTTAATATCACTGTTATTATTATTATTATTATTATTATTATTATTAACGATGTCATATAACCTGCTGGTATTAGACGAACGAAATGATTGGAAATGGAATTCAATGTTTAATGACTGTAATTTAAACATGATAATTTTCAAAACGAAAACACTACGTTCCTAAAAATCGATACGGTAATATTTTTAAATGCCATTCTCGAGCACCAAAACAAAACCGTAATAACTGAAAACCGTATTGAAAACTGAACAATTTGTTGATTCGGTTTCAAGCCAAAGTGTTTCGGCAAACATAATATTGAATTATTTTAATCGCGAATTATACGTGTGACCGTATACAATTTTCGGATAAACCGAGTAATAAATAAATGGCGAGAGGAACGATATATTATATTATTATTATTATTATTATCATTATTATTATTATTATTATTATTATTATTATTATTGGTGTTGTTGTTGAACTATTTAGGAGTGCGGAAAGAGGAGACGAAAGAATGAACCGACAATATAGTTGTGAAAGGACGCGATAATTACAGTTCGCTGTTGTGGTGATTACGTATAGATACGTCGCAATGATTATTCATTAAAAACGTAATATATAACGAAAATATTCTGCGATTTTTTTTAAAAATATATTTTTATATTATTGCGACAACGTTGGATTGACACGGTTCAATTGATTGATATAGTACCCTGTGAGATAAAAATATGATCAATAATAATAAGAATAATTATAATAATAATAATAATAATTATTATTATTATTATTATTATTGTCATATAGAGTTATGGACTATATTATCATGACGGGAGAAAAATATTTAAAAAAATGTTTAAAAAATTTCACTGTGATATTATCGTAAAAATCTATGGAAAATAATCTCGCCCGAAACATTATTCGTATATTTTAGGAACGTCTTTGTTTTATGTTTTATCGTACTTTTTGTACATACAAAATATAGTAATATTTACTAAACCAGACTAAATATTATAGCTAGTATTTAACATAATTATATTTATAATAATTTTACATTTCGCAAGTGTATTGTATTGCATTTAATATTTTGTTCTTGAAACTTAATTTAAGTATATAGTGTGATTAACAAAACGATTTGTTTACGAGTTTACATGTTTATTTGTTTATTTCGGACATTTGAAAATATTAGTAATTGATAATATAGACAAACGGTTATTCATACAATCAATATGAGTACAAAACGTTTAAAAATATTTTTAAGTGTACATGAAATAATTACGTATTTGAAGTATTATGAAAAAAAACAATAATAATAACTTTATTTATCATTTGACATTTTTTTTTGAAATTGAAATTTCCGGCGTTTTTTGTAGTCTAAAAAAAGAGTTATTTTCTACTTCATCAACCTTTTTTTTTTTAAAATAATTATTTCGATCCCAAGTTGTTATTAAAAACGTGTTCTTACATCACAATCAAATATAACTCATCTGGTTTCATACATGTTTACGTATACTAATAAGATAGATAAAATTTAAAAAAAAACGAAATTGTACGTCATTTTTTTTATAATCGTAGAAGAAGTTGAAAGATTTTTTTTTATAAATTGCATTTCGCTGATGTATGCACTAGAACTTAAATATTCTAATGTATTCGATTGATCTAATTAATAGACTAATTTTTCACAAAGTTAGGCGTTAGTTTTAACATTCAAAATCTGTTTTGGTTTTTTTTATAAAAAACGAGAAGAAAACATTCGTTGACATATTTTTCAACGAATTTATTAGATAACGAATTGACTGGTAATTCAATTAACGTAATTAATTTTGTGTATTTATATTACAAAACACACACACACACACATGTACATATACACAAATTCAGAATTTTATTTTATATCGTCACGGAATGATCGAATAATATTCGTGTCGGTTCATAATTAACGCGATATTGGTCAACGGTATTTTCATTTAAAACGAAATCAAATTTACATAACGACAATTTTTTTACTTGATATTCATGTCCAGGAAATTACATAAAATCATGTTTAGTTTTTGTTTAATGTTTTAGTAGATTTGCTAATTTGTTTTGACGTAACGACGTCCCCCTTCCCATCTCACGATAAATTTGACGAATTGTCGCCCAATATTCAAATCACTCCACTGTTAACAACTGTAACACTGTAACAAAACTACAGATCAACTACAACCAGTAAATATTAGTTGAATTTTCACAAATTTACTTTTTAAAATCATATTATTGTTGGCCGAGTTAAATTTAAAAAAATAAAATAAATATATAACCTAATTACACATTTAAAACTCGAATAAATCGTTTTCTTTTCATTTAACTTAATCGAGTGTAATCAATTCGTTAACTCGCCCAGTGTTGCTTTTCTGTTTCGTTATAATATACTACGTTTTATGTATATAAGTTTGAATTTTCAATCGTATTCAGTAACTATAATATGTGTATAATATATAGATAATGTTTATGAATTGATATTTCATCAATAACTAATAGATAAATACAAACGACGAGGTTAAATTATTTAACCTTGTCGTTTGTATAGTAGATATGCATTAATAATTTTATTTTGAAAAGTTATCTTTTCATTTTCAGTTACGGTTTAGGTCATTAAAAATAAGCCAAGTGCATATTTTGTAAATATTATGAAATGGTTATTTAGACGACCACTACATTCTTTATCACATCCATTGATCACGTACAACCGTAACAACGTCACGGTTAATACTAAATATGATACACTTACTATTTATGTTTATAGTGGGTAGCGCTTCACGCAAAATAAATATTTTTAATACAAATTATACAAATTAATAATACACACCAAACGAAGTCGAGTTTTCATTAAAATTATGTAATATACTTAGTACGGAACAATGAAAACGCGTTTACTTAAATTATTATGTTAATTTTTTTTTAGATATACATTATTCAAGCAGCCGTGTACAGGCACCGACTGCTCGAACGATATATTTTATATTATATATTCGATAGTATGATTAAAAATAGATTCTACTTGAGATTTTCGTTTTGGGCTGTTTTAATTGTACTTTTAACCTCTTCATGCCGATCTGAAAACCGTTCATTACGTGAATGGCGGTTTGTGCGCTCGTCGGGTTATCGAATGACACAAAACCTGTTTTGGAAAATAGTTTTAAACATTTTCTACATTGGACATATCAATCGTTAGTTCAACGGTCTGTTTTTTTTTTTCAATACAAGCTCAAATATGTTTATTAAATTTGAAATGTATACATATTTAATATAAAGCGTAATGAGACTTTTGGAAATGGCGAACGTCGACGGATTAATTGAAACGTTGGTACGAAAACGTACGAAGGGGAAAAAAAATTGATTCGCGATGCAAAATAACTCGCTTGAAATGCTTGAGCAATCGGCTATGGACGACGACGGAATCCGCGCCACGACCACCATTAGTATCCCGTCGAATACGATTAGTATCCCGTCGAATGATTCGTTACTAATTCGTTACTCACCGAAACATTTGCTTTGATTAGTCTCCCTGTCGATGTACACTTTCGAGCTGAGCACTTGACCGAACGGCATGAACATATGAGTGAGTTCGTTGTCGCTAAACTCTTGTGGCAAATGGTATATAAACAAATTACTGCCTTCGGGTCCAAAAGTGATGTTGTGTCCTGGAAATAAAATAAAATAAGAGAGAGAGAGAGAGATGAAAAAAAAAATAGAAAAAAATGACGTCGTTCTAAATGTTAGAACTCCGGTTTAATGCGTTCGGGAAAAGCGAAAACTCACGTGTGACGTTCGGCACGGCCGTGGTGAACTTGATTAAACATCGCTTGGTAAGGTACTAATACAGTCAACAAAAAAATACACGTACGATTAGAATTTCGATTCGAGTAAACGGAGCTTCGTCGCGGACATTATGTGTACGACACTAATGTTTCGTGGCTACGTGTTGCGGTTGATATGTACCTATGCCGTATAGCGTCGGAAGGTTATTGAACGCGGACGGTTCTCGGTTCGGTGGAATTAGTCGGTTTTGATGAGCCGGTACTGACAAGTGAAGCGATCCGGCTAATATCGCGTGATCTATATAATATACACAATGCACGAGAAATCGGTTTTGCGTTTGATGGTGATTTTTTTTTTTTAGGGTGGTTTTTTTAAAAATTTTTTTCCGCTATCGATTCATAGAAATCAACAATATTATTCGCGCGTCCTTTTTTCGCCAACAACAAAGCACATGGCGGACAAGGCTCTCGTTTTTTTTCACGACAACTACTAATAATATCGACACACGCTGTACATGTGTTTTTGGATATCGTTTGGGTCCGTGTTACACCGCCTTCGGGCTGCACGATTTTCGTACACACAACAACTCTTCCAATTATTATTTTGTAAAACGTGGACGATAGCGACGAGCGGGTGGTTTCATGCAATTTTTTTTTTTCGACGTCATAATCTGTTATACCGTAGCAGCGTATTCGACACCGGATGAAAACAGGATTACGAACGAGGGTTCGAAATCGGATATCAGAAAAATCACCGTTTCCCGTCGATCGATATTATAACAAGGCCGGGCAAGTCGACTAATTTCATCCGACTCGTTTAATTCGGTTAATATTAAAAAAAACACAAGCGACTTATGTTCTCATATTGAAGCGCGCGGGTTACAAAAGCGATTAGACTCAGTTTGAAAGTCGTCATTTTCTAAATTAGCGACGAACAAAAAGAAACAAAAATAACGTGATACGAGACCTCCGACGCGTTGCATAGTCTTCAGCACGTGGTTACGCTACACGTTGTCAAACGCTTTATGAACTATTTCACGCGGTATTCGACGTTACCTATGCCCGTTGCTAATGTAACTCAATTTAGACAGTTTCGTAAAATAATCGACTCGGGGAGGTTAACACGTTAATTAAATTAAATCGACTCGTTAAGCAGCTTAACTTTTTTAATTAATTTCAACTTTGTTGAACGTTAACGCCCAGCCTTGGCTATTATTATCCGTTATTCTAGATCCGTAGCAGAGCTGTTTCGGTTTCGCGCGCAGACGGAACACGCAAGACCCCCAAAATTGTTGTTCAGACGCAAATATTAGTATTTAAAATCGAAACCAGCAACGTGCACTAACTTGCTTTATGTTCAGAGTAACAAGTCCGGCGACGGACGATACATCACAACGAATGACTCGCGCTGTCGAGAACGATGAGGTTTAATGTTATTCGTACGCGGAAAATCGCGAGAAATTATTGGAAAGCCACAACATATTTAAAATGTTATCTTTGAAACTTTATAAACAACCGGGAACAAAAATCAAAGTTTCGGTCCGCGGGATTTATGTGAAACACGACTACACGCAAGTTTTTCATGATGCATTATTAAAGAAGAACTCATAACTATTCGAAAAATGCAAATGTCTTGCGTAGTCGGTAATAAATATCTCGCGAAATCCTCATGCCGTGTAAAACAACGGCTCACCTGGGATCAAAAGCATATTTGACGTTTGAAATTAATTTTATTTAAATCCGATCATTGAACTAACCCCGCGAAATGTTATTAGTCGTTATATACTGTTTTTAATTGCTTTGTTCTCCTTTATTATAACGTATCTGCGCAGCGTGCGTTTACGCATCTAGACGGCAAAAAAGAAACGCGAAAAAATTAACCGTTACAAAAGAATATTTAATTTTTATTGACATAAAAAGATTGGTACCCACTACCTACCCGCCTATACACAAAACGCGTGTATACAAGACGCCGTAGATGGAACTCAAACGATATTTTTTATTACATCACGGACATATTTTTTATACTATTTACAATTTCCGAAATTCGCCTTTGACGTGTCGAAAAACGGAAATGTTTATTATTTTCTCGGTATAAAAAAAAAAAAGAAAAAAAGTGCTGATGTCTATCTGCAGTCCGTAATAAATAAGATTCCATTGGTAAATACGCGCGCTGTTTAATTCCTAACAATTGTACAGGGTGCGTCGCGGGAATAGACTTTTGTTTTTAAATAAGCAGTACACCGTTCATTTTTTTTTTTTTTTATTGGTTAAAATTATTTTATATGAAAAGATGCATTATTACATGCCGTTTAAGAATATTGTCCACGGATATCGCTGAGGCGATGACTACTTTCACGGATACGAGTTTGAAGTCTCTCGCTAAAGTTGGCGTCCGCTTTGTTCAGAAACTTTAAATCGATTTTTTCGATTTTTGTTTTTTACGGATTGCGGTCTTCAAATCTTCCCAGTTCGGCTTCGAAAAAAGTCACGCATCGACAGATCCGGCCAGCGAGGAGGCCAACGGATATCGCCAAATCGCGAAATGACTAGATTTGGAAATAAGGCTCGGTATCGATAATTTCTTTTTTTTTTTTATCGAATGCTCGTCATTAAGATCGCATTGTTTTAGTATCCTCGAAATCCGCAAGCATGTTTTCTGCAAACGGCAAGTGTGCACGTAAGCGCTGTAGGCCGAAACGCGGCGTTCCGACGTCCACACGGGCGTGATGGCTAACTGATAACTTTAACGGCATGTTGCGGAGAGATAATTGACACCCCCTACCCCCCCTCCAACCCTCATTGTCGTCCCGACACGCCGATAAACATGACATGTAAAAAGAAAAAAAAAGGACTATTCCCGCGCCACATTATTGTTAATTTTTTACGACAATTCTGTTACGCCGAACGGACATAAGTACGGCGAACGACGACCCGCCGGTAAAACTTATAACATCGCCAATTACCATACCGTATACGCATTGCGTTCCGCCTATTCAATTATCGTATTGGAAATTAACGTTAACAACATTATGCGGGACGAAAAGTCGCTTTCGTCTTCCCTGAAAAATCACAAATCGCAAGCTATTGGACTCTAATTATTCGCGCAATAACTTCAATGTAAATTTCCGCCAAACACACTTGAGCGTGTTGTCAATTTAATTTATGTACGTCAACAACGAATACTGGGAGTCCAAGAAAAATAATCGAAATTGTGACTCTCGTGTCGTCTCGTTCTGCTCACTTTGACGCAAACCAGCGTTATATTATTTTTTAATACGAAATCAACGGTAAGACTCTAACCACTCTCACAGACGGTTCTTTACAGTGTGTTGTTAGTTATTATGTTTGCTGGTTAAACTATATATATATATATTTTAAATTAAAATATTCATTTAAAGAATTCCAAAAAGCAATAACGGTCGTACAATCTGAGGAAAATCGTTCGAGTGGTTTTTCTTATACCCCGGTCTCACGCGGCAACATTTTCCCCCTTAAAGTGTTCTTGCCGGGGTTCCCGTTTGTTCGTATTCTACCTGAAGTCGCCGCGACGTCGTCGTCGTGACCGCGATTCGTGTTGGTTAAACGCCGAGCGAGACTACTCGCGGCACTACAGCTTACTAGAGACCGTCGGTTAATAATCAAAAGACGTAATTACGCGTGGAAAAACTCTGTTGGTGCATAGACGAGTTGTTGTACATGATGGGATTGTTGGACGTGATGGTCGAGTGCGGCGGCTGCTCGGCTCGGGCCGATGTGTTTTGGTGGTCGTTCATCGAAAACATCGGCATGCTGGGCGACGACAGACTAGACAACACGTTGTGATTGCCCACAACTTGAGCTGTAAAATTTTTAGAAAAAAAAAAATATACATATGTATTTATATTTGCACGCGCATTCGAGTGCGTGATATTAAAACGATAAGCGTTTCATTTCGGTTCAAAGCGATTTCGGACTTCGATAACATATATATATATTGTCTTACTGTTGGCCGAGGAAACGACTGGCGTCGTGATTGTTTGAGCAGTCACCATTGAATTTATGTAGGTAGCCGCCGGCGGAGGTTGCATGGTCGCTATCAGCGAGGACTGCTTTACAAAAAAATATTTTCGCAATTAAACTATTTTCGACATTAAGTGCTCTTCTCGGAGACGCCCTGAGGCCGCGGTTGCGTTTTCAGTACAAATGGCTCGCGCGAGAAAACTCGAACACCTCGTGAAATCGTCTCAGATTCCGATGACTTTTTCTTTTTATTAGCTCGAACACTTTTGACGGGTCGCGTTTTCGAAATTCATTAGCTGCACGAAACGTCCGAATAACGCCGAATGTTCGGTACTCTTTTTTAAACGAGTCTTTCTGTCATTTTGTTAAACACGATTTGAACACCGGAGTGTGTTTGTTCTCGTCGAAACAGTGTGACGACTCGTGATGAAATGATGACCGCCTGATCAGTTCGCCGCCTCCGGCTTTCTGAATGTGTTTGTCGCGTGTTGTTTCCGAACGAATACTCGAACCCCCCCAACCCCTACATTGAATTTTACGGAACCCGTCGGAAAACGTCGCGGTTCCCTCCAAACGGCCGGCGCGACAATAGACATCTAACCCGCGATCGTAAATCGTTTGTCCATTTTTTAAAATTTTTTTTCGGTTTTTTTTATAAAAGAGACGCGGAAAAGGTCGTCGACGTCGTTCGCGTACGCGTTGACCATTCCGTAGTTTGACGTCGTTTGACGTCGAAGTCGTCAAGTATCGTGGCCAATGAGAGAAACTAAGGGAATCGTTTATTTTTTTATTTTTTTTCTAGTCTCGCGTACGAGCATAGATTTCGAACGTCACAAGACGATTATTAATTCGCTTCTGGGGATCAAAAAGGAGATTCCATAAAAATAAATTTTCAAATACCTGACACACTTGATTGTACGTCGTCCCGTATGATCCGAATTGATTATACACGAACGACGATGGCGAGTTCAACACCGGTACGTTATGATGCGCTAAATTGTGCATTTTTATGGTTTCGTGTACAGTTCCTTTTCTGAAATCAATTTCAATACGTTCATTTGAATAAAGCGTATCCGAAAAGTGTAATCATTACAGTATTTAATTCTTTTGTGTTTTCTCGTAACAAGAAAAAAAAAACGAGTAGGTAAATGTTTTCTGCGATGTTTTTCTTTTTTCAATTTTCATTTTTTTTTTTTTTTTTTTTTAAGACGTTATTATACCATTACTTATTAAATGTATATCTATACATTTGTTTTGCTAAAAGTTTTTGCTAAACACACTTAATATTGATTTATTTTAAATTTATTCATTAAATTCAAAAGAGAAGACAAAAAATGGTAATTTATTTTAAAATAATTTGATTTTACAAAGCTTTTTTTTTACGCGGTAAAATAATAATAATAATGATAATAATAACGAAAGACGTATAACAACATTCCCTACGTTATGGAAAGTCTGAACGCGCGACGTTTTCCCAATTATCGGTCAATTTCGATGGGCTCGAAAACCAATGGCCCGTTGCACTCCGCCGCCCGTGCCCGTGCACGATGTGTACGTTCACCGATTATAATTTACCTGTTGTAAAACTCGAGCGTGCCGTGTAACGCGCGTGGGCTTATCACGTCGGGTATCGAATTCGAACGCGAACGGCGTGTCCCCCCCAACCCACGGTTATTTGTGCAAACGACCGAATTTTTTTTTTTTTTTTACCGAAATCGAAATCCGAGCGTGGCAAATTAAACGTAAATATTTCCCTTTGACTGCCGTCTGAACGCGCGCTTTTCGACTCTCGCGTAACAAAGTTTCACTACACAGAGTCGCGTTATGCGAACAACACGACCTTAAATATCGCGGTTTTTATTTCGGTTCGAGTTATTAACGGCTCGTGAATTTTAAGTCCCGGGCGAAAACGTTACGAACGTACGGACGATTATTACCGTGAAAACTACAAAGACGTCGGTGAACGTTCGTGAAAACCGGTGTTTCGAAAGTCTCGTGCAGCCCTGAATCGTGTTGTAAAAAACCGATCGTTGCAAAAAAAAAAAATAAAATAAATGTGATTCCCGCGAATTTCCGAACGGTTCCCGGACGCGTGCACGGACTCGCGGATTTTTTATTCGGTTCGGCACGGAAACAACGCCGGCGCGCGCGCGCATGTCGTTTTGCCGAATCGAATCGGTGGATTTGAGGGAGTCGACGAATTTGGCCGTTTTCGGACCTAACCGGCTTTTTGCCAGCGGCGTATTTTTACGGGGGTGCACGGGGTTTCCGCCCCAGAGGCTTTTCTTGTGGTTATACCGTTTGAATCGTTATAACCGAAAATTCTTATTTTCAAAGATTCGACGCGTAATGTTTAGTAAACGTGTCGGACACGTCTTGACAATAACGATAATAACGACGAGTATCGCGAAATAATATTTAAAAAAAATCGATTTAATCTATACACTGTAATTTTAACATTTTTTTTTTTTTGTCAAAGGCGAGCGCAGCCAATGGTTGAGTTTTGATGTCAACGTTTCTAAAATATTTCGTCGTCTTATGATTTTTATTGTAATTATTGTCAGCGTTAAATATTTAGTAGTCACCAGCGTGTGGTACAGTGTCTTGAAAATAGTTTTTCGTCGTAACTGATGGAAATAATTTTGTGGTGAAACTTGGTGCGAGTTCGTGTGATGTTATTACACACCCCTCCCCCACAAAAAAAAACAAACAAAAAAACGTTGTAAATACGCCCCACTGGCTTTTTACTCTTATCGGACGTATCCGTTCTGTTCGACGACGTCCGTCTGCGCCGTGATTGACGGTCGGATTTTTGATTTTCCGCAAATGTTCCGTTCGAATGTCTGTCCGACAACAGACCGATGTCGTCCGAACGAGGGGACGGCCAACGGGCAGCTACCGAAGGAACGAATTGACGTTTTCGCATGTTCGGACCGCGGCAGACCGACGAGTTCCGACTTTTTCGGAACGAGACGCGTGAACGTTCATGTTTTCGGTCGCGGAGAGAAATCCAAAACCGTCTCGGGTACAAATAACCGCGGTGGCGACCAAGGCCCGTAGCAAGAACACGTTTTCGTGTTATTAACCGAATCGTGTTATTTCAACTTCTTAGATGTCTAATATCGGATCATGTCTGAACGCGGGTTAACACGTGAAATAGTGTGCTCCTAACCTAACAAATCCAATTTATTATAATTATTAAAAGTTTCTGGGGGGGTCTTAAACCTCCAAAACCCCACACGAATACGGACCTTGACGTTTTAGAAATTATTAAAAAAAAAAAAAAACACAAATCAAACAATTAAAAAAATATGTCGGGACGTCGACGCGATAAAACGTCTCAAATTTTCGTTCGCTCGCGATCGCCTACTCGTCTGCCACGACGTACGCGTCGCACAAGTCGAACGAAGTCTTAGATCGTAGTTGACGTTAGACGACCGGGTTTTTTTCTTTTCTTGAATATTATTGTGCGAACGTTTCGCAGCGCGCGCGCCCGGAGACGTGAGAGAAAACGTCTTTGTGAAATGAACGTGTAATATCTTTAATGGCTTTAGTATTATTATTGTTTCGTACCGACATTTTTTTTTCATTTTTTTTTTCGAAACGTGTTTTCGAGTTTATTAAGTTTTAACGTTCACCCCCCCCCCCCGTCACCCCCACCGTATTTCAATTTTAATATATGTATATTACAAAATAAATAACTTTTGAAATACCTTTGACAAAAAAAAAAACGCCCCGTGCTTTCAACTCATTATATTGCGTACGCAACGCGGTAAAATATGTTATTTTACATCATCTACAACTAATTGATATTTTTAACAGCACGACGGTCAAGTATATAAAACGGTCAACCCGGCGTCGAAAAATATACCGCGTCTATGAGTCCACAGCCCGTCTAGTTTTTTTTTTTTTTCTCACATTATCATTCGCGTTCCAATCGATTGTCGGATTGAATGAACGAATAATTCGTTACGGTTAACGTGGAAAATGCAGTTATTTAATATTGCGCGTTAACGAAAAAAATATCTTTATAAATAATAAATAAAACTTGATACAAAGTATTTTATTTTTTTTTACTCGGAAAATGTACAAATTATTAATAGTACTTTCGAAAGGCTTTGGAATTTATGTTTAATAAACACGAACACAAAGAGAAAACAGTCAAGTGTCGTCATATCGCTCAGGTATAAATTGCAAGAATCTTTTTCAAACCAGTCATGCATTTTGTTTATTATATCTCCTATAGAATATACATATACACACATATATATATATAGAAATATGTCTGAATAAAGTTTTCGATATGATTGTAATTTATTCCACGAGATTCTGCAAAGTCATTTTTACTAGAGAAGAAAACTTTCGACATCCTAACTGTATATAAAGTATCACAACGATATGTATATCTCATCGTATAAACATATATTTATATTTAAAAGCACTTTTGAATTATAATAACATTTACGAGCATAAACGAAAAGTAAGTTTTACGCATATAGTGTTGTAATTGAAAACATTATTATTATTATTATAATCATTCCTTAAGTAATTAATAACGTCTTACGTGTTTTGACAAATCAATATACAAGACTTTTTTAAGCCAACTACGCATCAATTATTACGTTTGAGCCAATTATATTAGAAACAATTCAAAACTTAAAATTAGTTTAGTTAATTTTCGAAGTTTTTTCTATGAAGAATATTCACAACAATGCTGGTATAGTTGATATATACCAAATGTAATATACATTTGTTATCATTAAGTAGTAAATATATATTATGACATTTCATTGAAGTTTAACGACTTCGAAGAACTGTCTGCTTTATAATAACTACATTCAATTTCGGATTTAAAAGTGTTTTCAAACTAAAACCATTGCAGATGATATATATTATTATATAATGTACGAGTATATCGTATAAGTTTCTACTATTTCAATTTTACACGGTTTTCTTGAAAATGACTAGAAAAATGGGAAATTCTAAAAATTATTTTTCTCGAGTATCACATTTCGTATGTTATCATTTTTCAATCGATACACACAAAACTTTTAGTGGTATCTTATAAAACCAAAAGATTTCTCGTTCCGCTCAAAACAATAAAGCTATTAAATTGTAGTACAATATATATATATATATATAGGATTTACTATATTCCACTGATCTTTTTCGCCGTTTTCCGCAAACATTTTTTGACGTTTTTAATTTTCATTATTTTGAATGTCGAAATTCTATTTCTTTTGAAGTGTATAGTGAATTCATGCGCCGTACAAATTTGGTTCAATGCTTTATCGGGAACTCAAAGATACGTATTATGCGGGTTTTTTATTTTATTTTAAATTCCAATGATATCCACCGACGCGCCGGTTCCAGTTCAAACGCTTAAAATTTCCAATACGTTTGGCATTTGGGATTACTATAAATAAGTCGCAAGGACAAACAATGGTCACATGCGGATTGAATCTTGAACGTCCATGTTTTTTCACACGGACAATTATACAGATATGTTGCGTGCTCGCGTGTTGGAGAACCATCAAACCTTCTTATTTATGCACCTGATTATTAACTGATATTATGATTTATTAACAACAAATATTGTTGATGATCTAGCATTAAGACGAATAAAAAAAAAAACAAAAAAACATTTCATCAACATTTGTATTTGTTAATACCTGATATACTTAAAATTTCGTATTGAAATAATAATTCTATAATATCGAATAGATACATTTATTGTAAACTTATTTTGTATATTATTAACCTAAATTATCGCGCACCTACAGGCGGGACAACGTCTGCCGGGTCAGCTAGTATAAATATATATCTATATATATATATATACTATATCATTATATATTATTATGAATTTTAAATTGCCGCTAAATCGAATTTGATATCAAGTGTTAAAATTAAAAAACATTCATGAAACGCGTTTGGAAAAAATCGGTGTTACGTCGGTGAACGATTCATTAACGTCCGATACAATTTAACTTAAATACAAAACGATCGATAGGAAAAAGATATATTAATATATATTAACATCCGCGCGTTAATGCAACGGATTGGCTTAAATAAGTTACCTAAGTCGTTTTAATTATTATTAATACAACTTGATAATCAATGATTCTGGAGATTTATATTGATATATATATATGTATAGTGGGATTATTTATCGCCAGTCATTAATGGTTACCGAGTTCGCTTACTTCTTACGACGATTAAGTTTATAAAGACCAAAAAACAAGATTAATGACCGAAGTGCCTATAGTGGTTTTTCTCTCTATATCATTTTTTACAATTGCTTTCTCAACCGAATACTCGTGCGAGTAATAATCGTTACATATATTATTGTTAGCGATCAAATAACCGTGTACAGTTTTTGAAAACAATACACATTCAACTGTACGATTTTAAACAAACGGTTTTATTGCTTTTACGGATGCATTGATATTATTTTTTTTCGGGCATTTTCGTTTTCGGCCGAGTCTGAGTAATCGTAAATTACTAATCGAAATTAAATGATTAAATTTTAAATTGAATTAAAGTGAAAATGTACAAAACCATACGATATTGTCTGTTCTCTGTTCTCTGTGATTGTTTTGCGTATATTTATCGGCAACGGCGAAAGCGTTGATACAGCGTTCGGAATCGCGAAACTATTCTCAGTAGGAATCATACGAAATAAAACCCCCCCGATGTAATTAACAGTACGATCGTAAAGATCAAAAGGACCGTTAGCGGGCACGTAACATCGCGACTCTGTTTTAAACAACACAACCGCGATTGCCATTGTCAGTTCTGCACGTCGAACGTTACTTGGGCGTTGTTCGTTGTTGTCGGATTTCCAGAGACGATAATGACTGTCGGCAATAACGATTGGACTTTTTTACATTACGCGCGTGTTGACGTATCTGTTTTCTATAGTTCGTCTCTGTTTTACCAACGCGCGTTTTCCGGAACATAATATACGTATTAAGACTGCTGAACGAAAAAAACAGAGAGACGCGTAGACGTAAAAAAAAAAATAATAACAAATTAATAAATTTATACGTTTAAAACGAGGTAGTTTTTTTTATCACTTTGAATTGAGGAACAGCGCGTTTAATTACAAATTATTATGCCTCGGTGCTATAAAAAATGATTAGAATACCAAAAAAAAAAAAAATCGTCTTAAAACGTGAAAATTCTTTAAAAAAAAAAATAAAAAAATAATAATAATAAATAATAACAACTGCAAACAATCTGAACTTCCCGCGTGTGATGTCCGCACGCGTGTACACGTACATACATACATATATACCACGTATATAGATTTTCAACCCCACGTGCCCTTCTACAAAAAAATAAAAAAGGTACGCCATTAATTTAAAACATAATTGACAGACCTTGGTAGAGTATATTTCGCTATATTTTCTCCCTTTGACTTATATTTATTTCTTCAATATCTTTCACCTGTAGCCTTTGACAAATATTTTAGCTAACTGTACTTCAGTTTCAAATAAAATAAGAAGAAAAAAAATAAATAAATACATATATACGTCGTAAAAAAATGAAAAATATGACAGAAATTACATTAGATTTTCGCTGTATATTTCAAGTTTTTTTTTTCTTTATCTATTTTTATATATACTAGTAAGTCATACTCGTGTACATGTATATAGCGTTTTCCATTAATACGTCAGTTACGCACACAGAAAAATGATTAAACTTTAAAACGATTACATCGAGTTATTAAAAATATATAATAATAATGTTTCATACATTTGTTTTTACTCTACAGTGTTTTATCAAAAAAGAGCTAGTTATATTAAAATATAAAATAGCAACCGCTTTTCGAAATGTAAACCGTTTTATAAATTACATGAAAGTATTATTATTTTTTTATCATCGACGGGGTTTTAATTTTGACTTTGATTTTCGTAGTATTTTTTATATCGTTGACGTGTAATAACAATACGTGTGCTGCAAATCTTGTACAATGGTTATTTAACACGGGAAAATTAAATAGAGAAATAATAATCTATATCGATCGAGAAAAAAATCCATCATTTTTCTATTCGAATACGATACATCTTAACGAAACAATACGATATGTTATGTGTTATCAAAAATTAAGTTTTTTTTATACAGATTCCGCCAAAGAAATAACATATTTTATGTTATAAATTCATATTCAAATGTTCAATATGTACATTGGCGGGTGCATAATATGATGAATTTGATATTATTATTATTATTTTATTTTAACAGACAAATACGAACGGGACTTAAAATATGTGTTAAATAATAATAATAATAATAATAAAATACAATTATTAATATACAAATTCCCCAACAAAATAAATGAAATATTTCGCTATAGAATTCTTTGGTGATTGCTAAACACGCATTTCTATGCTTCGTGTTTATTTATTGATGCCGTTTTACATTTGTAACAGATCTTTGTCAATAAATATTTCGAATTCTGCCCAGAACGTTTTACACGTTTAAGAAATCGTACTTATGCCGTCGAGTTCTAGACTTAATAATCAACACAGATTGCGCAATTTTCAAGTTATTTGTATGGTAAAAAAAAAAAATCCTAACCCGACCAATATAAAAACTCACAATCTAAAAGCAAAACAATTTTGTACACTAATATATAGGTATATATCTAAAGGTAGACGAATTATATTATCGTAAATGTTATTAGATTACAATAAAATAGAGATAAGCTTCTATATTTTCAAATAGACGAGAAACGTTTATCGATATTCCGAAAATCGCCAGATTGGACTTATCATCACCATTCGCGCGGTCTAACGATTCATGACAGACGGTGGTGACGCGATTGTCTTTCCGATCATGCGACATCAACCGAGGGACACATTGTGTTGCGAACGCGGTGCACTTGTCGGTTTTCCACCGGGATTTCATGACGTGAACCAGACCAAACGATCTGCCGCGATTTCTCGACCAGTTAAACGTCTATTAGAGCGCACAATTTCAACGATTTTTGTCGCACGGGCCGTTCACCGTCGACGTCCTGAACGTGGATCGCGTCATCGACCGTCTTTACAAACGTTTCAACCCGTCGTAACACCGTGGTACGTGCCAAACACCGATCGCCATAAACATTTTGCATCGTTCTACATAAGTATCGGTAAAAGATTCACCGAGTTTCACACCGAATGTAATGTCGATACGTTGGTCGTGAAAACCGCCAAACACGCACGACCCGTCTACGTCAGTGTTTCTCAAACTTTTTTTGCCACTGGGCCCCCCGAATTTAATGTAAACCCGTCAAGGCACCCCCCCCCCCTAAGTTATAGATTTATTTTTTTACCCGAAAAGTTACTAACGAACTGAAAAAAGAAAAAAGGTCTTCGTCGAAGAAAAAATTGTTTTTTTTCTTAACTATGTACTAAAATTAAATTGTTAGACACATATATATATAGTAAATACATAAATTGTTATTACAAAATTTGTTATAATAGTATTGAACTTTAAATGCGTACGAAATGTGTTTTTGACGTGCACGAACAGCGATGCGCAAGTAGGTTAGGTTAGGTCTGCACTGGTCTACGTTAAACGCGCACGATACGAACGGTCCGGGGCTTATCCGTGTTTCGTTTCGATCGAATAACGCGTTTACGATAATATGGATTTTTTCTAGCTCCACCCCATCACACCATCAACGCCCCGTGGTCGATCCATATTTTTTTTTATATTGATTCGTTGTACCGTTTTTGAACCCCCCCGCGCACCGCCGCACCGCCGCAGAAAATTTTTGAAAATCCGCCACTCGACCACGTGTACGTGCTCAAGTAAGTCTTCGGGGCAAACGAGCCCGGCCTCGTGCGCACGGCGAACTTTTCGCGGGGACTTCGGAGTGCTCGGCGATAATTTTTTTTCCACGCCGTTCGCGGATACGTGTGCGGCACCGCAGGTTTAGGTCCCGCGGCAACCCTTTGACGGCGGGCCGGCGCGTGCAGTTTTTACGCAGTCAAATATCGACATGTTTCCGGTGCAGACGTATACGCGATACACGATATTCGCAAAAGGGGGTAGGGTGGCGGTGGGCCGCGGGACGGGAACGTGGTAGGGGGGGGGAGGTATTATCAATATCCGCCGAAACACGGCCGGGAGGATCGCCTCCCTCTGCCGCCCGGGGACGCCTTCCGCCGACCCCCTCGCCCCGATCCCGTTCGGCTCCCGCTAACGTGCACGCGCTCTCAGACGTTTCACTAACAAACAGCATCTCTCTCTCACTCTCTCTCTCTCTTTCTCTGCGTGTACACACCGTCCGGGTAATTAATCCGCGCAGATTAAATAATAATCACTTATTCGTTATTCGTTATTATTATTATTATTATTATGAAAAAAAAAATCTATAACGTTTCGCGCGAACCCGAATTTGATTTTTTCGTCCGATAATTATATATATATATATATACGCCGTTTATTTATTTAATGTGCATAATTGATTTATAACTATATAATTATTATTGCTCGCGAGATTTCGTTAAAAAACCCGTTAATTCAATTATCGCGTTATACGAGAAAAAAAAAACGAAAAGAAACGCTTTTCATTGGATTTAATGAACGGACGAAAATAATTTAAATTATCATAAATATATTATTATTTAATAGAAACAATGGTAAGTGTTTAAGAATAATAATATTATATTTTCACACTCGGAGCAAAATATTGTAACGTGCGTTTTTCACTTATCCATTTCTCCAATCACTCGATATGTTGAATTTCCAATAAAAACACGAATTACGGCGTTTCTTTTCCCAATCAGTACGTTGTTGATTTTCACGAATCTACATTATATACATATATAAAGTCGGGCACATATTTTCAATACGAAAACTCGCCAAATCACTCAATGATAAAATGTTTAGAACGAACACCAGTTTGTGGCGATTGTCTATTAACGTTATTATTATTGTTTATGGTGGTTCGGATTAAAAAAAAAAAATTTATTTCGAGTCGTTAAAACGTCATAACGGTGAAAAAATACGAAAATTTAAATCCTTTATTATTCCGAATAACATACACACACGTGTGTAGAATGATTAAACGAACGTTTCAACGACGGCTTCGATTGCCATTAAAATACCAATAATTTGAAGGACGTTGCGATTAATAGTCTATTTGGTCACGATCCGACTGCAGCGGCGTGTACATTTAACGTGTTCGCGCGTACGACGTTTAAAATCCAAAATCGAAATTCGTCCAAAACACCAATCGAGTCATTTGTATGTACTGCGAGCAAATGAGTAATCGGAAAAAAAAAGTTTTCCTCGCGTACGCCGTAGTAAAAAGATCGCGATTATTCGTAACAACCTTCGAAAGTCGAGTACAAAGATCATTTGAAATTCACTTCAACACTCGCAGCAAATTCGATTGTATTCGTATTGTTTATATAATATAAGCGCTCGTATTATAAACGCGCGCACACACACGTATATACTTGTGAATGATTCGTATTATCAGTCGACGACGCGTTACCGGAATAATAAGATTGTAAATATAAATCCATCGACAACGTGAAACTAATCGACTGATACTGAACGTTTGGACTTATCAAAACGTACCGTAACGAGTATGTACGGACGAGTTGCATGCATATAACACGTAGGTATAGACATTATATGTTTGATAATCGTCGCGATACGTTTGCACGGTGTAAATCAAATTGTGTAAAACGATAAAACATTGAAAAAAAAAAAAAAATGAAAAAGAAAAGTCGTGTACCAATTTAAATACATATTACGAAATACCCGTTTGTTATATTATTACATTCAATATGTATTTTCTGTATACGAAAATAAATGACATTTGAAGCATCGGCACACTTACGTCAAGGAATACAAATGGCGGACGAAAAAATAAGAACCGTGTACAACGTCCGAGTTATTATTATTATTATTATTATTATTATTATTACCTGTTTAGAGAAATCGATATATATATATATACCCGCGGTAATGTGATTTTTTTCGAGTGTAGAGACGGAGACGGAGATCGAACTTCGCGGATATATCGTCCCGACGGGTTTTCGAACGAAGAACGAGTAATAATAAGAGAAGAATGAGTGAGAGAGAGAGAGTGAAAGAGTGAAGAGAGAGTGTGTGTGAGAGTGAGAGAGAGTGAGAGTGAGTGAGTGAATAAAAACGGAAAACGGGAGAGAAATATAAAACGATCGGTCCGCAGGTGGTAGATTAAATCAACAAGTAGACGCGAACGCTGTTGTCGTTTCACTAGTTACGTGCCGTCGTCCCGTGCATCGCCGCCGAGAGTGGCGTAGCCGGTGGCGCGTGCCAAAAACGCCTGTTGTTTCCGAAAATACCTTTTTTGTTGCATCAACGTATATATAAAACGCATGACGGGTTTCCATGGGGACGGCGCAAAGCGTCTGGAACGGTTACCGGGAAAATTGGATTTTGATTCCGGAATTGCTTTTGACGGAATATTGTCCGATTCTCTGACGTTTATTGTGTTTACGTTATAATAATAATAATAATACTAACAATAATGACATATTCGCGGGCGCGTTTTTACCAAAGGCGTTTAGCACAACGTTTCGAACGCAAAACGAAATTACACGCCTACTCCGTCCGCACACACGCCCGGAAAGCCCGAAATTCCCGTCCGTTTCACGTCCGCGGGGTCGGGCACGGCTTACGGTACGACCGGCAAAACGTGACGCGACGTACGAAATCCAATTTCGTTTCGTTCGTACGTTGTTGTTTGCGCGCGGACGTGTAAAACGCGAATGAACAACACACACACACACACACACACACGCACACGTCATCGGATCGCTGTCGTCGCGCTTCTTATTTTCTTGTTATATCCCGTTGTATTGTTGTAGTTTTCGATCGTGCACGGCCGTTTCTAGACTTCGTAACGTTTAGACAATCGTAACGGAACATGAAAACGATTCGAAAATGTCGATCGGCGTTTTTTTAGGTTTTTTTTTTTTGGTGGGGATCGAAACCGATGTCGTCAATACGTCTTGTTTCATATCGATATCTTGTGTCTGTGTGGGTGTTTTTTTTTTTTTCATTTGAACGCAATAATGAAAACAATTGATTACGTTTCCGACTAATGTTACATAATATCGACCGGGCGATTACGTTTTCGGCAAAAAAAAAATCATTCCAACACACACACACGAGACCGTAGCAGGAACAAATAATTCAATGGTTCATATACTTTTTCAACTACTAGATTTAAACACCACGTGTACGATAAGATATTATGTCTAAATGCGGATTAACTTAACGGTGTCTCCACGTAAAACATTTAGATTAATAAATTCAATTTATTGTAACTATTGAAAGTTGGTTGAACTCCCCCAAACCGCTCCACAAGTACGATCTTGCACACACACACACACACACACACACAGATATGCGCAATTAAATTTTTTCCCTGGATCGTCACCCCCGCAAATTCTTTGATTATATCGTCATGATTGACGCTGCAAGTTGGGTTCACTTTCCATGTCAGCCGATACAGCCGAAGCGTTTAGGCGATCGTCATACCGAATCGGTGGATTCATGATTTGAAATGTAGATGGCTCGAGGCGACGAGCCGATGATGTGATGACGGGACGAGTGTCGTCCACAGACAACGAATAGATAGACGTGTTATCGTCCGCGGCGTCTATACAAAACACTAGAATAATATCGCGCGTACGAGCTGACCGAACGAAGTCTTGAGAGGATTATTGTAACGAGACCATATTATACACGGAAAACTTGGCCTCCTAAATACGGCCGTGTGGTCGCCGGCGAGGCGGCGAAACGAGATCCGCAAGACGAACGTTTTCGGACTCGGACGGCGCGGGGACACCGTCTCGGGGGAAAATCGCGTTGGCCGGCCGCCGTCGTCCTAACCTAACGCGTCTCGACAAGTCATTATCACGACCGACGACCGGCCGGACGAGGAAGCGCGTTTCCCGTCGCGACGCGTTTACGTCACATCAAACCCAAGGTGACCAAACTGGTAACGGAAATCGGCTGACCACCCGCCGTCGCTCTCGTCGTGTCATATTTACATGGTCAAACACGTCAAACTCGTACTCGTGCCGGGTTTACCTCGTGTCGTTTCGGTTTTTTTTATTTATAGCGAATATTTGCGGATCACATACGTAACCATGTGCGCCCATAGGATAATATTTAGGGGGGGGGAAGGTTAGGTTCAATAATTTAATGTAGTCATATTGATTTTAATTTCCAATAATCATACCGAATTAAACCATTTATATTTAACTGTTGTATCTTCACTGTTGTATTATCACGGAAGAAACAGAAGGGAAATCTGTTCAATAAACAAATATATTAATAATGCTTATTAATATATATATAAAATTACTTAAAATATTTTTATTTATGTTAAAAAAATAAAAACAGAAATAAAACGTCGAACTTTACAATGGCAATGTGAAAATACCAATTTTAGCGACTATAAATTATTTTCCAGGGGGGTTAGGTTAGGTCCCCCCCCTCAATGGGCGCCCATGTACGTAACGCCGCGAAATCCGCTGAACGACGTACGACGCGGTGCGAACGTTATTGAACGGAACGTTTTCGTGTTTTTTTAATTAACTCGTCGGCTTTCCGTCGAATCGCATCCGCCGGACGTCGTCGCCAAGTCGTTCACCGGAATTCCTTTTCGACGTTGCTGCTGTACACCTCGAGGGACTCGGACGTTATCCGCTTGCGGATCTCCAAATAGTTGTGCGCCGCGCTTGTTTCAATAACAGCGTACGTCACGTTTGTACGTTTCCATCTCGACAACTACGCGTTTTTTGCAATACGAGCTTGTACCGTTCGGACACACTCGGAAGCGAACGATTTCGTTCCGAACCCGGCGCGTGATGAATCTCTTAACAGCGTGGCTCGCGATTCGCCTTTCGGGTAATTCCGTTTCCGGCGAACGTTGATTTGAATTTGACTTTTTCGACTTTTTTTGCCCGTTTCATTGAAAATTCGCCCCCCTTTGAGTGTACGTTTTTATTGGTTAATAATATTATATACATTTATTGTAATTTTCAATGCAAAATTGTATTATTATTGATATTTTTTGTTTTTTTTTTTTGTGGTATTATCGAAAATATCAAAATTCGTTTCATTCCGATAGTTTTATGTGTTTAATATTATATTTGATTCAGACTGTAGTTAAGTAACCTATAAACGATTACATAGTTATTTTTATCGAATTCGACTTAAATACACTTACCATGATAGAAATGTTAAAAGTAAAATGAAGCATCAAAAAGAATATTTTTAATCACTCTATTGTTGTTTACAATCAAGTTAATGTTTTATTCGTGTCAATTGTTCCGTGAAAGACTCAAGTATATATAATATATTATGGTTTCAGAAAATACCTTAGTTTTCCTTGTTATTACTCGAGCGAAGTTAAAAAAAGAAAAGAAAAAAAGAATTTGGTGGTAGTTGATAGTTTATTGTTATTATTATTCGTTTTACAGTGAAATTAGGTAACGGATAATAATACAAATGTCAGTATAAATGAATCCATTGTGGTTATAAAACTGAAGTTTTATTACAATTAATCGTACATATATTATTATATTATATTATACAATCGTCTTGAAAGTTGAAATTAAGTTTAAGTATTTCAAATACATTCATTTCAGTGATTTTTGAAAACACGATTTCATTGTTGAAATAATTAAGATTATAGTTACATATAAAGTTGCACGATATTAGACTTCATAACATTATATGAGTCATTTATTGAATAATATTGAACATTGATGTACGCCACGAGTATTTATTTATAATAAACTATTATCACATGCGATATAATCGAATATTTTCAATGAAATTTTCGCCATAATTTAAACGAATTGAAACGTAATATAATTAAGACACATTTATATGTTTTAAGACGTATTGTTTTTCATTTGAAGTGTATGTTAATAAATACGTACGAATGGATTTGTTTCATGATTTCATGTTTGGCCGTTAAAATACGATTAAAACGTTATGAAAAACTGTAGCCAAATTGACGAAATAACGATTTGGTTTTCATCATACCTGCACGTGAATGGCAATTAACCGGATAAAACATGTCTCCTAAGCAGACGGGTTAATTATGTTTTGACTGCAGTAACTTGTTACCGTAACGCCATATTTTTCGGAACTCGAAACATTGCAATTTATTGTATTAAACCAAATTTGTAAATGTCAAAATGATTTTTTTTTGTTTGTTGTTGTTGTCAGACTTCCTTTCGTATCACTGCTGATGAAATGGATCTCATCACACCTTTGCGGTATACGCGCAGACGTACAGCAGTTATACGGCAGAATTTATTTTCTCTTCAAATACGTTTGTTATTATTCTGAATGGGTAAGTAATTTGTTGATATCATTCCAAAAAAAAAACTATAAAAATACCCACGGGTTCTAAGTCTTCTGCGTGTGTGTTATACGAGCATGTGCGTTTTTCGGATGGAAAAACATTTTTCTTAATTTTCTTTTATAACATTATCCGCATTCGTCTTTCTTTTTTTGTGTGTATATATATATATATTATTAATAAGACATTTGCCCATTCGTTAGACAACGCGTCGTACGGTTTGTCGGTCGCAAGCCCGCGGGCGGTACTCGATAACACGACGGTCGATTCGTTACTTCCATTGGAGACCGCGCGCACGTTTCGAAACGGGCAACGGAATATATAATTCGCTGATAAAACGTACGCGACAGTTCGTCCGGATCCGTCGAATCCGCTGTGTAGTAAACAGCGACTCGAAAACAACCGCGAAGAACGGACGAAGATGAAAACGCGACCCATGACGACAATCACGCGGTGTCCGTAGCCGCGATCGTACGCGTTCGATAACGTTTCGATACATGGCTAACGAATAATTCGTAATAATAATGACGATGATTTTATTTGTTTATTCGCGTGGCTAGACCGCAAATCAACATTACATCGAATCGAATGAGATTGGACTGTGGAGGCATATAACACGTACGGGTTTAAACGTAATAATAACAACAGAACGATATCGCGTAAAAAAGTATAGTGATTAACTAAGACGACCGGTATATTTGGTCGTCGCACCGCCACACCTACTCCGGCGTAGAGTGATTTTTCGCAGCTGAACGTCCGATTCCCTTATCCGTTGTATTGTAATCCGGCGTAGTCGCGTGCACTCCCTCGATGCCCTGGTTACATTTTCTCAGTCGGCAATCTGCTAGCCACAGTCAATATGTCGGGCTATCTCGGAGTCGCCGTTTGTGCATCGTGTCAGCACAGCAGCCGTGACCGGCACGAAGGGCGATTTAGTACAGCCCATTCCTTTCTAGGGCAAATCCATTCCCATAACTCCTTGACTGGGGTCGGGTTTACTGTTTGGTACGTTAGATTGTGTCCATCGATCGCGCCAACACTTACCCGTTTCGAATCCGGCTTTCATTAGGTCTCTGGCCGTCTTCCAAGGTTCCAATGATAATGATAATAATGTGACACCGGGACGGGTCGGGTATATAAGTTTGGCCCGGGAAAACATGACGAAGGCGACCGATTTAAAAAAATATATATAATGTAGTAATTATTATCGACTTGGTGATGGCAATGGCCGTACAATGTAGATGTTGGATTGTAATTTGTAGGTACGTTTCGTTCTTGAATTTATCCGTTCTGAACGCGATACAGTCGCTTTCGCCAATTTTAGCTACAAGTCCCTGATGTGACATCGTTTGCAGCCGAAAAGGTCGCGTAAGGTCGAACGTTTTCGAGTTCCGTGGAGTCGAACGGTTACACGTTTGATAACGTTCGAACCGTCATCCGCCGTCTCGCGGGGACAGTGGCGTAGTTATGAAGGGAGAGGGATAGATCCCCCCCCCGCCTGTGGACGCCGCTTATAAGACTCGCGGATATAAGATTCAGTCGCTTATTAGACTCAAAATCGTCTGGAACGGTCCGGACGTATCCAAATACATTAAAAAAATTCGGTTATAAGACTGACCACTTCGTTTATAAGACACAAATTTCGTAAAAAAAAATGATAGAAAATAAACACTTAAAATTTAGAAATAAATTGGTTTTTAAAAATTACATATTTTTTTTTTTTTGGTTATTACTGGTTTCGATTCATGCTTTATAATGTGTGTATGTACAACAAATTTCATCGAATTTCACATTTATCGCAATTATCGTTATTGTAGTGCGAGTTACCGATTACCTGGCACAGCTATCGTAATCGATAATCATCGTCAATCAGCCGTCATTCGAGTTTCAACTCGAAACAAAGTTTTTATAATAATATAATTTTAATTTTTCGATCATAATTTTTTCATTCATTCACTAATAAGTAATACGTAATATGTATGTATAATTAAAGTAGATTTTTAAAAAAAGCAAAATATGTAGCAAAATAAAATTCATAAATATGTATGTAATTACAATTTTTTTTCCCCCTCACTTCGTCTATAAGACTCACTTTGTGCTGGACTTGAACTATTTGACTGTACGCAGTAGTACTTAAAGAAAAACATAGACCCGTGTGTATGACGAAGTCCCCTGTCCTATGTTTACCCAACAAATTATCTACGCCCCCCCCCCTCCCACCAGAACATAATCATAACTACGGCACTGCGCGTACGGATTCTTTGGTTTTGCCCGTGACGATATCGTTTATCGAAAGCAGCGGCGTATTTGAGTTCAATTCGTGAGTGGGGACGGGGAGGCGAAACGAACGGTTTTCGTTTCCATTATTAAATGGCTTTTTACCGAAACCAATAGCAAACCAATATTCTTTGTATTGTAATATTTTATACATTTTCTAACCATAAATATATGACTTCGTTTGATAAATATACGTATATTTTAATTTTCAAAAGGATTTTAATTTTTAATGTATAAAACATAACACGTTACGATCGAACAACATATTTATTAAGATGAGTGAGAACTTACAATATATATATTTGTACAGAACGAAAACTAAATTACTTTTTTTCACGTTAGCAAATTTTTTTTTCCGTGCACAGAGAATGGGTAAATAAAATCATATCTAGTCCGATACGAATGCCGATGCTGCATTCATTCAGGTGCTTGACTTCACGGTAACTAACTTTTTACCAATCGTAATTACTAACGTCTAAGGGGGGTGGGGGCGATCGCGACCGAACACGCACCTGATCGGGACGAAAACGTAATTCGCGTGACGATCTCTGCGATCACGTCCTCCTCACAGACTTTCGCCGTTCGCCGCCGACCGTGTGCCTCGATCGTTTTTCCGCGTCGCGGCACTTTTAATTTGCGCAGTTCAGTCGGCCGGCCGGTCGGTCGTCGCGGGCACGTGGCGCGGTTTTTTCCCCCCCGTCTCGACGTTTTCAATTAAAAAAAACGGTTAAGCCGGCGGCCGCGCGTTCCGTTCCCCGTTTCCGTTCTGTTTTCCGCGGCGTAGGCTCACTGTCCCGTTACAAAAACGGATACGACGGGGAACGAGCAAAACAAAAAACAAGAACGACCACGAATCACTACTGCGGTTCCCGGTCGGTTTTCTGCGCGAGGCGCCGGCGTATACGTGTACATGATTATGCGAGCTCGTCGATCATCTTTTCGCGGCCCGGGGAAGAACCCGAACGGCATAATCTCGTGGCCTGTACCGACGGGTAAAGCTTTCGCGAGCACGAGGTCGTTACGTCCCGCGCGAGTAGTCTCAACTGGGTCGTGTCGTCCGATCTTGTCCGGTTTCGGGTGCTGGAGCGTCGGCCATGCGGCCAGATGAAAAAAGACCGGGTTTTCCTGTACACGGGCGGTCCAAACCGTCGACGGCACTTCCCCCGAAGGCAACGGATTCCGCGTGCACGATCCGTCGGGAACAAACAAAAAAAAAACAAACGGTATCCGCGTGGTATTTGTTTTGGATCTATGAATCCGTGCGATGGACGCCGACCGTGATCTTCGGCCAAACACTCTGGAACGTTTCCGTGGAACATTATTTCCTAATTCGAGACGAACGGTTTTAAACCGTCGTCCGAGATTTGAACGACGACCGCCGCGGTCACGGACGCGCGCAGGAAACGATCCGGCGCGCGCGCGTAACTTCGTACGAACGGTTATTACGAGTGTTTGGTCGCGTTCACTTCCCAGGACTTCATAACGGTCTCGACGCTGGTATCGATCTCGGAACCGACCGTTCTCCACGCGTTTCGGACGTGGTGAAAAAAAAGAGAAAAACGCACTCTCCGTACGTACGTACGCCTAAACGGCCGACGTGAATCTCTTCAAAACGATAATTTCACGTTCTTATACGTTTTCCGGCGCGTAATGACAAGTCGGTTTGGTCGTTCTCTCGTGTACCCGGAAAAATCGTCATGGGACACTCGTGACGTATGTGCTCGTTTTGACGAACACGAAAATGACGGGCCGTCTCCAGTCGTAGTGAACAAACTGTCGGACGCGCCGTAGCCTGGACGGGGATCCACGGAGGGAACGGGGCGCACACCGTAAACCAGCTCCTATTATTCATAAAGATTCGTACTGCACATTTTTTAATGCGAGTACAGTAATACAGAGCTGTGGGGGGGCAAACCCCCCACACCCCCCTCTAACAAATTTCTACGATTATATTATTAAATACGATGTTAACTTTTTTTTTTTTTTTTAGTAATAATTCTTTTTTATAGACTGAAAATATACTTATGTCTAGTATAAATCTGAAAACAATTAACAAATTATTTGTTTTTATCGTCAATGATAAGTGATGACTAATAGAAAAACTAAAAAAATATTCTTTTTTAAAAATTTGAATAATGTTTCTACTATCTAGCCAGTAGTCGTATTTATTAGTATTTAGTAGGTACACACTTCTCGAATCCGTAGTGCACACTTTCAATTTCGGATTACACATTTTGTGTCGGGGTTCACTAAAAAATAAGGGCCTGCCGTAAACGTGCCTGTTGACGATTCGGTTGGACGGTCTTTGGACGTTTTCGAAAACTGTACCGGTTAGGTTAGCGACGAAAAACAAACGTCCCGTTTTCCGACGAACCTCCGCGTTTACGGTCCGTAACATGATATTCGCGACACGTCGCCGCGCCCGCCTGCCATATATGTGGAATGAAAAAAAAAAACAAAATAATTTTCATACTCGAAAAACGAACAAACGCTAAGGTAAAAAAAAAAAACGGTTCAAACGACATAAAACAATCGATTTCCCCCGACCCCCGTCCGAACGCGCGACGAGTTTTTCGTAAACGATTTGTAATACGCGAGCAGCTCGTAGATTTATTCGCACAACAGTTACGTTAATACACAGTATTGTTTTAACACGGCCCGAGTTTCAAGGCCGTATCCAGTTTTTTTTCATGGGCAGGGGGAGTCCGTAATATATTTTATGACTTTTCAGTACTGAATTCATGTTTTTAACATTTGTTTGTTAAACGAGTACAAATGTTCTGCCGGTCCGTTTGCCGATCGTTGTGTTAGATTGATTGATAGAATCGAATGATTTGTTTTTTTATGTAAAAAATGATTAAACGTCTCGTATAATATTGAAAAAATTTCGGGCGGTCCATGGGATCGGATAGCTAACGTTGCCGAGTACGGTCGACGGTCGACGGCGTCTGTCGGCACGACGCCGAAAAACAACGTTTTACTGGATATTCGAGAACAAGAGTACAATTGTAGAATTACAAATATATATACGTAGTTGAATATTTTACGACGAAACGTAGTGGAAAAATAAATAAACACGTTACGGTCCGTTATATATACGAACGGTGATAAAAAATAAAAAATATTCCACTAATAATAATTATAGACGGCGATGGAATTCTCACTGGGTTGCCGCCAGAGGCGTATTTAAAGGAGGAAGGCCTAGAGGGGCAGTTGCCTCGGGCATCACGTTTTTGGAGTTAGCAAATTTTTAAGGATTTTTAAGGAACAATATTACTACTTGTTTTTGAAACAATTGATGTTTCATTTCACAGTTTGGAAAATAAATATTATCAGGCATACAATGAATTGTATGTTATCGTTTTACGTTTATAAACATTAAAATTTATTTATTATTACTTTTACATCAAATATTACAACACGTCTTAAAAGGGAAGGGAATGTATATGTTTTTTTAAATTAAGACATTTCGTTCGTTTCCGCCCGTGGGCTCGTTCGTGATAACGAACGTCCTAACGAATATAAAAACGACATAATATACACGTATTATTAATTTGAATTAGTAAAATAAAACGAGTCGTGCCATCCCCGGACGCCGTGTTGTTAGAAACAATTTGATTTCTTACTACGCGATTTCGCGTAAACAGTCTACGGGTATATTTAATTTTATTTCGTGAAATCGGGGGTAAGAAGTTTGAAAACAATAATGATATCAACCTAACCGTTGCACTTTTAATATTAAACCGCGGTAAATCGGTGTACTCGTGTTTTTTGTTGTACGGCAATCTAAAACGATATGGTATTTTCTAGAGGCCGAAAGAAGCCGCCCGTGGCCGATGTTTCCTGGGCGCCTTTTGTATGAAAAACCAAAAAAAAAAACCCGACCATCACACTTGATGTTCAGATCGCTATAAATACTGATATACCGCGAGGGTCCCCGTCCGGACGAGTTCGTAGTCGTCGTCGTAATCCACGACGGTACGCGGCCCGGCTTAACGTTTCGTCGGACTCCGCGACCGCGTTTCAAACGTCGGCGGGCCGTTCTCGGGACGCGGTCACGTACTCGTCGCGGCGTTTCCCGCGGGACGTCCGGCCCGGGGAATAAATCGCTATTACGTTTTGTCCCGGACGCCGTGACACGTCCGGGACGGTGGCCAAAGTCGTGTCGACGGCCGGACTTCCGGTGATAATCGATCGGCAAAAGAACGTCCGGTGACGTCGACGCGACCGCGCTGCTGTTCGTCTTGTGACGGGACGGTCTCGCGACTCTCGTCGTCTTTCCGCGCCCGGCGGCTCCGGTTTTTAATGCGCGACTGTTGCCGGACCGTTGAGATTTGTGACTGTGAATATTTGCGCGACAACAACGACCGGCGCCGTTTGCGCGTTTCCTCACCCGACGTAAACTCGAAACCACGTCAAACAGGCGAGTTCGTTTATTACACTTTATTTTCGAGTGAAATGAAAAAAAGAAACTATAATTGTGAAATGTAAATAACAGTAACAATACATTGTAAAATCAGAAACAATAATAACTATATGTATAAACGTATATACAATCATCACGTTAAAATTAAATGAGCTAAGTACACACAAAAAAAAAAAAAAACTATTTAAATACGCGAAATAAATTAAACGAATAAATGGTCCTATTTCGAGTCTAAAGTACGCACGTTTTTACCGACTGCATTACAATAGAATTTTAATCGTTTTTTTTTCCCCCGCTTTTACGTATATTTCGTATACGAGTATACGTTATAATAATAATAATAATAAGTCGACGCCCGCAGATAAATGTCAACGGACTAATAATCGTTCGTCAAAACTCCGCTTTCTGGAGGTTTTTTTCTTTTACGCGAGTACAAAACAAATAAAATGTAAAATATTTAGATTAACCGAAAACCGCGCGGCTATTTCCTCTTGATTTTGTCCTGCTGAGACTGCAGGTAACTGCCGGACATGGCCAGCAAACGGTAACGCTGTTTCAGGTTTTTCGACCGGGCGTGTTGCGACGCTATCTCCGACGCGTAGTTGCCCGGGAACCATCCCTTCACGCCGTCGCGGATCCTCTCGCCGTGGTACCATCCTTGGGGGTCCGCGGCGGCCAAAAACGCAGAACATTAACACTCGATACCCAAGCCGGCGCAACGCAACAGACGCGACGACGACTACCAGACGACTACCAGACGCAATCACAATTATTACCATCGTTCATTTTCGTCAAGACCTTCACGATGTCGCCGTTCTGCAGCGACAGCTCGTCCGGCTGGACGGCCGTGTACGGGTGTTCGGCGAACACTTGCGGACAGTCCCACTCGTTGTACAGCGTCTCTTCCGGATTGGAACTGATTGGCGGCGACATCGCTTCGATCCAACGTTTTTTCGACGACTCGGAATCGCAGCTCAACAACTGTTGAATCGCACGTGCAAATAATCATTCACGCGCACACAAAGCGATTCGCTAAGAGCTCCGGTTTCGTACGTGTACGCGTTAAGACTTAAAAGCCGAGTGACCGCTGGAAATTCATCGATCAAAAACCGTCGTGTGTTCGACGTACGCGACAAAACGTCAACAACGGACTCTTGTTGTTGTTCTTCTTTCCCTTCGCCTTCTCTCCCAACCGTTCGTAGTCAAGCCGTCCTGCTCCCACACGATCTCCCGTGACCACTTACACCAACCCTCTTCGTGTCATTCTCGATCGCGTTCGACCGCCTCTCTTACGGAATTCTACTCTTTCCTTCTACAAACATTTCTTGACCCGCCGACTCCGTCTTATTCTCTGTTTAAGACACGCTCCGACCGTCTTAATCTATTCTCTCGCGTTTCACTGTCACTGTCGAGGTACTCATATACACGTTTCTTATTTTGTCTTCTCTAGTCACTCCGCTCATCCCCGTCCTAACGTTCTGCGTTATGTAAAGCGTTTTATGCACTGGAGATTTAAAAAAAAAAAAAACAATACATTTTTTCATTGGTGCACGCGCGTGATTTAAACATTTCAAATTGTCATGAAATTCGACGTTTTGCCGACATTCCATTTCATCACAACGATTTGAAAAAAAAAAATCCCTGCGCACAATACGTATATATTTAATTAACAAAAAAAAAAATGCTTAAGTTACCATTTCGATAGTCTTCGCTTCGTGATTTTCCAAAATGGTCAACATCAACAAATTCTTATAAGACGACGTGATTACCAGTTCGGTAGCGTCGACCATTTGCACAAAATTTCTCGCACAATAATCTACCACCGTATAGTTTTCATCGCTGCGGTAAAATCACATATTATTTATAAATGTATTCGTTACAATTACGATTGTTTTGCTTTGAAAAACACCTTTTGCGTTTCGCTATGAAGAACATATCGTTGAACAGGAAGAAGTACAGCTTAGTCGGCCGTATCAATTTTCTGCTGAACGTCAGTTTGGCGTCGGGGCTGGTCAGATGCAACATAGAACCGGAACGCACCAGCCAACGCGAACTGGAAGCCACGGACATGGCTTTCATTTCTCGTTTGCTGGAGAATTCTAACTGTCGACTTAGCAACAGCATTTCTTCGTAACGTTCTAGTTTTCTGGTGGTTTCGTTGCAGTTTTGTACGATCTGTGCGCGAGGCGGCGAAAACACACGCGTTTGAAGTCGACAAAAACGTGACGAACAAAACCAACAAAAGAGCAGCAAAACTCGAGAACTCACGGAATTCAACGACGCCAAAGTCAGTTCGCACATTTGACGTTCCGACGAGTTTTCCGTAGAATCCATTTGCGACAAAATGGCGTCCACGAGCAGAGGTAGTCTAGTAATTCTTTGCATGGGTAACATTAGGAACGAATGGAGAGACAGCGATTGGCACTTAGAATCCGATTCCAGTCTTTGCAGGGCCTCGTTGAATTTCAAATTTTTCTCTCTGAAACATCATTGAAACGGGGGGGTTGGTTTTTTTGTTGTTTTCGTTTGCTCGAAAAGTCCGATCGCGTCAAGCCGCCCGGAAGTAATTTTACTTTAACGACTTCAACGTGCGGTCGATGTAAATCTGATTCGAGCAATATTTCACGAAAATCTCGAAATTCTCTTTGGAATGCGTGTACAAAATTTCGCAAAGCCCTCTGAGCAGTATGTCGTCTTGCCAGCACGTCTCCAACGCGGCCAGCAGCTTCTCCGAACATTTGCGCACTGAAACAATCCGTATTCGAGGACGCGGTTCCGTCGCCGGGCCGGCGGACGCCGCGAGCTCTCACCTGTGCCGACGTTGCCGAACAAGATCTTCCGGTCGTTCTTGCTCAGTATCGTCTCGTCGTTCATCGAATGGCTGTTGACGAAATGTTTCTCGAGCACGGTCAACGATTTGAAATACGACGCCTCGGACGTGATCAGCTCGAACTTGGCCTCTTGCAACTTTCGTCCGCGGGGGTTCAACGCGTCTAACGGGCAAAAATCAAAATAAAAAAATAAATCGATCCCGTCAACGTCCGGCGCCGCCCACGTACCTATAATGCCGCTGTTCTTCACTTCCGGAACTTCGCACCATAGAGATCGGTGTTGGCCGTGGCCGGTCGGACAGGGCGTTATCAGCTCCAGCGCCGACGGTCTGCTGGCGATCGAACTGATCTCTTCGTAGCCGTCACACTCTTCCGTCGTGTCGCCCGCGAAAACACTTTTGGTCCGCTAAAAAACACACACACACACACACACCGAGTACAACACCTGGGTCCGTGACGCGCGCGAAACCGGCGCGTTTGGGGATTTCGCGTGCGTTCGCGTCGTCGTCCGGTAGAAAATAAAAGGCGAGAAGTCCGGGTAGGAACGGTTCGCACGTCCGATTGTCACGAGAAACCGAATTTCGGTGGGGTTCGCTTTTTTATTGTCGTTACGACACGACGAGATCGACGATTGTAATTATCAACGATTAGAATTATTTTCGAAGGCCGTCACGCACGGAACGAGCGTGTTTTTCTTCTTTCCGTGTCCGTAACGTGGCGGCGGCGGCAGTAGTCTCTGAATTTCGCGAAAACACACATGTGCGTACTTGCGCGTTCGGCGAGAAATACGAAAATCGCTAAGACGTGGCCGTTACACGGGCCTTTTGGAAAACGTCGAGACCTTCGACCGGCGTTTCGCGAAATCGACCCGACCGGACGCGGCCGCCCCGTCTGGCTCACCTCGGATATGCCGGCCGCGTAGAACTGGTACAGCGGCTCGTCGGCGAACCGCAAGCACAGGTCGGAGGAACCCCGGTTGGAACCTGCCGGCAGACAAACGCGTGTAAGATAAACGTCGCGGTCGCGTCCGGTCGCCGTCGGCACCGCGTTACCGTTTTCGGACGTCGACGACCCCCCGCCGTCGTTCGGCCGGCCCTTGGAACTGCACACGGACCGGGGCGACGAGCCGTACGCGTCGTTTCCTGAAAAAAACAGAGCGGTTTTCTTTTTTCTTTTCTGGTTAACGCGGTAAACGCGGTAAACGCTAACCGGTCGAATGACGTTTGCCCGCGGTCCGCTGTTGCGGCGGCGGCGGCGGCGGCGAACTCGGCCTGGCCACGCTCAGACGTCTCGAGTCGACGGACGACGGCGGCGGTCTGCTAGCGTTCCGCACGGGCGCGCGTATCCGGCCGTTCTTGTTCCTGTGTCAACAACAAAGGCCACACACACCGCGTCCGTTAATTCGCCGACCCGGTTCTTCAACTAACAACAACAACAACAATAACCACTCACGCGTCACCGTAAACGGCATCGTCCAGATAGAACACCGACGTGGCCGGGCCGGCGTCGCGCTTGTTGTCCGGCGCGCCGTCGCACGACGACGAGAACGCGTACAGCGCGTGGTTCGCCGCGGCGTCCGAGACGTCCGACTCGCCGGCCGCCGTCTGCCGGTTCCCGCCCAGCCTCCGTATCCTGTTCAGGCCGAGCGACCCGAGCGACCATCGTTTCCTCATGCGGCGCCCGGCCCGTTTCACCAGCGGCACGAACCCGCAGACGTTCGGCCGCCGGCCGGGCGGCGCGGGCAGGTCGCGGTTCTCGCACGGGTACGGCGCGCGCCGACGGCAACGGTCGTCCTGGTCGCCGCACGAATCGTCCGCCGAATCGAACGAATCGTAATCCGCGTAGATCTCCTCGGCGACGTCCGTCGTCGTCGCGTTCCCGTCTGTCGTTCCGGTGTCTACGGGCAAACGACGGGGGGAGCACACACCGACGGGCGTTAGTTAAGCGCGTGTCGACAACAATAACGCGATCACGACGCGTTCGCGGGGAGGTTTTTTTTTGACATTTATGTCTTCTTTGACATTTTATGTCTTTACTTTGTGGCACGTTTGAAATAAAAAACCGTCACGGAAAAGTGTCCACCAAAAAGCGTTACGGAAAAAAAAACCTAACCTAAAAAGACATAAAATGTCTCACTTAACGCGGACTCGTACGCGTTAATCATTTTCTTCGACAGTTTTTTATTTACATAAACGGTCAAACGATCGTTTTTTTCGTGTTTCGTCGAAATGTACGAGAAAAACGTAGTTTTTGAAATGGCTCGATCGTTAACTGACCCCCCTGCTGACAACACGTTACGATTACGTGTAATTACGTCACACGTATAAATAGAATTGCTTTTTTTTTTTGAACATAAAAACACGTCCTTTACACACATTCGCGGGGGAGGGGGAGGGGGGGGGGTTTTGTAACTCACCGTTATCGACAAACAAACACAGTTCTTGCGACTCGAATTGATCTTCGAGTAAGACCGTCTTCAACACCGCGCCCAACAGTTGTTGGCTCGGAGGATAGCGTGGGGCTTTCATATAGTTAAGCTGTTCGGGGACATCCTTTATGAAACTAATTACGGAATGCGACGACACGGAAACTAAAGAAAGCATCTTATATATACATTGAAAGTGTTAAAAACAGTCGCGCAACGTTTTACGGTCAGCCGAAGCACGCGCGCTCGATCGTAATTTTACAGTTGGCTAATCGCGCCGGCCGATAACGGTTACGAGCGTTTTCATCTAGATAACGACGTTATACAACGCGCCTATTGTTTTTTTTTGTTTTTCGCACGCGACCCACTCTCTTTTCTCGACCGGGAGTTGTTGAAACGCGTCGCGTCGCATAAACGCCCGCGTAAAAAAAGCAAAGCGAAGCGAAACGAAAAAAGTCACGATCGACACCGCGACGTTCCGAACGTCCCACAATACGATCGAACGTCCTTCGGATCGGTTACGTCACGACGTCGCGCCGTTCGTCCGGTCGGAATCGTTTCATCGAACGCGTCTCGAGCGAATAGAATAATTTTTTTTTTCGCGCGGCGCGCGCGTGCTGTCCCCGGCGCTTCTCAAACCTTTATCGACGAACGGCGACCTCCTGCGTCTGTGGGTCCTGACCGGCGGCAAAGGCGGCGGCGCGGTCGGAGAGGCGCGACAGTAGTACGAAGACGACGGCATGGCGGAGGATCCGGTGTCGTGCGTCGTTCATTTTCGACCGGACGAGAAACGGTCGTCACGCGAAACGTTTCGACGACGGCCGCCGCGCGTACACTGGGCCGGTGGCGATCGGTGCGCCCGCCAGTCGCCGCGGCGGACTTTCACTTTTCAAACGCGACGACGAGACCGACGGTCCTTGGACCGGCCCGTACGTCTTTGGCCGGTGTGTGTCGGTGGCGGGAGTAGCGAGAGACGAGCGGGCGGGGACGGGCCGAACGGGTTTCCGTCGTCCGCCGCGGATTCTTTTTACGGTCGGGTTTGGCTGGTGTTATCGCGTTCTCGTATCCGGTCGGTCGCGCGCCCACGACCGGGTTACGCCGAACGTACCGCGCCGACCCGTGGGCGGCCTCTCTATGGGAAACGAAAGACAAAAAGACTGCGAAATTTTTTCGTCCGTCGCCGGCCGCCCCGGCAACCAAATCGCGAGTCTAAGGGTTTCCCGTCCGTTGATTTTCGTAAGATTTTTTTAAACCGATCAACCGTCTAACAACTATGTCCCGATAGTCGACTGCTGACGCTGAGAACTCGACCGATCCGCCGAACAGTCGGTAACCGCCGTACAAGACAACGTTCGCGTTCGGAAACAGTTCTACTAAAAACGCCGGTTTCGAAAAAACGTTCCAGAAACTTTGATCCGGTCGTTTTGCGGGAAATCCGCCCGCTTGTAGGTTAGGCGACACGCCGGTCCGGACAGACGTTATTTAGCTTTCGACGCCGCCGCGATCACGGGCCGTGACGAAAAAATACGGTCACGATTCTTCTCGTAAAAAACGCACGGCAGAGGGCAAAGAGGGCTCCTTGTGACGGCGCCCAGTTCACGTGGACTCACCCGTCGACGGCACACGAGGTCCGCGGGCGGGTCCTCAGAGTTACTTCGTGCTTACGCCACCGACGCCGTGTGAATCGAACACGCATCACATTATCACGCGTTACGACATTCTCCCGTCAGCGCGCGATGACGAAAAACAAATACGTTGTAGTCGGTCCGCGCGACGCTGAAGCGAATCATTCCAAAACGGTACGACCAAATTGATAACACTTTCAACGTGACCGCCGCGACTTTATAACCTCGTTAGTATCTTCGTCGCGATCACGTGACTCGCCGCGTAAGTGTCGACGTAATATATTATTATATAATAGAAATTACATTTGCTGTTGACGAATACGATTGTAATTGGCGCTAGGGTTTCAAATTCGAGACTTGTAAAATTCCGAAAAAAAGCTCAGAAAACGTCGTTTCAAACCAAACAAAAAAAAAGTACGCTCTTCGCCGAACTCGGGAACGCCGTTTAAATTCGTACACGTTCATTATCGTTGGACGAAAAGGCGACCGTTAAAAAGTCTTTGAAGGTCTTTGCGCGGTACCATCGCAACGTATCCGCCGCCCCCGGTCGTCGACGATCGGCCCGTTTTACGCACCTGCCGATCTACGTCTATTCGGTTTGACAATTCTTGGTGAAACCCGAGTTCAGCCGAACCCGGTTCGTAGGTTACGTTTTGATCTTGAGCAAATTATCCGTGACGATGGAACAGATACGACGGTACGTCTGAACATGTCACCGACGACGAAGATTTCACGGAATCGGCATTACCCATAGCTTTTATACGAACGTCCGTTATCACCGACATTAACGAACACGACCGATCATGTCGCAGACCATCCGTGAACTCGGTCTGACTCGCCGAAATCTCTGAACCGCGTTCAAAAACAATAATTGTAAGACTGACCCTCCGTTGTAGCACCAAGTCCATCCGGCACGCGACGACGTTCGAACGGTCGAAAAACATCACGTTTTGTTGGTAAATTCTTATTCATTTATTGGGCTCGTCGTTCGTTTTTCGGACTTGTCTAACGTCGCGAACGTATATATATATATGTGTGTGTGTGCACGACGGAAGTAAAACGTCGGCGGTCGTTCCGCGCGCGAATATCGTCATTCCGTCCGTCCGTCGTCGGGACACGAACAAAACGACCGCGGTACAATGGTGAACAAAAAAAACAAAACAAAACGCCGCGTGCCTTCGTCTTCGTCGCGTCGTTTCTTATTTTTCCGTTTAGGATTATCGTCCGATCTTGGCCTTGAGGAAATAATAAGCTGTGTAATAATAAACCCGCGTGCCTACGGCGTATACTCGTACGAAACCGGTTCTCGGATAAGAACAACAAAAATGTATTTGGACCGAGACGCCGACGGCCGACGCGCGTTCCTTTGAAGACAATAATTTTATAACGCGTCGTTAACCAGAACGTATATTGCCGACCGCGTGTACGATGTTCGTGAGTACGGAAAGCGCAAATCCGACTTTCACGAGACGATTCCTTTAACCCGTGATTTCCTTTTAACGTAATGTCGGCTGTTGTTCTCGAATGGGTTCTCTGCAGTGGCGACCAAACGGTTTTACTCGTGGGGAGGGGACGGGGACAATTTTTCAACATGAACTTCGATCATTGAAAACACAAGTCATAATTTAAGGATATAAGTTCATTTTATTGTTATGAAATCTATTTCTATTTTTTTTTTTGCCAACAATACTTCATCTGTGGCAAGAGCGAACGCAGGGTCTCTTTTTATTATTTAACAATATAATCATTTTTTTTTATTGAAGAATAGCATACTGTTAAAATGGGGGGAGGGATATATTCCCTCATTACCCCCGTCCCGTTTGACCGCCACTGGTTCTCTGTGAAACATCGGTATCTACAGCGGGAAATCGATCGGAACCGCGTTATATATACTCGATCGCGGTAGAAACAGGATTTGTGTGCATTTCCAGTCACAATAATTAGGCAATTAAAAATCGAAACCTGCCGATTTGCATTTATTTCCCCCCCCTCGCGAATGTTATTTCGATTTTATCATAACGACCGTTTGTCTCGCATTGTGCGACGACGACCGGACATACCGCGCGGTACGTTGTGTGGTCGGTTCCCGGCGGTTTTAAGGCGTTCGGTTAGACCGATTCTCGAGTACACTTACCGTACGATTTGGTCAACTGTTTCTGGACTTGTATCGACCACGCGTGCGCGGCAGTCGTGTCGCCGGATTTCGGTTTTTGTCTGAACCTGTGAACAAAACGCACGAGAAATCAGCCGACACACGCGTACACGGTTCGTTGAAACGGAGACGCGCCGAGACAACACACGAAATTCATACGCAGTACTACTCACAGTATGATCTCTTGAAATTCGTCCGAAGTGTTGTCGGCTACGTCGACCCATTCGTCGTCCAAGTCGAATCTGCCGTTTCGACCGGCGCTGACGCTGTCCGACGTGACGCCTTAAAAAGAAAAAAACAAAAAAATATTGCGTGCGCGTTACGAGTACGCGCGGACGAAGTGAAACTTCTATCGGAACAAAAAAAAAAAAAAACGAAAATCTATACGGAAGTTACTAAATGTTCTTTTCTAACCTAATATATATACATAGGAACTGTACGAGCCGAGGGCGTTTATCGATAAAATGCATTAAATGTTAGTGAGTGCAATGAGTGTGTGCAGCAATGTAAATTAAGCAAAGAGAAGAGATAAGACGGCGGTGACGATTTGATTTACGTTATTTGGTCGATGGTGATCACTAGGGCTCGGATTTCAATGCATTTGCATCTTTTTTTTGGGATATCTTACGCGACGCTTTCCAAGCTACAAATGTGTTTCAAGTACTTCGCGATCTAACCACAATAATTTTTTCTGGCATTTTTTTTGTTTTTTTTTTGCATTTTTAGCGGATTTTATAATTTTTAGGGCATTTAAATCCGAGCCTTAGTGATCACGGATGCTAATCCGACGCGGTGACGGCCAAGCGGTCGGCTCGCACGGCTATTGGCTGCAACGGAAACATTACGCGCATGCGCAACCGGTCTCGAGAAAAAGCGTCGTGACGCGCAAAACTATTTACTTTTCTTTCGGTACCCTCTACAAAGAAGTTTCACTTCAAACCAAAACCCCCCCCCCCAGTGACGCCGGTCACGTTCTAAGTCTTCGAAAAGAGACCGGTCTCCGCTCGGATGTTCACTTTCCGGGGGAATTGCCGTCGGAAGCGTGGCCGTGATCTTACCGGACGACGAGGTGGTGCAGCACTCGGACGGCGCGGTTATGCCGTAGATGCTGTTCTCGATTTCCAGCGAGCCGTCCGACAGCCGTTTCCGGTGCCGTTCGTCGGCAACGGGCCGCGGCGGCGGCGGCGCGCGGACCGTCTCGTAGCTGCCGCCGTCCTCCTCGCCGGCCGGCCGTTTGCGCGTTTTCTGAGCCGCGACCGCGACCACGTCGTCGTAAACGTTTTGCTCGGCGCCGTCGCCGTCGATGGCGGCGTAGTGGTGGTGATGGTGGTGATGGTGGTGATGGTGATGGTGTTGGCGGTGATCGGTCGCGGCGCCGTCGAAGCTCTCCGGCACCACGTCGGGCAGGGGCGGCGGCGTCGTTGACCGTACGTGGTCGTCGCGCAACAGTTCCTCGTATATGGCGTCGTCGTCGTCGTCGTCGGCCACCGCGACGGTCGCGCGGCCGTGCAAAAACGAACCGTTCGGCTTCGGCCGGACCGCGGGCCGCGGACGTGCCTCGACGACGTTCAACACGGTCTCCAGCCGCGCGTCCGGATCTCTGGCCACGGACAGCCGTTTGTGCCGGCTGTCAGACGACGGCGGTCCGTCCGCCGCCAGCCTACGTCTGCAACAGTCGCCGGCCGCGGACGCGTTCGGCTTGGCCGCGGACGCGTTCGGCTTGGCCGCGGACGCGTTCGCCCGGTTGGCCAGCTGAAACTGTTCCATGCGCCGTCTCACTATGGACGACGAGTTGGTGCGCACCACGACCACGCGGTTACCGCCGCCGTCGCGCTTCTTTTCCACGGCCGACTCGAATTTCTCGACGGTGGCCCGCACGCCGGCGCCCGCCTTCTTGCCGCTGCTGGTCGTCCTTTTCATTGTGCCGCGCGCCGCGGCCGCGCCGTCCGCCGCGTCCACCACCACCACCGCCGCGTTGAACTTGGACGCCAGCTCGGCCACCATCGTCGACGGCACCGTCATCCGGACCGCCCGGTAGCCGCCGCCGCCGCCGCCGTTGACGTGCGCGGCGCCGCGCGACTTGAAACTCGCGCGCCTCATCTTGCCGCCGCCGGCCGCCGTTTCCGTTATCATCATTGGCCCGCGGGTATCACGCGTTCGCGTCATCACGCGTCGTTCCTGGGGAAATCATATCGTTATGGGTCGATTACATTTACGTCCGATTACACTACTGCTAGTGAACACGCTAGTCAATTTAAAGTTCTGATTATCGAACTGCGCCACGTCCAATTCTTAGACGGTTTCGGTAGGCACTGCAGTGCTTTCGTCTTTTGATTCGTTTAATAAATGTACCGTAATATTTATCTCGTCTAGCAATCCAATCTATCGTCCAAATTCTTTTCTACTTTCCGGTTTTCTTTTTCTTTTTTTCTAACTCCCGACGTAATAAATGCGAAATAACAACGACCACCCGCGCGAATCATATCCTCCGACATCTTGCCAGTTGCGACGACTACTAGTTACTTGGTCGCGAGCACACTAACGATTTTACTAGCCGTGTCGATTGCACAAAGCGGTTTTACTCGCCCACGGTGTAAAATAGCTAGCGAGTAGCAACAAAAGTAGCCCGGTCGTCAACTTTAATCGCGACCGAGCAGCGAGTAAGCGACTAGGTCTATTACATTAAGGCCTTGTTTACACGTGACGAGTACCGTGACGTGTCCCGTGTGAACCCAAGGAACCAGTACTCGGCCTAGTATTCGGACGAGTAAAATAAGCGAGCGAGTGAATAGAAACCGTTTCTATTCACTTGGCCGAGTGGATATCTACCAAAATGTAATATACTCAACGTGTCTAAACCGCCATCCGAGTGTCGTGTAACGAGTAGTTGTAAATTCAGTGGCATTTTGAGGTGTAGTTTGTTGTATTTTTTTCATCAAATATTTAAGTATGAATCGCCATCGTAAAATAAAACGACTTTTAATCAAATCTCTCCGACGATAATAGAATTATTGGAAGATGAGTTGAATACAGAAAAGAGGATATATAATATATATAAAGAGGAGAATACAGGCCCAGCAAATAAAATGCGTGTAAACGCTGACTCGGTCATTTTCGGTACTAGACCGAGCAACATAACGAGTGACACGGCCGAGTACTCGTCACGTGTAAACAAGGCCTAAGCGAATCTAGTCGCGGCGAGTAATCGAGGCGTTAGACAACAAACGTGGTGGCGCGGGAGTCGGCTTTTCGCCGTCGAACTCGTTCTGTTATTAGCCGTCCACGGGGAAACGTGTCGCGACCTAACAGTTCAACCGGTCCTGGATGATAAGCACCCGTCCAAAAACGACGAGTCGAACGTGCACGCGAATCCCCGTGTACGCCGTCGACGGTTTACGAAACGATGACCATTATCACGGTCGATGATATGGTCAACGCGCTATCCCGTCACACCTCGTCAGCTCGTCGTTTTTCAATCATATTGTATCTAAAACGGTTTTTTTTTTAAATTATAATTTAATTTTTGAAAATACGAAAAAAATCCCAGTACGTACAGTTTAGGTACAGGCCACATTTCCGTATAGCTGGGTATCGCATATATTTATCGGGATAAATAAAAGTGTTATCGTGCCGTACCGTAGTGGTTAAAAATAACGAAGCGATTGCAACAATTCGTAATATTTTTATTGACAATTAACAATCTAATCGTTTCGTTCATAAAACGTAATATCAAAACCGTTTTATTTTTCTTCCGATTTTGTCTCGTCAACTTTTGATATTCTCAATAGTTGACGTTTATGTGCGAGAAAAGTAACGTTTAAAATACGCAAATCAAACCAACTGTTTATTTTTTTTACACATTTTTTTTGAACTTTCAAAAGTTCAAATTTTCAAAAAAAAAAAAAAAAAAAAGGTAACTCGACCCGGACGAAACGCGAAAACGGTTCGGGAACGTTAACCACACGTACGCGATAACGTCGCACTATTCCGCCGTGACGACGACGCGTTTGCGTGTACGAATATTCTCGTACGAGAACGTATTCACGAAAGAAACGAAAAAAACGCGGTTACACGGTGTTGCGCAACATCGCGACGCACGTTATTGTTAAGGCCCGACGAAAGGTTTCTCCGTTTTCCATAGTGCCCGCACACCCCGTCCGCGTGTCGTAAACGCAAATAACATGTAACTCGGCGAACTTATACGGTACGATGTCCTCCTCGGGTCGAATGAGAGGGAGGGTGTGGAGGAAAACCCACCACCGTTTTCATCGTAAGGGTCCGCGAGCCCGAAACGCACGTTACAGTAGGAAAAATTTCACTCTCGCCGAACCGTATTGGGGGGGGGTTTCTTTTTTTTTTTAAAATTCCGTTTTAGAAACGGTCCACCTCGACGGGAAATCCGGTGACGGCGGCATACGGGATGATTGGTTCCCGTTTCATCCTCGGTTCCACAAAACCCCGATTTACTCTAGACTTCGTCTGGGTCATAATCGACTTCCTTCTCGCGCGTTCCAGGTTAGGTCCGAATCAGTGTCCCGCGGTGTCCCCCGCGTTCGCGAGCGCAGAAGTAATTGCCGCACTCGGTTTTTTTCTACCGTTCTGTCCCTTAGATAACCTCCAGGGGCTCCATTGCAATCGAAATCGCGTGCCCTTCGGACGCTGTAAATGTTTCAGTTTCTTCCACGCCACGCCTTAATCGTAACATTTTTATCTTCGGCCGGTTTGTTTCACGTTATCTCGTTATACACCATGCCGATCAATCCACAATCGTTGAAGTTTAATGTGCACAACAAGACTTCTTTCGATAATGAAAATGAAAATTTTGTTCGCGAACGCTTTTCTCCCGTGGAGAACCCGCGCAAGCTCAGTGCGGACGTACAATGTTCGAACGGTACGCGAAACAATCCGTATGCCGTAACTTCCACGCAACTGTTTTCCAAACGAAGTCCCGCTCGTCGTTTGCCGAACGGCGCGTATCGTACACGGGCGTAGCACGCGAGACGGGACAAGGTTAGGTCCGGAAGGGCCCGCGGAACAATGTCCGTTCTGATGAACTCACCAGGCAATGTTGCTCGGTTCGGCGGCCGGTCCAGTTTTTTCAGATCGAGATCTACACGACGGCGGCAAAGCGCTCTTCAATGCGATACCGGAAGTTTTCGACCGCTTGTCCACACGTTCGGACGGGACGTTCGCCAACGTTTCCTCCGCGACTACCACTGCCCGAGTTCTTCCGGGGGCGCGGAGACATTCTTGATTTTTCCAGTCCCGGTTGAAAAAACCGTCCGACGACCCCCCCCCCATTTGGAATACTGCACACCGCGCTCTCGTGAATTTCCCTAATTTGGCCCGACGGCCATGAATTCGGTTTATCAGCAGCTATCCGCGCGGTGATAACGGAACGGGCGTTTTATTTTCCACCCGGTTGTCAGTTTTCTTTTCGGCCGTCGCACGGGCAAAACGACGACAAAACGATATCGGTACGTTATTGACACGCGTTGACGTTGGGTTTGTCTAAAACCCGTCTAAACTGTTTGTCTAACCGTCGACGGAAGAATGCTCGTCGTGTCGCCTGCGGGCGTACGACTCCGTAGGAGTGACGGCGGAGGCGCGAGATAACCTTTCGAAGGCCTCGCCGGCCGCCGCGTGCCAAAGACCTCTGTCGTCGAGTCCCCCGATATTTATTGTTATTATTATCATTATTATTATCATCATCGTTGTTGTTGTCGCGCGCGCACGACGCAATACGATATTTAACGCGCGTGCGGCGGAGTCGTCGAACTCTCGCGAATATTTCTGGTCGCCGCGTCCCCCCCCCCCCCCACGCACCGGACGACAATTACGGATCCGTTTTCCTTTTATCCCGTGAACGTAAAACAACGGTGTGGGTCCCGAACAGACGACCGGGAACCACCGCTGTGTGGATATCGAAACGGGAATTAAAATATTCAAATGATTATCGAACAATATACTAATGGCACTAATGCCGACAAAACGATCGCGCCGATCGAAAACCGTCGACTTCGTTAGCCGATTGGTCGTAACGGACCCGTTCTATAACCTAACCTAACCCGTTATTTCAATTAACGTCGATGCGACACGGACGTTATGCGACTGTCATCGGACTTCACGGTCTGGACGTCCAGTCCAGGGTTCGCCGAGCCGACGCGAACTTCCACTTATCGATTTCGACGCCGACTATCCCGTGACGTTTACACCGCGTGTCGTTATAATAACATATTATCATTTCGTGTAAGCCGGCCGACTCGATTTTTGCAATGTGATTTTACACCGACTCGTATTTTTTCGCGACGAGTCTTGAAGGAATCCAATACCATTTTTTTTTTCTTTTTACCGCTAAGAAAACGTGTCGCGTAATATAACAAAAATCGTGTAAAAATTACACGATACGAACTTGTACGTCTCACGAACTGGACGTCGTCCACGTTACGTAATTCCCATTTTTTTATTTATTTATTTATTTTTTTAATATAAAATCGCTCAGTGGCCGGGAACTGCGTGAACATTACTTCCGACCAGCGTGATTTCCACTAGATTTCACCGTCCGGACGTCCAGTTCGTAATAAGAACGGTTTCGCCGAGCCGACGCGAATTTCCACTTATCGATTCCGACGCCGACCTAATACGTATTATATACTTACGGAGGCCTCCGCATACGATTTTTTCACATCCAAATTTAAAACGCATTACAATAAAAATTTTGTATAGTGTATAGTTAAAAAAATGTACGGTAACGAAATCTAGAAGGGTACCGATATAATTATAACAATTCACATCGTTTGATTACAGTACGTAAATGTTCGTCGTAATTTCATAATGAATTTAATGTGATCGGGACATAATTAATTGTATTTTTAGTTTATTATTCGAAATAATCAGATTTTGTGGACTTTGTTTTTGAATAGAATATTGTTTTACAGTAAATTATAATACTTTATACATTAAATGCACTCGTGATGTCGGATAATATATGAAATTGAAAAACGGGGCCACCACATAATTCGTACGTTTCGTAAACCGATCGACTCGATTTTTTTAATGTGATTACGCCGATTCGTGTTTTGAACGCGACAAGCCTAGAAGAAATCCAACATCATTCGTTACTGATAAGAAAACGTGTCGCGTAACATAATGAAACGAGTAATAAAATATATCATCGACACGATCGTGTCTGGCGACCGAGCGAATAAAATTATTATTTTTCATATATATATATATATATAATCGTCTCGCACAATCATTGTAATGAGTCACGTGTTTATGAACACACTCAAAGTGTACGCACACCTGACCTACACGTATCTACACGTTTCGACGCGCCGCGTTCGTTGTATAAATCCGAATAAGAACCACAATCGACGTATTGTTTGGATTCACGTGGACATGCGTACAGTTGAGTTTTTTATGGTTATGGTTTATTTGTATGCGTACGCGTTCGTATTATTTACGAATTTGGATCTACAGTTCGTGTTCATACAATAGAGAGACACCGGGTTCGTCGGGACAATTCTTCGATCGTCAAAATAAACTCATGATTGTAGTGTAAACGTCCGGGCCTCCCCACGATCGGGACGTTTTTATCGAGTATATTGGTTACGATCGGCAATCCGACCAATAATCATCGGATTTAAACGTATGTTATCCTCGTCGTGTGTACGTCCAAAGTGTGGTAAACATTATTCGGCGCATCGGTTGTTGAACCGCGTGTGGCGCGTGCACTACTAACCGTGTTTCGTAATCGTGCAGATTTATCGTTCGCGCGAAAATCAGAAATTCTCGACAAAATTACATTACAGCCGTCAGACTGTAGTACTCGTCGTCTTTCGGGAATTTCAGGACTATCAAAATCAACGATCGCGCGGATTCGGGAACGAGCTCCTGGCCGAGTAACAACGCGTTAAAGAACACGGACAGGGTAAAGATTCGGATGTAGACGAGACACTCAATGGTTTTCGCTACGCGGTATGTATTTCTTTTTGTATTAAAAACGATTATTATTATTATTATTATTATTTAATATTTAAATCAAATATCACGTATTACATGTTTATTATGTTTTAAGAATATTCTTCTACGCGTATTAATAGATCGGTGAATAACCACCAACAACAAGTGTTTATGTTTCTATTTATGTTTTTTATTTCGGATTATTCGGACAAAATAACACGCGACCGATGGCGTCCCGGTAAAGCGGAGTCTACTGTAATCGAAAATCAATTCGATCGACATTTGTGTTCGAAACGATATTCTTATGACTTACGACGCGATGCTCTTACGAAATAGTTTGGCATGACGGACGATAATAGTTCATTTACGTAATTCTAATATTTTAAAACGGTTGTTTATACATGAAAATTAGAAATTATTGTGAAACACGTTTAGGATTGTTTCAATTGATACGATTTATAATGATTACGTAAACTCAAATATTTCGGTCTGTCCGGCGTTTTTGTTTAACGTTATTAAATTACGAATTCTCACGTACGTTGATGCCTCCGTGGTAATTACCAAGGACGATTGTAAGTTGTTAAAAACATTAACGATTTTTATTATCAACTTTTAGCCAACAACAATGGTAGAAATTGTGAACATTTTTTTTTTTTTTAAATACATATTTTATTGATTGAAAATCAACTCGTAAAAATCACAACTGAATTCAAATTGAACAGTGAATTTACAGGAGATAGAGATTAATTTTTATGAAAATTTCTGATGGTTTTTAAAAATATTTGATCGAAAACACATATTGAATTTGGCGGGTTTTTTTTCGTCTAATAAGTAAAAATATTTGCGGGAGCTAAAAAAAAAAACACACATTTACTTAACCACTGCAAAGCGTATAAATTTTTAATGAAAAACGAAACATTTTAACAATAGGTTGTTTTGTCACTTGTCAACGTGTATAATACACATATATATATATAAATCATTAATTTGGCGTCGATCAATCAAATTCGGAAGAAATAAATGTGGGTACAAATTGTCGGTGTGTATTATATTGTGTGCTTTTGAATAGGAACTAGGAAGATATCATGTCGTATATTGTTGTGAAACGAATTTCGACCTTGAACAATGTTCTTTATTGTTTGTTCGTTTTGCCGATAACGTTATGGTACGTACGTTTTCTATGTCAAAACATTTTACAAAAAAGAATACGCGAAACATAATAAAATGCGTACGGAAAAAATAGATAGCCGCCACGAACGAAAATATTAACAAACAAACGGTGTGCATTTTTTTTTTTTTTTTATATAAAATTATTAATTATCGACAGCAGAATAGGGACAACAACACGTGTAAATTTATTTTATATAATTTATTTTATTTAGTTTTTTTTAATACGTATAACTTTATCATAATTAAATTTAAACAATTTCGATTAAAACTAAAATATAGTTTTTTTTTTTTTAATTAAATTTTTTTTTTTTTTTTGGAATCGCGTATTGCAATGCGCACTAGACTCGTTCGGTTTCCATTTCGATCAATCATCATTTTTCACCGAATACACGTATTAATCATAAAATAAAAAACCCGTGCGTTTTATAAAAATCGTTAGCTATTAAACTGAAATGTAGAAATGTTTACTGATTAAATTGTACGTAAGCAATTAATACAGTTCACGGTGGAATCTAATATATATATATGCCGTTTGATATTAAAAACACAACAGCAAAAAAATGTTATGTTTTTCCAACATAATATTTGCCTACACGTATTCCGGGGAAAAAAGTCTCGACTCTCAGGTCAACGCACATTTCAAAACGGTTTTTAGTCTCGATCGCGATTGCCGTACGTATACGCACAAGCCGTTGTTTCTTTCTCATCTCGAATGTAAAAAACTTAACGCACATCACGACAGAGTGTACAAACAGGGTGACACATATGATATATATATATAGAAAGTAAACAGGAACGAGCTTTCGTCCGACACCGGGACGAATGGAAAACCGTATTTAAAGTAAGCATTCGGGCTTCACGTCGTGCGGTCGAGCGTGAATTATTCCGTTTCCATTATATCCGTATTTACCACATGTTACTAATAACCTAACGTGACGTCGTTGTCCGTTACAGAACGGGCTCTCGCCGATACGTTTCGCGTATCGTACGGTTTAGCAACAATTATCTAACGGCGCGAGTAGGAGAAAGCACGGCTCCGTCGGATGTACAATTTAATAACAGGTGCGCCGGCACGCACGTACGTCTGAACACATTCTGGAAAACGCCGTCTGCTCGCGGTTATTTCGATAATGCGCTTGGCCCGTGAGGCCGTTGTCGTCCGAATGACACGACCTTGGCGTGCGCGCATAACGATTTCACCGTCTTCGCACGCCTGCACCGTGGTACGTCCGATTACCGCGTCACAAGTCGAAGAAAACACTACGAGTCTCGAAACGTAAACCGTCGATGTCTCTTATCATCGGACGTCGTTCCAACGCGACAACTGTGTTTCCCGACGGGTGTTCGCCGCGCCGCCGGTCCGGGCGTCCGCTAAGCGCAGTCGTCGAGTCGGTACGCTCGTTTTTCGCGGGCCCCGAAGACGTGCATGTCAAACGGGGAGCTGCCGGGCGTTCCCACACTCCGTGCCGGAGGAGATTTCTTTTTTCCGTCACGTCCGCGTGACCTGCACAACGTGCGCCGACATTCACACGCTGCCAAAAGAAACCGCCGTCTGTCTCGTCAGACCCCGTTGGCCGGTCCGACCTGGCCTGACTTATACGCGGTCGGGCGTTTCTTGAGACGTTCCCAGACGTTTTCCTCGAGCTCGAATTGTGCGGACGACGAGACGGGTGCCCCGGTTCAACGTGATCGATCCACTGATAACACAGTCGAGATTTCTTCGTCGTCGGTCCTTTATTAGGGCGACCGGCGTTTTTACGAAATTTCATCGGAAGACCTCGAGAGTTGGCTAGATGACACGGCCCAACGCCATTTACGTTACGTTTTCACGTGTCGTCTACTATGTTGTGTAATATATGCTGGACGGTTTGTTTATTTATTTATTTTTATTTCCCGTCCCGGCCGCACCGCGCAGTCGTTTCCGATAACGCCGGGGCACGGACAAAACCCGCCGTCGAAACCTTTCGTTCGGCTCGTGTTTCGGACGCTAAACGGTCCGTTTGAGCTGCGCAGCTATACGTACCGGTAATTTTGTTTTTTCTTTCCCGTTCCCGTTATCGGATTACGCGGACGTGTATCCTCAAGAAAGTAAAAAAAAAAATAAAAAAACGCAATACGGTCCTACGGTTTCTTTTTACCGCGACGCAAACTGTCGCGGCGGCCCTTCTCCGCTCTCCGCGTCCGAGCGCACGTTTGTACGGACGGCCGTGTCGATTCATCGTTTTCGTTTCATTCGGAACGCACGGTAAACATTACACCACGAAAGACAGTCGGCCCAGACCAGACCCCAGTACGGTCGTCGCGGGTGCTAAAATCGTGTTCTTACACGTTGGTCGCACGTCGAGAATTTGTTTGTTATTATTTTGAGTTTCGTCGTGACGCGAGCGCGCGCGCGATTTAAACGAAACGCTCACCCGGGTGAGAAGATACTGGACTACCGTGTTCGTCACACGAATTTAACGTTGGACTTCACAAAGATTTTTGTCAAATTTCACAACCGAACGAACCACACGCACGACTCAAAGACGTCCGGTACCCGTAACGGTACGGCAGACTCGATTTTGTTGTTGTTGTTTGATGTACATACGCGTGCAACGGGTGTTCTAATGGTCCGACTAAAAAGTATATTGTCACGCTGTTTATACTGTTCACGGTGCGGAAACGTACACGCAATATTATATAAAATGAAAAACGGTGCGGAAACGTGCGTGTACATTACACGACGTTTGACCGGCGTGCGAATAAATAACACGAGGCCAGCAAGTTATTGTTTTTCGCGTGTATATTGGCGACGTGCAGTATTTCTTCGTTCGATTACAAATTCAAATATCGCCCGACGCGTCGTCTCGTACGAACAAGTGCCGGGCTCTCTGGAGGCTCGGGGGAAAAAAAAACATGACGTTATGCACATTATTGGAAAAACAAAACGAGTCGTGCCACCCCGGTCATCTTTACACAGTATTGGCGTATAAATAATTTTGATTTCTTACTACATGATTTCGTGTATATTATTTTTATTTCGTGAGATCGGGCCACTTGGCGTCGGTAGACGGGAGTTTGAGAGTAATAATTATAATATTTTTTTTTATTTTTTTATTATTCATAAATACTTTTTGAAAAAAAAAAATGTTGATTTTATATTAAACTGCAGTAAATTAGTGTACTCGCGTTTATTTTGAGGGTAACTAAAACAACTGATATTCTATAGAGGTGTACAGCAGCAAAATAAGAAGCCTGTATTTTAGATTAAATGTTAGAATTTATGTTAGAATTATTATGAACACTAATATACAACGAGAATTTATTTACAGTACCGTAGTCGAAAAATCCATGTGTGGTGGTGAGTGAGCCTGCGTACGACAAGGTAAACGAACGCGTTACGTTCAACACTGTTACGAAAAACGTACCAGAAAATTGCGTCGGGAGATACGAGTTATATTTTTGACGTGTAATATGGTTATGGCCGGGCGCCGCACCCACCGAACATTAAATTTAACTTCCGAAACGGGTAACGACGAACGATTTTTATTATATCCGAAAAATGATTTTATTCGACAATCCACGTTAGTCGACGATACGTACTAACTAAATCCGGTTGTTACTCGTAAATCGTTCGACGTTAATAAAACATTGTTTGACTGTTTAGCAGCAACAATTATATACACGGATCTCGTGATCGTTCCGTGAACGCCGAACCGGTAAATGGAAATGTTTGTGTTGCGCGTTCGATTGCAGACCGATTGCAGGTATCGAAGCCGCGTCTTCGTCTTCACGCGATAACAAACACGCGACGCGGTTGACATGAGTAGTATTTGTTTTTGTTTTTTCTTATCACTTTCCCCTTCACCCTCCCCCCCCCCCCAACCAACCGCCGGCGCGTTCTTCCCGTCACGTCCACGAGAATCGAAATATTTCCGCGTGAACGCAATGCGATTGTACGCTGTTTCACCGTGACGAATTTACTCGGCGAATTCTACCCCGGCCGAGGAGCTCGTAGAAAACGCGTTACGCGATAATGTTTTTGGAGACTCGTGGCGCGGAGAAAACAGCATGAATAACAATCAGAACCTTTCGTTCTCGTCGTAACTTACATAGTACGCGCTGTGATTTATAACGAAAAAGAAAACAATTACACGCGTACGGATGATACATCCGTCGAGACCGTTTATAACACGTGAACGAACGGCATAGACGAGAAGACGACAACAGAAAAGAATAAAAAAAAAAAAAATGCTAATTACACGGGCGTTAACGTAACGTTTTTTGCTAGCCAAACGTGTGTTTCCGCCTCGCGTTCTCACCGTGTTCTCTAGGTTCTCGCGTTTCATATTTCCTACGACTTCCGGGCGTATTCGCTCGCGGAATTCGATTTCGATCGATTCGACGTCCGCGTGCGTTTCCCGACGAGAAAAGTAGTTGGTCCGTCTCTCTACAAAAAACCATCGTCGTGTTTATTTCCCCGTAAAACTGTATAATTCGTTTAACACTAGGTTTTTTTTTTTGTTTTTACGGGACCGTAACGAGACGTAAACGAGAACGTTGTCAAGAAACCCAATCGGTCGAAACTGTTCCGGTGCGAGTCTCGAAATTGTTTTCACCCTTCGAAAGATTTCGGCGTACGCGTCCGAATCGAATTTTCTCCGTTCGCGTTGAAACGACCAACAAATAAAGCCGCGTGCGAAATTCGGGTTTTATGTGCGCGCGGTCGTTTTCGAGACCCCCCCAGGCGTCCAAAAAAAAAGACGAAAAAAAAATTTCTATCGTCTTCCACGGATTACGTTTTACGTTCACAGAACAATGTGATTGAATCCGTTCACAACGTTGGATTTGAATCCGCCGGTCTCTCGCCGACGGCGGTTACGTTCGCTCGCGACGTTCCCTACACGTTTTGTACTGCCAGCAATGAACCGCGGACGGTGCGCCGAAGCTGTTCGGTCTTCGGTCGATTTTAAAATTGAAAAATCGCGTCGATAACTGTCTTGGGAATACGTTGACGATTCCGGCGCAAATGAGTGAGCATTCCGTCCGGCTGACTTCTCCGTGTTAACAAAACAAAACGCGAAACCGCGAAGTTCCTCAAGGAAAACGGTATTTAATCGTTCCGTTTCGCGCAGCGCGTCTACGATCGTTCGGCGGACAATCAAAATATCTCGGCATTCTTCCTTGTGCGCGTCGAACACCAAGTTCTGCTCCGAGCTGATGGAAACCCGCGACGTGTCGCTAAAACAAATGGTCGGCCGTTGACCGCGAGATTCGTCGAGGAGAAACCGCAATCGTGTGTACCCGTAAACACGGGTACCGTGGTTCTGACCGTTCTGACCGGCGACTACACTATTGAAGGCCACATCACAGATTCGCGTGCCTGTAATTTCTGTTTTCGCGTTCACGAAACTACGAACTTTCTTTCGCATACACGAATGCGTACGCCGACACGACAAAACGTATCGTTGTTCGCATGTAAGTTCGGGCGCGAGCGAGTTAAGATTTCACCGATTCGAGTAGAAATCCAATTGCACGAGACACACACGTTTATATATATATATACAATCAGAGAAGGGCTAATCATAAAATCATAAATCACTCTATAGGTGTACGCGCGTATTTTGATTTATTTATTTGGTTATTTTTGTTTTTATTTTGTAAGTATACCGGTTCTATAAGCGCGGAAGCGATTTTCGGAGCACGTCGCGTAGTCGCAGGAAATTCGAAAGAGGAGAAACAAACATAATAATATTGTTATTATTATTATTCGTACGGTTGTGTAGAATCGCGTCCCGGACCCTTTCTCTTCGCGCGACTCGGCGCATTTTTATTTCACTTTTATCTTAATATACACGAGTGGCGAAAAACGATCAGGCGTGCGTTACGTTTCTCACGAAGTGGTTCTCTTTTTTTTTTCCCCTTTTCCTTTTCCGCCTCGCTCTTTATTTACCGAGTGGCACTATACTTATTTGATTATCGAGATAATATGGTTCGACGAGATATTTCACGTTGTAAAAGTGAAAATTGAATTGCGATGCAGTGAAAACGATTTCATAGCGTGTATACGCGATACGACGCGTGTGATACGCGTGTGCGTTGGGTACGATATAAACAGAGTGCATTGTTGTTTCGAGAATAAAGCGAACAATATATGTACGCTATGAGTTATTAGAAAAAGAAAAAAAATCTACGGCACGACTATGTATGACACTTAAACCATAACGTAGAATTACAGTGATTTTTCGTTACCGAGTTGTGACCGGTCGTCATCGGTTGGTGCAGCACGCGAGACGTTACGGTCGACTTGTTCCACCGATATATTGCACCGTCGACAACGGTTAGCTCTAGTGACACGGACGACGGAAAGTTGTAGGAAATAAAAACGCGTGTTCTAACAACTGGTTTTTTGATTTTTGTATTTTTTTTTTTTGTTTTTTTGTTTTTGTTTTTGGCGCACCGAGTACGAGAGTATAACGTCGAGTCGAGACTTTAAATAAACACGGTGCCGTGTCAGAAGACGAAGGGTTATTTTCGTATTAAACACATAAACGCGCGAATAAACATGACATAATGCGTCGTTTAGCGGTCACTCGTTTCCTGCCAAGTAATAATCGCTATTTATGTTTATATAAATATAATCCGACGGATAAAAAAAAAAACCAGAATATTCAAAAAAGAAATACGATACGAATCTTTCAAATTGTACGAATCGCTAGTATTGTTGCGGATTTCCCAAATCAATTTTTATCTACAGCACTATATTCGTACGTACGTACAGTGACGACAAAGAAAAAAAGCGTTTGGCCGAATCCGTTGTTTTAAAAAGCGATCATTCCGTGAACCGTTTACGCACTTGAAACAAAGTCTGAATATAACTTATGTCCGTATTCTGTTTTTGTTTTCAGTGTCCGAGAAGTGTACGCCATAAAAACGTATCGGTTAACGCGTCCAAACGACGTCCGTTGACGCGGCCGATACGGTTCAGTGGTTCTCAATATTTTCAGGATATTTTTACGTTTACAAGACGAAAAACATACGTAACCTCAGAATCTATACGGCGGAAAAAACGTACGAGTCGGCAGTACGGATTATCACGTGTTACGACAACTGTTCCGTAAAGGTTTCCAACCCGTGACTGTTTCGGACGGGATCAGTGGAAATAATAATCGATTATTTTATCACACGTAAAAAAATTAAAACACCGAAAATTATTTGACATTTAAAAAGGAATCACCACCACATCGCCAATTCAAACAAACGTCGAGTGAAATGGCAAGGGTGAGGGGGGCGTGCGTCCATCTCGTCGCCCCTCCTCTGCGAACGGCCTTGTTCGGGGGGCCCACCGTTCGAGAAACGCTCACCCCGAACCCGTTGCTATTAATCGGGACGCGAGCCACACGGGGGGGGCACAGGTTTTCAAAACGCCCGTTCGCGTAACGTAAGTGGAAACGCGTTTTTTATTCACGACGACGACGATCTGACCGACAGCCGGCGGACTCCGACCTTGTGTACGCTTTCTCTCCTACGGACGGCCGTTCGATAACATCGGCGATCCCGTTACCGTACGTACCGTGCGCGGTATTCGAGTTAACGGTGCACAAAGTATTACGAAGCGTGTGGTCGTCGTCGTCGTCGTCGTGTCGTCGGCATAACATTCCTATGGCACGTCTCCTCTTCCATTCGTACGACACGCGGCGCTCGAATTGGGTGGGGGGGGGGGGTGCGCATGTTGACGGAGTTCCCTTACCGTTTTTTTTTACTGGGACAGTAGAAACTACGCCCGAAATCGATTTCAAATATGTTTTGATTTTTGTTTAGTTTGTTTACGTCACGGTTGTTCTGCGCGTAGTGCAACGAATTATATTCGTGCTCGCAATGTTATCCGTTTCAGTTATCACTGTTAGGGTTTTCGTTTTACAGTTGTTTTTGAATTCACGCAGCTAAAATATAATTAGGAACGCAGCGTTTAAATCCTCTTTTTGTCCAACTCGAGCACCGACAGAGTATGACGTAAACGGGTGGGGGGAGGGGAGGGGAGGCGGTTCGCAAACGACCGGGAACGATATGCGACGCGGGACCGAGAGAACGAAAACAAGAAGAAGGACAGAAAACCGGAACGTGAGTCACGACGTGAGCGCGCGGCGAACGAACGCGGTGCCGACGAGACGATGACGTTGAACTTTTGTTCGGACGGAAGAAAAGAATAAAAAAATCCGTCTGACGGTCGGCCGACCCGGCTGGGTTCCCAAACTTTTTTCGGTTCTAAAAAACCAAACAAAAAAAAAATGATCGACTGCGATTTCGTAGTTTTGAAAGAAATATTGCTTTTGGTCGTCGTTACCGTTCGAGATCGTTCGCGATAACGCCGCCGGGTTGAATAAACGGTTTCGTCGGCCTCGCGGAAATTACGACGGTCGCCTCGCGGCCGACCCCGGGGGGGAAGTCGCGGGCTCACGGTTCGGGGACCGACCAACTATTCACCACGGCCGTTCACAATTACGCCGACGACGACGACGACGACGACGTCCAGGTTAGTTCGCGTTGTGGTCTCGTTGTCGCGGGCGACGAAAACCTCCGTCTCCGTCTTCTCGCCCGTGCGAGTTTCGAACGCGCGTGTCGTACGCACGGAACACGTATTACGGGATCGATCGGATTTCCCGTCGGCCATTCACGGAGAGTGGACGTTCCGAGGTGAAAACTAAATAAATCGTTTGGGTTTCAAAACGGTAATAACTTACGGACGAATAAACGCACAAACCCGTTTCTCGTCCGTACGCGTGCGACAAACACGCGTCCCCGATTATACCGCGATTTTTCGTTGTTTTCTTCTTAAAATAGCCACGATCGTTTTTGCCGGATCGAAACACAAAGTGCACATTCGACTTGACGCGCAATGAACTTCCGTGGGTGATGATCACGGAAAACCAACACACAACGCCACGCGTTACAAATTGCGGACAGCCGTGGACGACGTTACAGTTATCAGTGTCGAACGGAGCTTTTCAACGCTGAAACGTTTTCAAGTGCGATATTTCGATAATAGAAAGTTTGTCGCGTCTGATTTGAGTCGAGTTGATTTCAGACTTCAGTACACATCACATCACGCGACACGTTGACGAAAAATAATAACGAATAAAAACGGACAATCTAACGTTGTTTACGATGGGTCTTGTTTCGTTCGGGTTATCCGACTTATTTAAAACTACTAAAACCTACAAAAAAAAAAAAAAAATTCCTGTCTAAGCACGACCACCGCCTCGACGCGGTATACGTATGAACGTGTAATCGTACACAACGGCGGAATAATACGACTTAGGAGGACGGGGCCGGCCTCCGTCGTGGGCCGGTTGACGAGCAGGTATGAATTATTCGATTCGTTGGCCGGAGAATCCACGGGAAATCGGAATTTTTATTCTTTTACTTCGTCGTGTCGACATTAATCGCATAGACGTATACGTCGTAACGCGTGTAATGATTACAAAGACAAATAGCGCGTGGAAAATATCGTGTACAATAGTGTACGTGTCTTCTATGAGGAGGGACTTTTAATGATTTTTTTTAAAAATGTGTATATATATAATATATATATATATAGATCGCGTTCTAACGGTACTCGACGACATTGTTGTCCTACAGGAAATAATAGTGTCGAACGTTTTACGTTGTGAACAGCGTCCGATGTAAATAAGCCGTCGAAAGAAAAGCGCGGAGAAGGGCGAGAACGCGTAAAGCCGACGCTGAACATAATCCAAAAAAAAAAACGATGAAACTCGTGAATACACTGTCCGGCGCGGGCGGCGAAGAGGTGCCGAGCATATCGTTAAAAGACGTGGTTTGCGCACAACCATTGAGCCTGACGTCAAAAAATCGGCTCAGAAGCGCCAAGTACCTATTTCCGTTTTAAGTGAGGGGACGTGGAAAATTATTTTGCCTCTCTGGGACGGCAGCTCGAACAAGGCTGAGAACCGCCGGCGTTGGTCTAACCACGTGTTCGGAAGAGCAACGGAAGACGGTTAGGTCGGAACGCGCGGGCTCAGATGGCCTGTAAACGGTCAAAAGAAATAATAACAAATAAATTTATAGTCGTTTTTATCACGGTTGAAATCAGCGCACGTTTTTAATGTGCCCTTGCGAGCGTGATTATACATACATATATATTTGTTTTTTTCGTTTTTTACGATATTATTGACGCCACGCGTTTACGGGACCGACGGGAACGAGCGGACTTTCCCCGCGACGTCCGCAACAGTGAAAACTCCGCCGGGTCGAATTGTGTTGTACTAACCGGAACCGTTACGACAGACTGTGCTTGTAAATAAAATTATCCCGTCAACGAATATTACGAATTGAACCCGGACGAACGAACGAACGAAAGGTCGTCGTGTTTCCGGTCCCCCCCGCGGTCGCGGTCGCGAAATCAACGTACTTTTTTCGCATTTTTATTTTTCCACTCGCCGACGGTGAAGTAATCCCGTTAACAGCGATTGATAATACGAGTGAGTCCCGACGAATACGAATTGTGGTCGGCGACGACGGCGCTCGTGCTTACGTGGTAGTTGGGGGGAAGAGAAAAAAAGAAACAAACACGACTGCAACACGACGTGATCGCGTCGGCTCGTTTTCTCCGGAGACGCGCGTCGATTACGTTGCAATAATAATGAAAATCGGTCGTTTGTTTTGTTTCTGATTAGCGGGGGGGGTCTTTTTTTTCCTCGCGTAGACAAAAACCGTTTTCGTTTCGTTTTCCACCCACAAACGTTTTGTTCCCAACGCGTGCGACCATAACCCAACAACAATCAACTTATCATATCGTCGTACATTTGACGTTTCGCGTAGTACGCAGTTATGTCGTACTACTCGTAGAAAAAAAAAAAATGTCAGAATACAAAACTATAAAAAAACACGGTTCGTTACACGTGCTGATCTCGCGTGTCCAACCAAGAGAACATATCGAATACGTTCAAGTGCCAATCGGGTGTCTTCCGATTTTCCGAAAAAACGCACAACGCGTTACGAGAAAAGAGACGCGAATGATCAAGAAAGTCCGTGACTCCTTCCGGACGATGACGTCCCCCGTGTCTCGAAATTGGACAAATTAAATTTGATATTATATTATTAACGAGACAATGCAAATGTTTCGTGTACACGCGTGTATAACACGAAGTAAACAACGGACCACAAATAGTGTTTTACGGTATTAACTATACACACACACGCATATAGAATACAATGCTTCGAGAAAGTTATCGTAATGTATACACATCGCGCGTTCGTTTTCGAATTGGCGAAGAATTTATTGTTATATCGACGCGCCGACAGGAGGCAATACAAAGTACGGCGAATTTTATTTTCGACATAATTACGCGGCGATAGAAAACTGTACATTATATTCCACTGCAGTTTGGGTGTTGATTAATCAACAGAAATCAAAACTCATCCGGACGCGAACGAGAGAAATCATTTAGTGTTTTTTCAAACAAGAAAAACGAATGTGTGGTATTTTGCTTACGTAAATATAGACGTGTGCAGATAATTTTTTTCGTTACTTAAAACCAAATTACATGATTATCAAACGTGTTAATTTATTAAAAAAAAAAAAAAACCATTTACCTTAAAACTTTCGTGTTACGAAATTAATTTTGTTACTGCGAGTAGAAAACGATAAATAATACGTAAACGATTTGAGTTTTTCGTATAATTTTATTGACGATCATATTTATAATCCATAGAAAACGTCGCGGTTTTTATTCCATTTAAGATATTTTTATGACGTTAACTGATTTTTGTACACAGATCCTTGACCCGAAATGTTCTGCTTCGTTAATGCATTTCGACGCATCATACACATATTATACGCGCGACGCTGTTTTTTTAAACGTGAAATTCGCATCAAATGTGACATTTCAAAATGGCATGGTGTTTATATGATTTGCGAACTTCGATAATTGAATATACGAAACGATCATTCCGATTCATTTATAAACACGCAATAAGCGGTTTCCGTTATTTAAAAATATAATATTGAAAATCAAGAAAAATACGTTATACTTATACGCATTGGTTGTAAAATTCATTTCTAAAGTAATCGTTTCGTAATTGTTTAGACGGGTGAATCCGTAAAAAAAAAAAAAATACAGGTACAAAATTTCGTTATTCTTAATTACCCGTGCAGTAATAACACCATGTTAGAAATATGTGTACTCGGTAGTTTTAATCAATTTTTTACACACATATAACTTTATTTTTTTATTTTTTTAGAAACGTAATCAAACAAATATTTGCTTCGACAATTACATAAGATAATTAATTAAACAAAATAAAAACCGCAGAAAAACCAATTGCAACAAAAAACTCTCAGAAAGGAAAATAGTTAATAAGGAATGAATAAAGAAAACATTGGAGGTTTTTATTGAACATTATTGGAAGAGAAACAAACTGGACAGAATGAGACGTTTGTGGGAAAGGACCGGACCGTCGAAGAGAAGTCGCAGGGGAATTGCATACAAAGGATCCATCGTGCAGTGTACAAAAGGGAGAATCGTTCAAGGATAAATAGTAGGAGTGGGCCGGGAGACGATTAAAAGAAGCGGCAACATTGCTGATGATTTTCGTCTTTTTCGTTTAGATATTCAGATAATGTTCTAACCTGAAACACGTAAATATAAATCCCCTACTTCTTTGGGGGAAAAAATTCGTATATAGGGTTGGTTTCGGTATGAAAATTGACGGTTTGTAAGTTCATAATAAACAATTCAAATCGAATCCAACGCGGCGACCGTAATATCGAAATCGTCGACCACCACCACGCGTAGTTATCACAAGAATCGTAAATGGGAAACACGCGGTCCGTACGTTGTGATTTTGCGCGCAGTGAGCGCGCGTACGTGACGGTTTACCATGATGACCACCACTTTCATATTGACTAACAACAACAACAACGATAATAATGAAATAAACGAAAACAGCGAATTATTTATAAACGTGACTGAAATTCGGATATTCGCACGCGTTTGGCACACCGTCGCGAAGACGAGGTGCCAAAACGGAGAAAAAAATTCCGTGATCCAGACGGCGCGCGCTTTCGTGCCACTCGACGGTTTACGGATTTATATTACGTTTGTTAATGTACGCGCGTAGACATGACGCAGACCGCACGTACCCGTTGTTTCCCCGAGTATCTGCAATACGGGGAAAAAGCAACAATCGTCCCGTTGACTCATCCGAAGCCACCTCACGCCGCACGGTTATTACGTTACCGATCTCGTCCGGGAACCGCGGGCGCCGTGTGACTCATATCATTCTGACGGGCGAAAGAGGTTTCAACCCCGGACCCGGTCTTCCGTCGGATTACACGAACGCATTGCGTACGAGGTCAGTGCGAATCGATTGCGCGCGCGTTTCGAAAATATTTTCCATTCCGATTCCCGACACGTGCCGCCCGTCCGCGTTTCAGGTACGCAAAAATAATAATAATAATAATAATCGTAACAATCGTAACACGATCGCGTCCACCGAACTCCCGGACCCGCCTATCGATAACGTGACCGTAGAACAGCGGTTCTCGATTATTTTTGTTTTTTGTTTTTTTTTAAGACCCGAATTCTGCCCCGAAAATCTATCGCATGGTTACCTACTAAGGCCGCACGCAGAAAAATATGAACAGAAAAATTGTTCGCCTGTAATTTTCTTTAATACATTCTCGGTACGAAAACTAAAAAAACTACAAATCACAGATCACGGAGCCGGGAGTACAAATTATCACGTGTCACGACAGCCGTTCTACGAAGTTTTTATCACGGATACGGTTATCATACAGCCGTGACTGTTTCCGGCGGGATCAGTTGAAACAATAACGTGTGATTATTTTATCGCACGTATAAAAAAAAAAAAACACTGAAAATTACTTGAAATTTAAAAGGAATTATATCGCCAATTTCAACAAATATCGAATAAAAAAACGACGACGGGTGGAGGTTACGACTGTTGTTTCCAACGAACCTAACGGGCGTTGAAACGAGCGCGCGCGCGTGTCACACGGACGACCGTCAACAAAATCGACGAGAACAATGTTTACGAAAACGAAGACAAACAACAACGGGCGGAAATATTCGCATGATACGCGGTCGTCTGATACGGTTACGTTATCTTTAATACCACTCGAGTACCGTCTATTTTGCGATACCCGGAACACGAGTAAAGATTACCGCATACACAAGAGCCCGTTTTTTTTTCAACTCAAACAAACGATTCTCGGCGAAACGTTTTTTTACAACGATATACACGAAAAAATAATCGGTATTTCCCCCCCCCCCATCACCACAACGGTCCTTTCTTTCAACAGCTCAAACGTGCTACTCAAACACTACCACTGCAAACGAACCTAACGACGTCGATCCCGCAACACGCACGCTTCTGGATATTCCGTTTCACGATAGAACTGAACACCACGCGTAATACACGTATTATTCTACGATATCGATTGTACGCGTTAATTCCGGGTCACGACCTGTATATGTACACATATATATTTTTTTTTAGTTTTATTCACTTACGGGAACACTCGTCGGACCGGGCTATTGGTACACTGTACACATTTACAATCTATTTATACGTGGCGTACGCGTATTATAACGTGCGTTAGTCGGTTGAACCGGCCGGCCGGCGAAATATTATGCCGTACACGATAATAGTGTACGTTCCACGAGACTTGGACGCGTCAATCGTGGTGCGCCAGACGCCAGCGGCCGTAAGTATTACGGGTCCTAACCATTAACGGTATATGAACCGCGCGACGGTCTTCAATGACCCGAGCAAATACGCGTATCTACGCACTTACCGCTGCACCCATAACCGTCCCCGGAAACTAACTCGGTTAGTACACGTATGTATGTTGACGTCGGGTCAACGCACAGCCGTCCGGCGACCGAACTCTTACAAGTCGTAAATAAATTGGACTTGACCGAACACGTCTCCGTCCCGACGTTTATGGTTTCGACGGGGTCGTGCGGCGGTACGTTATTATACGTGTACGGCCCGTCGCGCTATATTCTAGAAATACCGAGTTTTACATACTTTATATTATTATTATTATTCGTTGTGTGTGGTGTTTTTTAAGAGAACGGAATGTATCTACGCAGTACAGACATTATAATAATAATATACATATAAATACCGGAGTCCGGCGCACGGTCGTTCGTGAACGATATCTAAAGTCTATAGGTGAAAAAAAAATCCAGAGAAAACCCGTTTGACGTTGTTATCATCATCGGTTTTTTTTTTTCTCTTCTTCTCTCAAAGCGGTTTGTGTACGAAAAATAGAAACCGTAATCCGCTACCGACTCGCTCGATAACCATTAGCACCGGGCATGAGAGCTAAACCTTTCTGTTTATAAAATACGTCTACAACGGCGGTCATTAGATTATGTGACGTTAGTCATCATCGATCGTCATAAGCCGCCGGGTACGTTTTTGTTGATGATAAAAAATAACGTAAAGATACGGAATGAGTTTTAGTCGCAACAACAACACGAAGTCATTGTTTCGCGTTTCGTATGTTATTTTACGGTTATAGTAATACGATATCGTGTTATCGTCGTCGGTGGTACGTTTCCATTTTCAAATAACGTATCGTCTACTAACTTTATTTCCTAAACAAACATTATTATTGTTATACTCGTTCGACAAATAAAACCAGTTGTCTTCGTTTCGTAATCGAATCGGTGCTCGTACCGAACGTATCATTGTGTTATCAGACGGTCTCTCTGTTTACATTTATTAACTATTAATTATGACGAAATAACCAAGTGTTATTCATAAAAGCGGTCATTGTTCGTGTCGTTAATAATTCACGTGAAGTGGTGGTTGCGGCGTACGCATTTATCGATAACGAATTCAAAAATAAAACATTTTCGTATTGGAGAATATTATAGACTTGTAGGTCCGACGTGATGGAAAACAGGAGTACGCACAAATGAGACGGTCAATATATACGTACATAATATTTCCCTGTACCGCGGACGAGCGACACTTTCTAGTTTATTTTTTTTTACGATGACACGAGTGAAAATTAAGTCGAAATATTAATATAATCGTAAAAGTAGGTGACCGACACAATCTTTGCAGTAAAACGTCCGATAACGTCGTTAATTTTTTTTTGAACGAAAACCAAATAAATTTAAAACTCGTTTCGACAACCGTTGATATCGGCGAGGGGAAAAAATAAAAAAAGTAACGTGCGCGCAGTTTTGTTTCGCAATAATTTCTCACGGATCTCGATTTGCGGGCGAGGTGAGCGTTGACGGCAAAATAATAGAAACGTGTCCGGCACGCGTCGTACGGACGATATTTGACTCAAAAAAAATGATCCGTATTTGTAATTGAAATACGGATACGGACGAAATGCACACACGGACACGACGACCGGCGAGTTATTTCGTTTCCGAAACGTACTTAACAATAATAATAATAACAAAACATCTCGATCCGTGTAAATCCCCGGAAAACGTTTGCTCGTACAGGACGGGGGATCGTCTTGCGATATTTTTTTGCCGAACGAGTGTTCCCGTCCGTCGTCGCCGGAGAAGCCAATAAGTTCGCGCCAACGAACGAAACGACAATATTCCCGCATAACCGTACGCCGACAACACCCACCTGGTCGTCGTGTGCGCCCGTGCCAACGTTGTCCTCCGAGCATGACGGCTCCGACGTGGCTCGTCTCCGGTTTAAAAAAAACCCCGACGGACACCGTGTTTCTTCGGGAAGTTGGACGCGAAACGGGACGTTCGTTACACAGCTGCTGAAAACCGGACGGACGCGACGACATCGAACACGTCGTACCGAAGCACTGGTCGTCGTCGCGGTCGTCGTCGCGGTCGCGGACGCCTGCGAATCTCCCCGGAATCTCGCCCCACCCCGTCCGTAGCGTAGTAGTAGACGACGTCGCGGTGAATTATGTCCGGCGGGACTTGAGTGGTGGCACGCGTGCGTTTTGTACGGAGTGTCCCCCGCGCACGCGATAACAACTCAACCACCCGCCCCCGCCCGATGTATTTTTATTTCTATTTTTTCAACGTTCATTCGTATGGTTTTTTTTTTGGAAAATCGCTTCGTCTTTTTCGCGTACGGTGCCCAACATCCGATCAGACGCACTCAGAAACGGTACGCGATAGTTTTCCTGTTGTTTTCAAGTCGCGCGAAATAAAAACGATAAAATCACAAATAATTCCTGTAATACGTGTACACTCATCGAACATTCCGCAAACGATTAACGGTCGTACGTACGAAATCCGTTCGCGTTTAATATCCATCCGTACGTCCAGCGCTCGTTAAAAAAAAAAAAAACGAGTAAAAAATTATGTTGAAATCTACAAAATCCTATACGTTTATGCGATACAACCAGTTTAAGGGTACTTAATTATATTATTTACAAAAACGTGATGATCGGTTAATTTTTGTGGGTTTTTGAGCCCGTTATTTATCGACAATATTGGGCTCCAAGTCCGGCCGCCACGCGTACGTCGAATACAATGTTCGCGGGACTAAATACAATTATTTCGCGAGTTGTCCCGAAGTGTGAGCGGAAAACATTTGATAACGAAAACCCAAATCGTTCGAAACGAATTATTCAAATTCGGCAAATAAAAAAATGACACGGAAAAACGCGAAAACGAACGAAATTGACGAACAAAAGTCAATATATCGTCTTTAGCTTTTATGCGTATCGTTCGCTGTCGGATGTTATGTACGATCGTTATTCACACAATAAACGTTGAAAACGAACGCGTAATTGATGCCATATTGGTATCACGAAACTTCAAACGTTTACGGAAAGTGTTAATAGTTTCGAATATAAAAAAAAAAAAATAATAATGTTTTATTTTTTTACGTACATTGTCGAGAGAAAAAAAAATCGTTGATATATACTCCGCGGTCGTTATATAAACGTCAATTATTGTTTTCGTTCGTATTCGTCAAACTATCGATGCGATTTGGAATTTCAAACGGTATTTATATCCATATGATATTCAACGCGATAAATTGCATTGTGTACTATTGTGTGTTGTGACGCCACACACACACACACACACACATACCTTATTTATATATATTTTCTCTTTGCAAAAGAAAAAAAAACTAAGACTAATAACAATAATTACGAACACAAAGAACGTTGATTATTGGTTTGATGCTTTTCTGCAGATGTTGCTTTCAAAAACTTCCTTCCATATTACGTTACTCGATAGTGCGGGAAAATAATACGTCCTCGTATATAAAAACAATTATACGTACACGGCTTCATTATGAGTTTTAATGAAATTTAAAACCAATTCGATTTATCAATAGGTTTATAGTCGTCCGTTCCAATGAATAGACCAAGTCATTTAATCCTGTACAAAGTGTGTATAAACAATAATCGACGTCGATTTGTACAGTCCCCCGACCGACTGCAGCGTCGAATCGAATAATACATTTCACACTATTAATTACGCACGATTTTTTTCTACGACGATCAATTTTTACTGGCCGCGAGACGTGTCGTGACAAAACGAAATCCCGTTTCATTTGGTAAAACACGCGCGAAACGGAAGAGATCATTAAAAATAACATTGAACGTTCGCGTATTCTCTCGTCGGCCGTCCACTGGAACAGTGCTTCTCAGACTTTTTTTCTCGTGGAACCCACGGAATTTAATGTAAAACTGTCAAGGCCCCGCCTAAGTTCTAGAATTATTTTTTTGCCCGAAAAGTTACCAATAACCCAAGAAAGAAAGACAGGTCTTGGCCGAAGAAAAAATTGTCAACATTAAGCCAACTAAACACACGATGGGCATAATAATAGGAAATAATTTTTTTCTTATCTAAACTATACACTAAAATTAAATTGTTGGACACATACTGATTCACACAGATCAAAATTATTGAAACATCTAGTAATATATAGGGCTTACATCATTAAAGTTTAAACGGCATATTATGGTTATCATCATTGTCGATAAAGTCTACAGTGAGGTAAATAATAATAATTGTATTATTATTAAATAACTGATCATTTAATTTTGATAGTCGAAAATAATAATGGGTTTTTTTCATAAACGCTTGAGATCTTCAGAAAATAGTTCAAACAAAATAAATATATCCGAAAATGTCACGGCCCCCCAGTTTGAGAAGCACTGCACTAGAGAACATCGTAAAGCGTAGAGTAAACCTAGGTTGGACGTTAACGAGTCGAAAGTTAAAATCAACTTAGTTCCGATTAAGTCACTTAAACCGTTAGGTTATTATTATTATTATTATTGTTAACTTTTAACTTGATAAATGACTATATTGTAGATTTCAAGGTAACTGTACGACACGAAGACGTCCAAATTAAATTAAACTTTGTTCAAAGGGCGATGCGCATTTTTCGCGTGACGGTTTTTACTTTTTAGTGTAAACAATTTGTACAGGGTTCTTATAAAGTCACGAAGGTCTCATAATAAAGATACGTATAATGGAGAATAAAAAAAAAAGTGTATATTTGATTGAAATTTTTCCACTCGTTTGAATAGCAGTCGTAACGGCAAACAAGTCATCGGCGTGTGTTTAAAACGTTACATAACACATGTATATAAATTGATTTTACGAGTTGGAAGAAATCGGTTGACAGCCTCGAAGTCGACAACGACGAACAATGAACGGGTGTACGTAATTATACGTTCAAAAGTAAAAAAATTTCATGGACCCTGGTGGACGCGCGTGTGTAGGAATCAGAAACGCGGCGCACGGTTCGAAACCTAACACGAATGGTAATGCTGTGGTCATAGCGAACGTTGAATTGTTTGTGATCGGATCGCGGAAATTCGTTATTTTCCCCATCAACGAACGTATCGTTTTGTCATATACGTTTTGTAACGTAACGCGGATGTCCGGCAACTATCGCTAAAAACCGAATAATAAATTCAATCGAACGCCGCGGCGGTCGTGAATCCGCGTGCACGACACCGTTGAAGTTTATCGAAGTTCTCTTCTTTTTTCTTTTTTATCCTCTTGCCACGGTCTCGTTCGAACTGCTCCGCGCGCGCGCAATATCGTCCCGCGCGTTCGCGTTGACCCGCCGTAAAACGGTCAGCCCGATGTTCCCGACGCCGGTTACCGCACCGACAGGCGTGCGCGCGCGGGCGGCCTACTCTTCGCTCCGGTTTTCAATTCGTTGTGATTTCGTTGTTTATCAACAGCAGCGCTTCTCAACGGGAGTGGGGGGATAGGTATTGAACCTAACGTAAAAAAAAGAAACCGACTCGGAAGCAAGGCTTCTCGGCGGTTTAAAAAGGTTGAGAACCATTGATCTACAACGAAACGACAATTGTTACTTTGAAGCATTGCGTATTTTAGTGTGATCGTTAATCTACGGCCGGAATGTAAACGAGTTTTTCAAGCTCATTCTGTACACCCGAGAAAAAACGTAAACGTCATCAACGTAAGATGAATGAAAAACAATCGAAACAGACACTTTAATGGCAATCTGATCGGACGAGAACGTTGTACACAGATATAACTTGTCACGACAAACTCGATCGGAGAACCGTTTCTTCGTTCAAATACAAAACGTTTGGTTTTCAAGCGGTCGTGAATCGACTTATATACATATATGTTTTAGATGATGAACGCGCGAGCCTTGATTCTCGTACATCGTTACGTATTCGGTTGTTGGTCGCGACGGTCTACAGAAACGACGAAATCAACAAAGACTTCATCGGGGAAAAAGGGTAAAACACGGCGAACGCGACCGCCGGAAATGGAATCGAAATGCGACGACGTCGAAAACGTCGTCATAAGGCTGGTGATCGTCCCGTCGGACGCCGACGCCGACGACCGCGACGGTAGCTCTTCGGCGACGAGCGTCCCGTCGACGAGCGTCCCGCCGACGAGCGTCCCGCCGACTAGCGGACGACCACGTCCACGTCGCATCCGGGGCGTTTGCGAGTTTTATGCGGCCGACGCGAACGTGACCCCGCGGGAGATCGCCAGCGTCAGGCACCCGATGAACCCGTGCGCCGTGACGTCGTGCAGGAATCGGATCATGTCCATCACGCACACGTACAGCTGGAGCCGCGAGAACTACGACGATTACTTCCTGAGAATCGACGCGGTGTCGCACGACGAGCTGCTCGACGGCGTGCTGTCGGACGGACGGCGACGTTACGGCGACGAAGAGCCGTACGAGACGAAATACGACGTCGGGCCGGACGTCGCGTTCCCCGGCGCGAACGCGATCGCCGACGGTGACGAGATCGAGTTGACCGAGAGCCCGACGTTTCACGTTGTCGACGTGCCGAACACCGTCGCCGCGGAAGGGTTTTTTACCATATTCATATAATATCGTCGTACGACCGACTTGACGGTTCGGGTCCGACTTTTCCGTCTGTGCGTATACACCACGGACGAGTTCGGGGAGACGGGTTTTTCGAAATGCCGACATCCGACGAACGTTTCGCTTTCGCGTTCGAAATGAACATCACGATTCACCAAAAACAATCCCTATCAGAACAATAGTCCGTGGTGTAGGCGAGCGTTTTGTTTCCTGTCCAGCTGTTCGGTCGATCGCGCACGCGAACCGAAACGGTTCGTTTTACAATGCGAATCAAATTCCACCAGCTCGAACGAACTACACGTTGCTAAATACCGTTTTTGTTTTTTTACCATCTTCGTGCAATTTCGTCCGACACGACGATAACGTGCCGATACGCATCAAAATTGCTAATAATAACGGCAACGAAATCGTCTGCTTCGGTTGTGTCACGTCTGATTACGTTTACGCGTTTACGCGCGCGGACGTGGTGAAACTTCTTTCACAGTCGTTAAAACCGATCGAATGTTAGGTTGGAATTATTTTCATTTGACACCGTGATTCGATGTATCCGAGAAGTTGTTCGAATTATATTTCTCGACTGACATTGTTTTCCTTTACTTTCCGGCGTGTTTGATCTTTCTGATCTTCAAAAATTCACACGTAAGTTACCAAATATTCCGCTAGGTAAACAAACGCGTTTAACAACAAAACGCTTACTCGGTCACCGCCGTATAGATATCGGTTGATATCGGTTACTCGGTTTCCCAATCAAATTGTAATGTAATGCAAACAAAAGAAAAGAACATACAAAAAGTGGATGTGCGTGTGTGAAATTCCAAAAATATCCTTAAAATTAGTTCTATAATCAAATTTATTTCGGGCTCAGACTTGTGTATCTAAAGTCGTCCTACTATATATATATATATAGTTGCTTCTTGTTTTCCGTTTTCGTTTTGTTTTCTGTAATATGTCGAGATGTAATGGTTTTTTGATCAATATTTCAATAAAAAATGATGATGACCGCGTTCCGTTCGTCGCAGCGACGGGGACTACGAGAGGATACGCAGGACGGACGACGTTTACCGGGACAACCGTACGCGCGCGCGCGCGACAACCGACGCGGCCGCGCAGACCGTCAACGCGTCGGCGGACCGCAGGGACGATGGGTGCCAGACGTGCGCGCGGCCCGCGGGCACGGGCGCCGGCACGCAGACGGACGGCCTAGACGCGGCCGGCGGACGCGGACGGGACGCGCGTCGGCGCATGTCGACGGCGGAAGACGTCGAGAGGACGGGCGACGTCGCGAGGACGGCCATGTTCGTCGCGCGGACGGCGGCGCAGAACGCGCTGCTGATGACCGCGGCGGGACGGCGGCGCGACGAAACGCCGCCGCCGCCGCCGTCGGCTCCGGTCCGGCTCGATTACCGTTTCACGCTGACCCGGCACGACGGCGGCCCGGCGGTCGGCTGCACGCACTGGAACGGGGCGCAGACGCATCTGCTGGCCGTCGCGTACAGCGACGCGGCGGTGCGCGACGACCGCGAACGCGTGCCGAACGCCGCGGTGGCCGTGTGGAGCACGAAGAACCCGTACGCCCCCGAGAGGTGGGTCCGTCCCCGAGAGAACGCGCTCGCCGGAATGACCGAGACGGGTCGCGACCCGGCGCCCGAATTCGGGGGGGGTGACGGGATACGTGGGGGGGGGGGATTCGTGCAGTCCAGTCGACCGGGTTCGTATCGGGATAATAAAATGAACGAACATTTTGTACCGTCGATTTACTCGGTTCACCGCCCCGATCCCAAGTCCGACTAAGCCTGCGCGCACGTAGTGATGTAAAGAAAAGAACACGCGGAATAATAAGACGGCCGTGGCACTTTCGTTTACATTACATTCGGCGCGGCGCGTGTGTGCGTGTGTGTGCACGCTATTGGCCGTAACCAATATGAGACAACGCGCGTGCGCAACTAATCTCAAGAAAAAGCGTCGTGACGGGCCGACCGTGACGCGCAAAAATCTTTTTCCTTTTTGTACCCTCTATAAAGAATTCTCACCTCGACAACTGTATATTTGATACGATTATTTTTAAACACTATTGCTATATCAAATACCCACTTGATAACGGCAATTTATTATCTTGCACGTCACTCATCGCAGAATATTATTCAGTGATTATTTTTAGATTCGCTCACAGACAAACTATAAGACCGTATATCTGTGGCAGACGCAAATTGTCGACAAACAAATTCTTAGCGATCATCACGTGCCGATGTACATTTTCATTTTGTTGTTGTTGTAATGTCGCGATGTAGGTTTTACCAGTTCAACGAATCGGCGGCCATCACGTGCATACGGTTTTCCGTCGAGTATCCGAGTCGTCTGGCCGTCGGATTCGACTCGGGCGAAATATTGATCGTAAACATCCGTAACGAACGTCTCGAGACCGTCTTTCGAAAGTCGAAACATTCGCCGCCGGACATCCACGGTATTCTCGGCCTGTCTTGGACCGTCCGACTCGAGAACGACCTGTCCAGCGTCGACCAATTCGAATGTCTGGTTAGTAATAGCAAACAAACATTTGGCGTGGGTGCGTGTTCAGATTTACATTACCGGGGAGGTGAATATTGCAACGTATTCAAAAATTAAACACCTGTGTGCATGTGTATACATAATTGAAAAAAAATATTTTTCCACTCGATAAATGGAATTTCCGTCCGTGGTGTCGTAGCAAATCCGCTTCCCCCCCAAAAAAAAACAGCCTCAAAACGTGTAGAATGCGCAAATAACTCGAAACCGTTGTCAGGGTGTTATTTATTCCTCCATCCCCCGCCCCCGAGTACCCTAACGCGTCCACCGAACCCGCAGGTGACCTGTAATTCGCGCGGCGGCATCGAACGCTACCGCGTTTGGACCGAGACGTTCGAGCGGAGGACGATATGCGAGAACGGCCGCCTGGCGGAAAACGACGAACGGCCGGCTGCGGACGCGGGACAACGTCCGGAACCGGTGTGCCGCGCGACCCGGTTCCGCCGGCTCGGCCAAGACGCGTACCTGGTCGGCACCGCAGGAAGGTGCCGTGTACACGTGTACCTACGACAACCTGCGGTGCTATTCGACGAAGACGTACGCGCACCTCGGCGTCGTCAAGTCGCTGGAACGGTCGCCGCACTCGCCGGACGTGTACCTGACCACCGGCTGCGACTGTACCGTGAAAGTCTGGATGTCCGACTTGTTCGTCGACCCGGTGATAACGTTGGCCGCGGACGGACAGATCGAAAAGGCCGTGTGGAGCCCCAGCAATCCGACGGTCGTCGCGTCCGTTGTCGGTAACCTATGGCGGGGGGACCCAACGCGGGTCAATAACGCTGCGCACACAGATATCGTGTAGGATACGTACCGGTACGTCGTAGGGATGAAACGGGACTGGGACATTCATTGCGCGAAATCACGCAATACTTAGTATGTTGTGTCGCTACTTGTGAATCGTGACGATTGTTTATAGAACTGACCAGCTAAAGGTTTATATTTTTCATTCTGGTGATTTCCACTATATCGTTTTTCTATTACACGAGCGTAAGAACTATATATATCCATCAGATTATAATATTATATTTATTGATATAGGTGATTTCACAAACTTTCATTCTCAAAAGATGGATCCATTCGCAACAAACAATTCCTTTATATCTGGTACGGTCAATAATTTTTCGTGACTATTACTGCGTTCTTCGATTAATACCGCTCTTTCGTCCAAGGACCTCTCTTATTTTTTTATTTAGTTTTTTCGTGAAATTTCTATGAAAATAGCTTTTTTTTTTAAACGTTTTTTAAAAGTTTTTGAAAATTGTACCGATTTGAAAAGAAAAAAGTCCCGAATTTCCTATAGCCTTCACCCCACCCCCCATAATCCGGCTCCGTGCGTTCGAATGGTTCACGTCGGTTCGGACAACCCTCGTACCGACCGAGACGACCGTTTGCTGACGTTTTTGTCTTGTCAAAAGTCCGAAACGCGGGGTACCGTTGGGGTTTGCGCGCGAGACGATATTGTAAACCCGTCCTGTGTGCAGACAACCGTCTACTGGTCTGGGACATGGACACGACGACGGACGTGCCGGTGGCGGTCCTCGAGATGCGAACGTCCGGCCGCAGCGCGCGGTGCGTCGACGCGGAGTTCGCGGCGGACGGCAGCCACCTGAGCGTGTGCGACACGGACGGGAACGTGGTCGTGTACGCGTGGTCGGACGCCGCGCCGCCGTCGGACCGGCAAGCCGACGGACGCCGCGACCTGATGCGTTGCGTGGCGATGAGCCTGCGCGGCAAACCGTACCTGGTCGAAACGTTGTGCAGACAACAGCCGGAGTACGCGGACGTTTTCGCCGCGATAGAAGACGAACGGTGACGACGATAAGCAAAACGGTTGGGGGGGAAAGCCGTAACCCAAAATATATGACGACGACGACCTGAGGTCCGTTGGTTACCGATTTTGACGGTTCACGTTTTTGTGCTCTTCATCTCGCGCCAAACGTGAGAAACCGTGTCGACGCGATGTTTCCCTGCGAACCCTGGAATGACATCCACGGGTAGTAGCGGACACTAAGCCAATCGAACAATAACGGACCGCGCGCGCGAAACCGGCTCGTGTACTCCCCCCCCATGTATACGCGTAGACGTGTAAACAGAGTCCGGAAACAGTACAGGGCCCAATAGGCTTTAGAGTAACAACAGCGTACGATTTTATCAACGTCCAAACGTAAAACAATAAAGCATCGATAAATCCTAAAAAAAATAGTTTTTGGAATTTTTAAAATTAAATATACTGAACATCGTTTTGCACTAATCACGAATACACAATAGTTAAAAAATACGTAGTCGCACAACACCTCAAAACTCATTTGACTTCACTGACTACAGTAAAATTAAACAAGTTTTTAGTTTGCATTACGAAAAAGTACTACTTTCAGATACGACGATAACAATAATATACTTGGATATCGGTGAAAAATGACAAAAAAAAACACCTAATATCACCGCCATTCGTTGTAGTCGCCGACACATTCTTAATTTTTAGATAAAAGGAAGTTAACGAATTTAATGTAACAACAACGTGTACGACATAATTACTAAATCAATTGAAATATCTCAGGGTAGGGCTAGACCTCTGTTCACGTCTACGGGTATACGACCGGTACCGGGATAGGCCTCCGAGTTCGGCAAACCATAAAAGACGTTCTCGCGAACGGTCGACGACGTCATCGACCCCCGTACGGAATACAACGTTCGACGGGACACGGGAACGCGCACATCACATTGACCGACGACAAGTCGAACGAACGGACCGGATTGTCGTTTCGAAACGTGTGTGGTGGTGATGGCTGGTCCCGCGTGGTTCGAATAAAATAAGTGTCGGGCATCGCCGGCAATTGATATACGTAAACGGTACACGGCAATCGTTCCACGGCGACCGTGTTGTTGTAAGTCCAACGCGCGCGTGTCGGACGAGGCATGTCCAATGGTTAAATTCGGCGATATTTATATTTGACGAGTGAGGAACCGCGTTAAATCGGGTAATGTGTTTTCACGTGTACGCGACGGCTAACCGGAAAATGTTTAATCCTAAGTCGGCGGATAACTGTCCACGCGTTGAACGTCGCCTTCAAAAAAAAAAAGACACGGTCGATAATTCGACGGGGACATTACGCGCGTCCGGTGGATTTAATTTTGTTTTCCACATTTTACGAGTAGAGTAAACGTCCGAGTCGATCGGATTGCCGTCGATTTCTCAAAATCAAACGTACACGTTTTCTCGTCTTATCGACCAGACACACGTTATATTTATAACACGCACCGCCAGTGCACTTGTTTTAATGTACGTGCCGCCAGCGTGATCACGTTTGAATGACGTCGATGAAGAGCCGGCGATAAGGAACGGAAAATACTTCATTTTAATTATCTGGGAAAAAAAAAAAAATCTTTTTCGAGCAGCGAGAATATAAAAGAGTGTGGTGTTCAGTGTTTTTCTTTAAAATACTATTACGCTCGAGTCGCCGTGACGCGGTGAACGTTGCTCACAGGCGTGAGTGCATTTATATATATATATAGAAAAAAAAACCGTTTCCAAACCAGTTTTCGTTCCACTCTACGTACGCGGTGCCCCGGCCAACAGATATTCTCTCCGCGGAGATTCGGTTCAGTCTACTGCAGTTTCCGTCCATCATACATCCCGTGCAAATTAGATATCCGCGCGCCATGGCTTCATTACAAGAGGTATGATTTTATGTGTATTTTTGTCGGGGAACGTCGTTTATCCGTTCGTTTCATTTTTTTTTGTATTTTGTTTTGTTTTTACGTCGAGATTATCGGATATAAAAAAAATCAACACGTTTTTGACGAGAACGACGACGACGACGACGACGCTCGTGAACGTTTCGAACGGTGCGGATAAAGCGTAACCCCCCCCCTCCAAGGGACATTTGCTACAGAACATCGAAATCGCTCGCCGTCAATACACGTTCGATCGGCCCGTAATTATAAAATAACGACTCGGGACGATTTTTTACGATTCCCGACCGTTTTACGTCACGCGGCGTTTCCTCGCGATCAGTTTTACACGGTTCGAACGCGTCGTCTAACCCGATTACGTGTCTGCAGCAGCACGTACGGCGAGGGATGTTGCCGATAACAATTTCAGAAGAAAAACGGCGGACCCGTCTTCGAACGCGCTCGTGATTACGTTTTTTAATCCGCCACATAATTTTATTAATAATCGTTCGTTCTCGCGCGTTTCGTTCAACCTAAAAAACCGGAGTCCGATTTTCGTTCCTCGAGCCGACGCCAAACGTTACCCCGTATTATTACTACGCGTCGTCTTGGTAGTATGGTTTTCGTGATGGCCGAAACTCGTGGTCGGCGATCGACGAGAAATAACGTGCGCGCGGAGGTCGCCGACATCCCGTCCCCCACCGCCACCGCCGTACGTTTACGTTTCGACGCGTTTAAGTGCACGTATATATTTAGGATAAGACCGCAAAACATAAAAAAATAAAATAACGACAACAAAAACTACGTGAAAAAACAAACGATTGGTTGGTCGTCGACCGAGATAAATACAAAAAACGCCGCGCACATGGTCATAGACGCGAGGACGAATGCAAATCGCGGTATACGGCCGAGGTCGGCCACTTCGAGAGACCAAACGTAAGAAAATCGTCGTCGTCGTCGTCGTTTTTTGCCCGCCGACAAATACGTTTCTGGCCATCGCGACTCGTGTGCGTGTTCGAAACGACACCGACTTTGTTTGTAAATTTAATAACGCGTATTTTTTTTTCGACGCGGTTCGCGTCCCGTAGCGTTTCGAAGCGGCCGCCGAAGACTTGAAAACGTTCACGAAGAGGCCGACCGACGTCGAACTGTTAGAAATCTACGGGCTTTACAAGCAAGCCAACGAGGGAGATAACGAGACCGGTGAGTTGATATGGACCCCCCCCCCCTTTGACGACTAAGACCAACACGACCCACTGTTCGTTTTGAAAACAATGTTCTCTTTGGCGTTGCACTTTTTATACATATGCATATGCAATACAATTTCCGTAACGTGACCTCGCGTCCAAATTCGACACTGGTTTGATACGTCTCTCTCGTTCGTCGTGGCCGACGTTTGAATATTGAATGTGTTTATTTTATTATTATTTTTTCCCCCGTATACATTAAACGTACGCGCTTTGGCCCGCAAACCAGTTGTTTACATTATTTATATCGTGACGAGTGCGCGCGCTTATCGATTCTCGTTTTAACGATTTTACTTGACTTCTGACATTCGGCGAAACGCGTACACACACAATTATAAAAATAAATTCTAATCACCAAATCACATTCGACTCGTTACGATGATTGTAGTAACTGGGTATACGCGAACAAATACTTGAAACGTTAACGACAACAAAACTAGTCGCCCAAAACATACAGTAACCGCGTTGTATGAGTTAATTAATTATTCCGGTTTCGGGGGACGTATTATGAATATGGTAATCACGGTCGATAATTTTTTTCTTTCTTTTAAATTCATGTTTTTCAGGCCAACCCGGTATGTTCGACATGAAAGGCAGAAAAAAATGGGAGTTCTGGACGAATCTGAAGGGCAAGTCCAAAGACGAATGCAAAGAGAAATATATCGAGAAAATCGAGGAACTAGGCGCCAAATACAAGGATTGACATTCGAAAATATTAAACGTTTAAAATGTACCGTTTTTTTTTTCTTCTTCTTCTCCGCACTAGTCTAGTAATACGGTAAACGTCAATAAAGTTTTAACGAAACGAACCGAAAGTGTTTTACGTTTTTCGTCGGATCGCACCACACGGGTCGTCGAAGATTTGTCGCGAACAAACGAGTTACATCGTTCGTTTGGATGGGTTTATCGGTCGTCCGAGTGTCTCGCGTAAGACTTTCTAAACGCGCGGTGTACTAGGTTAGGTTAGGTATTATTATTATTAGGTGGTCGTCGCGCAGAAGACGTCCGCCGTGCACGGCAGTGGAGAGAGTCGTAAACGAAAACCGTCGTAAGCCACGAACGCCAACCGAAGAAGTGGGTCGCGGCACAACGTCCGTAAACCGTTTCGATTGCGGCGAACACGTTTTTTTTTCACGAGGTTTTTTTTACGGTCCGACGACGGCGGCGGCGGGGAGCTTCTTGTCCTTCTTGTCGCGCACAATCGTCCGAAACGCGATCGTTATCTATTCCCGCGCAAACGTTTAATCGAGTGCAACACTACCACTCGTCGTGGTGTTCGTTATACGCGTCCCCGACCGATCATTTCGTGAAATACACTCGCGATTGCAAAACCGACTATCCGATCGTTTGAGTGCCGAACGCCGAAGTACGGGACGTATACGTTTTCACACGAAAATTGAACGAATGCGTTTTACTTTTGGCGTGGCGGCCCCTTAAGTCGGTACAATAACAGTGCACACACACACACACATAGCGTACAGAATATTAAATTACATTATTTTTTTAGAAATTCGTTTTATCACAGACGGGAATTTCGACGCGTTTTCAATTCGTATATTATTATGCCCGTAATATATATGTTTATATATATATATGGATTTTTTTTTTCGTCGTGGGAAAATAATTATTTTAATACCGAAGTGTACGATACGCGAGTAACGGTCGTATAATATTTGCGAAACGAATAACAAAAAAAAAAACCATTGCTCGTCAAAACTGAAATCATATACGGTAATATCGCTTACAAAACGATCGATCGTCTTAAATAACGATTTCCCAAAAAACTGGTATGCCCAGGTGCTGTAAATAAATCCGGCCCGTCGTTGTATATTAGTATTTATAATAATTTCAATGTCGATTCTAACATTTAATTTTTACAAAAGGTACTCTAAAATATCGGGCGCACGCGGCTCCTTCTGCTGTTATACTATACAACTCTACGAAATATCGGCTATTTTCGTTGTCCTAAACCAAGTTCGAAACACGAGTACACTAATTCACTGAGTATTCATGAATAATAGACAAAATAAAAATATTATTATTATTTTCAAACTCCCGCAACAGCCTGCTGACACGCCAAGTGGCCCGATATTATGAAATAAAAATAACATGCGCACGGATTGTCACAAACCTAACCGTGTGATAAGAAATCGAATTATTTATGCACCAATATTGTATAATGATATGGCGGTGACTGAGGTGACACGACTCGTTTTATTTGTCTAATTTAAATTAATAACATGTATGTGTTATGTTTTTTTCGCCGGGACCACAGTACTCGCTGACCTCTCGTTTGTGGGGGGCCTGGATATGCGTACCGGTGTGTGGCAGAGTGCTCGACGTCGTTAGGTTAGGTTCGCGATTTAATGACAAATTACAATCTTTAAAGCGAAATTCGTTTTGACGAGTTCAAGGCCAAAGTTCTAATTCAAATCAATGGTTCCCATATTGTTAACAACCAGAACGTCAACTAATTTTATTATAATAATCGTAACGATAAATCATCTGATCATTTAGAATTTATTATTAGCTTACGTTACCAATAGTTTCTCGTCTGGAGCGATTGTTTTTCTGCAATTAGTATCGGGTTATCCAGTTTCATTTCCAGGACGTAATCAAATGTGTCCCCGTACTCGTCTTTCGTATAAAATCTTTCTAAATTCGTCATTTCGCCAGTTATCTTAAATACCCCCTACCCCCTAACAAAATAAAAGAATAACAACGTCGTCCCCGTCGGACGACATTTCGACGACTCGTTCGAAACGTTTATCAAGTAGGTGACGATTAATAAACGTACACATAAACAAATCGCACCGTTTGTCCCCGGGTGGTTGTTGTTTTCGTACCGTCTAAAAATTAATGTTTTGTAGACATAAAGCACTTCGCGTCGTAAAATCGACGGAAAAAAACCTGCAAGCCCAGATAAAAAAACCGCGTTTACCTCGAGACATGTTCCCGTGGAAGTGCACGAAGACCGATCGGACCACTAACGGAAAACACATATATACACACAAACACGTCTAATATGTCGTTCGTGTCGATCGGAACAATACATTTAACGAGCGTGGAAAAAGAATTAAACACCGTGTGGTGCCGCCGCCGAAACGACGAGCCGCGATCGGTAAAACGCGAACGACTACTAGCCGAACGGTTAGAGGTTTTCTCGCCGGTACGGACGAGACGCGTTATTGTCGTTTTTCCTATTAATAACAAAATATTGGACAAACCCAAACGAGACCCCGTCGTCGACGTGATATTGCCGCGGCCGGCTTGTTGTCGACGCACGTCTATAAATAAATACGACGTTGTTGTTGTTGTTCGGGAAAAAACCGACGAAAACAACACTCGCTGTTGGTATAAAATCATCGTACGGTTGTCGGCGCGCAGTGACCTTTTCCGTTCCAATGTCAGACGCGTCGTATCCCCCCTCGCCGCCGCTAACCACCGACCGGTAACCCCCCACCGAGTAACCGCTGCTAACCGCGGTTATTATCACGTTGTTGTTCGACTCGTACGCGCACACGGCCATTATCACTCGCACGATTCACCGGACGACGACGTCGACGACGAGCACTGACGATTTTCCGACCGTACTACGAGTTTGCACGTCCGCCGTCGTTTTGAGAAATCGTCGAAAACCCGACCGCACGCCATGGTGAGTAACAATTATAATCGCTGCGCGTGCCGTACGTCCGTCAACCGTGAAACGTTAACACGGTCTTGCGATTTTCGAAACGGTCACGTCGATAAACTCGGTTCGGTCGGAAAGGCGCCTGTTTTTCAAAGAACTGTTTCGCAGTCCTACGGTTCAAAAAAAAAAAAAATATATATATATGTATATAAATTAATCTTTTTAAGCTCTAATCTATTGTATACCTTCAGAAACAGTCGTACGAGTTACGAAACGTTTAACATCATCACTGTCGTCTTGCGTTACCAAGAATGAGAAATCGATCTCTCATCTCCTCCCCGTGAATATGCAGCCTGCCGAAACGCGTACCTCGGCATAGCGATCCTAACTAGATGTTTTTTATTCTACCGACATCGAAAACTTATGTGTGTCTGTGTGTGTTTGCAGTCTTTCGAAGAATCCGTCGACAAAGTGAAGAACTTGAACGAGACTCCCAGCGACAATGACTTGTTGGAGCTATACGCGTTCTACAAACAAGCTACTGTTGGCGACATAAATACTCGTAAAAATAATAATATCATCTGTCTATATGTGTACGCGATTAAAACGATTTATGTTTTGCATAGCCAAACCGGGATTCTTGGACTTCAAAGGAAAGGCCAAATGGGAAGCATGGAATGGCAAGAAAGGCTTAAGCAGCGATGAAGCCAAAACCAAATATGTCGAAGTCGTCGATAAGCTCGTTGAAAAATTCGGCCTCAAAGCCTAACCTCAATGATTCTCAGCGATCTTACGCCACAAACAATTTATTCACTATACATTTATTTGATCTGGGTACAATTGAAATAATATTTCTATGAATTACTTATGTAATGTAATGACCATTGCAAATTTTTAACTTTAATTTTAAAAAAGTGTGCATTTAATTAATCGCACATTAAGAATATTATTGATTTTCTCAAGGATCGACTCTGTTCACTTTACATCACAAATTACTTGTTTATTTACCAAAATGCATAGGTTACTCTACTATTTTTATTTGAGATATCAAACAGCATTCAATTATCTATTTACAAAACATTTTGTAAATGAATAATTGTAACATTTTTTTTTTTTTTATTGTTGTCTTTATTTGATATAATTTATTTGTCTCTATGATATTTGTGCCTTATACATTAAAACATAATTTTTTTTATGAGCTGTGATATATATAACGACTTTTTTTATTATCTATTTACAGATAGTGTTATATTATATCTGATGATTTTTTGGCAGGAAATGAAATGTAATTTCTAACATTATTATTTATCACTTATAACTGATAATAAAGGTCAGCTTATTATTTTCAAATGTATATTTACTAATACAAAACGTTACTTTGAATTGTATACGTTTTATTTTAAAATTGATAAACTATACGTGTAATTTGACCATCATTATTCATTGCTCTTAAATTATTTATATTCTTTAAATAGTGTTGAAAACAAAGTGAAAAAAAATATCAAACTTTTGAACTCGAATAAAATGGATAACGTTACTGACAATTTTGTAAAAAAAAAACCCCGTTGAATTCACAAACAACGTTAATATTTAATTAATGATTTGGCCCTTCTGAAATCAAATTAATTTCTACTTAATCGATAAGATCTTACCAGAGTGTGTTTGTTCATTTAATTGTTAATCGATTGTCGTTTTTATATTTTATAAAGGCAATTTCAGTTTCAAACTGCCCAAGTCATTACCAATAACGAGATTGTTTATCATACTCAATAATAATTATTAATTGTTTTGCATAACATTATGTTTTTGTGCTTGTCGTAAGGAAAGAAAACATGGTCGTGAGTGATTCAGTGACGACAACAACAATATGCGTTCCAAGAGTGAATATCTAAAATGATAGAAGGTCACATAAATGGCATATACTTCATGAATAAATATTAAAAAGCTCATGAGGAAAACGTTTCTGTTACGCCCGTGTTTATTGTTACTAACGTATTTTGAATTAATTTCGTTGACGTACTGTAAATTGTAATCGTGTATGTTGTAGAACTTCCGTCCTGATTTCGAACACAGTTAGATTCAGGCTCGGTTTTTTATTTTTATTTTTTTTTTTCTGAATTATAACGCTTTGTACGTACAATATGCTTACCGATTCGCAAAAACACGCGTATTTAAATCCGACACTCGTGTTTAAAAACGCATTATTCGAGTTCCCGTTGTTTTTGTATACGGTTTCTGATCAATATTTATACGTTAGCAAGTTTAGTCGACGGGTAATTAATACGACGATGACACGTCTGCAAGCGCTCAAAGACAACAACGGAACGTGTAACGCTAAGATAAAATTGGATTCGACTCCGATCGTACTTTTCATGACGAGCACGGCTAAAATCGTGTGAACCGCGTAATCAACGACAATTGACAAAATTTCTAAAAAAAAAAAACATACGGCTTTTTATTGCCGTGGTCGGGGGGATTCGCGCCTAACGTCAACGGGACGTATGCCGGACGGTGTGAAAAGCCGGAAGTTTTTCTCTCGAAAATAAATAACAACGGTTTATTCAGTCGTGTGCGCACCCGTCTCGCGGATACTTGTTTTGTATTCTTCTCTCGCCGCGAACCATTCGTCGAACCAATTTGTTCACGGTCTTCTGCAGACGTGGACGCGAACAAGTGGTGATCGGGATCGGGTAACACTTCCCAGTCGAGTTCTCCCGACGTCTAGCGGACCACCAGTTTTCTCGTATGCGCCGGGCAAAATGACGTTGCGTCGCCCTCACCCCAACGGACACTCCGGTCGAATCGAACGATTGTTGTCCGGTGCCGACGTTTGGCGGTCAACCGTTTCGCCAGCTGGCAACAGACCGCCGCCAAAGCGATTCGCTTTTTGCGAGAACGTTCACTCTCTCGCGTACGAATGCGTACGGAACGTGTTCGCCGTTAACGCTCTTTGTTTTTTAGAAACGAATGTCGGTCACACGATCCAGCGGACAGTTGTCTTCAGACGAAAACGAACGACTAACAGCTGTCCGCTGTCTCCTCCTCCTCCTCCTCCCTATCGCCACCACACTTGGATACGCCGCCGCTGGTATACCGTAACGCTTCGAAGACGGACGTCGCCGACGAAGGCGACTCGCCGCGATCCGATCTAGTCGGAAAGGACAGACGCTTACGCCGTGTCCAACGTAAATCCGAATCGCGTCCGATGCGTATCTACTCTAGTACTAGACCGTGGTTCACAACAAACGTGAACGCGAAGTATCACGCTCGTGTTTTGTTTAAAATGTTATAGTTTATAATTATATCGTACGTTGTAAGACATACGTCAAATTTCAATAGCATTGTAATATTTTTAAATTAAATATTATGAAAAAATAATACATATTGCTAACTTCATTCCATGCCTTTTCACTATAATGTTCAGGAAATTTGTTCCATAACACGGCTCGTTCTTGGATTTCCGAAATTAAATGCTCCGTTTTAATGTACGTCCGTCCGATGCGTCGAAAAACAAGGTGACTTGTTTTTCAAATCGAGCGCGTCCAATGCGACGTCGGACGCAAACACCATCCACATTGGACGGGTCGCGCGTATCATGTGTAGAGGTTTGTTTTTAATTTCGACCGCATTTGAACGGATTTACGTTGGACACGGCGTTACGCGTAACAGAAACACATTTTCGTGGGCAGGCGTGGTGTAGAAGGGTTTAAAACCGAATCGTTTATTATCAACTAGTAGATTTAAATACTACATTATGTTGTGTACGATAAAATTGTGTTTGATTGCGGGGTTGACGTGTGGCGTGTTAACATTGAGTGTCTCCGCCTCAATAATTTATCGTAACAAATTCAATTAAACTGTTAAAAATATTCGCGCGGAGGGGAAGGGGGGGTTGAATACGACCTTGTATGTATGTATATGTATCATAAATCATAAGTGATAACATGCACATTAAGTGTTTTGAATTTGTTTATCGTGTATATATTTATACGAGTTCATCACAGACCAAATACTTACCTACTGTATTCTTATTATGTTTGGATATTGGCCGTGATAACGCTGGAAAAAAAAAACAAAACATATCATGGTATAGTCATAGACGCAAATAGTGTTTGAGATTTGGGTGAGGGCTGAAGTCTAAATCCATCCCAAACACTCCCAAGAGATTTTGTATACCGATTTAAAAATCCTCGAAAAAAATTATAATACATAACAATATCGACCGACAAGCGACCACCAGGTATCACTTTTCGGAGTGGCCGCACGAAATGTATGAAGTCCTCCCCCACCACTATTCGTGCCTATGAGTTATAGTGTTATTGACGGTGGAATAATGAAATATTGTTTTTGCTTCGTGTACCGCACGTCACTTTTGCCCGTCTTATCGACGACCACTATTTTTAAATCACGTTCACGATTTTAAATTTGCGTTCGTCAAGAACAATTATTTCGCGGTGGCCGACAAAACGTGATAATATAGATCCATAATACGCGATATACGACATTTCAAACCATTTATTATTTAGAACTCGGACAAATTATGATTTTTTATTGGGAAAAAAATAAATAAATGCTTTTAAAAATATTTACTAAAACACGCCCCGCACAAAAACATTGACTCGAATAGCGTGTGGTGGGGGGGGGGGGCTCCCCTGTACCCGACCGCACGCGTCTGATGAAATGGATCGACTCGGGGGATTAAACGTTGTCGACGGTTTTTGCGGTCGTCATGTCGTTGTCGTTGTTTTTTTTTTCAACGCGTCATCCGTTGTAGACCTCACGCGTTACGTAAGAACCACTTACTGATCCAGTGGAATTCTGTTCGTTCGTAATTTCTCGGGGTTTTTTTTGTTTTTTTTTGTTCCGACCGCGACTTAATGATTTATGTAGACGAATTACGTGTTTGTTATTGTAACGTACGATATAATAATAATAATAATACGTACGACGTCCTCCATTAATCGAATATCGATTTGTCGTGAACGCACTACTTTTGCGTGCGACGTCGTCGTGCGCGTTCTTGTTGATTTTACGAATCGAAAACAAAAAACGGTTTCGGTTTCGGAAACATTTCGTAGCGAACGCGACAGCAAAACGGACTCTGGTCGGATATCGCGCGCCGTACACGAGCACAAGGCCGACGAACCGACACGAGTGTTTGCAATCGATTGACATTTGGTTTTTTGTTTTCTATGCAACGTACAATTATACATCCATTATACTTGATGGTTCTCAATTAGTAGAGTTTTTTTTCTCGAAAACTCGAATTTGGCTATTTTAAACGGTATACGAAAAAAAAAACCACCCGTATTTTCCTCGTTTAAACATTCTGCTTTAAAAAAAAAAAATGATAGGGTGCTGTTAGACGTCGGTTCAAATGAGTCGCTTAGACAGAGATTTCAAAGTCGTCATAGCGCCTTTAGAAAACCCACGAAAACGACCTAGAACGGACGTGTCGACTAACCCGACCTGACCTAACGTGTTCATTTTTTTGAAAATAAAAAACCCCCCGTTTCCCAGACCCGAGGAACGATGAGCCGTCGTCGGTGGTCGCGCGGCGTTGGTCCTGTTACACACCCTGTACACGTCATGTCGAGCAAAACGCCGCACGCACACACGTATGTATGTATGTATATAACGTGTTACGAATACGTATTCCGCCTTTGGCAAGGTCGCGTGACGCGTACGTCGCGGGTCATTAGCTCGTCGCGAATGAAACCAGTATTGAAAATTCTCATCCGTCGAGTTCTCTGCCGCGTCAAAAGCGATTCCTTTCGGCCGAGCCGGTCGCGTCGCCGCGTGTCCGACGGAACGGACGCGACCTAAACGTGTTGCAAATCGTTCGTACCACCGCCCAGACGCGTCTGACCATCACTCACGTTTCCGTCGACCGCACCGTCGCCGATGAAATTCCACAAGTCCGTGCGAACGATTCGGTTCGATCCGTTCGGCGGCTGAGGCGGGGTGGGCGGGGTGGGTGTGAAACCGAGAATTTAAACACGATTTGTTATCCACGACATCGCGTTCGTAGGAAAATACGGAAAAATCCGACGACAAGAAATCCGCGAAACGTTATTCGAAGACCGTTCCCGAGTCGTTTTGAGTACAGGCCGTCGGCGATGGCGCTTGCATTTACAACGCCAACTCGATTTGTTCGTACGCACCTCGCGCGAACGTCGATCTCGCCGCGGTCCTCCTCGAGGCCAAGGATTGTCCGCGCGGACGGAATGACAATCGGCCGACGTCCGCCGGTCGGGCACGTTCCTCGGCTGTCGTTTGGCGATTCAAACCGAATTCCCCGGCCGGGCGGACGTTACGACCGCGGCCTTAACCCAAAACGGAATCCGTTCGTTCAAAACGGGCATTACGTTCGCGTGAACGAATACGTTTGCCGCGCCGGGCCGATCCGGATCCGAAACGGCACATACGGCATGGCAATACGCCCCTGAGCTCGAGGTCAGCAGACGACGGACGTTCGGACGATTTTTCAAAAACACCGACGGCCACACGTCGTTGTTTTAATAAATTCGGTTTTCGAAACAATTAAACCACGTGCAGGGAATGGCGTACGGACAATTTCAATCACCGTCCTCACGAAATCCGTACGGTTACGACACGTACGCGTGTAGTTTCGTTGGTATATTTTAAAAAAAATTATATGTTTATTACGAACTACATTAAACGCGTAAAAACCGCTAATACTGGTAATTTACTCATATAAATTATGGCGGACGTCGAAATGACCTGTACTACCGCATAATTGACGTGGAATTTTCATCCGATGGTAGTTTCAAACTTGGGCGAGGGGACTCGGGTCTTTTAACGATCGAATTAACGCAAATATAATCGTACGTATGCATAATGCAAAATACTTATTTACTTACCGTATTTCGTAACACACTCGTGCCGATCGCGTCTATGATCTGAAATGCAATTATCTTTTTTTTTGTCTGTTTGGTAGTTGACTATAACCTGAAATTATTAAACTATTTATCGGCAAGTATTTATGTATAACATACTCGCACAAAGAATTTTCACGTATAAATATTGCGTATCTATACATAAATCGAGATTTCGAACCGGTTTCGTTTTTTAAATAAAAATTATACCATTTTAAAAACATTATTGATACGTGCACGTCAGTATACGAATAATCGCTTTGTATAAAAAATTTAATTGATTTAACCACAGTGCGAGTACACTTGTTTTTGAATAAAATTCTTTGAATCCAAATTCGGGCATGTATTTTACATTGCCGTACGTTTCAGTCATAATATAACGATGTTACCATTTTTAGTTTTTATTTTGTTTTTTATTTTTACAAGCGCGTTACGACATTTGTTTTTTAGTTGACACCCTCGCCGACATTGGTAAAAGTACCTAACGAATTATTTCTCGAACATTTATTTCTTGATTTCTTATGATATCGTTGTGTTTCCGACACCTTTGTGAAATAAAAGTTTAGAAACCCAAGTACTGACGGTTTGAAAAAAAAAATAATTTATTTTATTCATATATGTATAAAACGATAGAGATCGTTTTGTAACGACTGCAACGGAAACGGTATTTCTAGATCGGCTTTGCATCCAACCAACGGACGTGGGCAATACGCGTTCGTTGACCGACGGCGACGTCCGACGAGGTTAAAACGACACCTGGCCATAGGCACAAATAGCGGGGGTGGCGGCTAGATGGGCTAAACCCCGTTACATTTTATATAGTCCCTCCAAAAACTGATTATTAATATTGTTATGTATTATAATGTTTTTTGAGGGTTTCGAATTGGTATAAAAATCTCGTAAGAGTGTTCGGAATGGATTTAGACTTCAGCCCCCCCCTATTCAAATCTCAAACACTATTTACGCCTAAGCGGCCGGCGCACGTTTCCCTCGGAAACCCGATTCACGCGTGTTATTGTCACGTACCGCACCGCGTTAGTATTTTAGTGAGGTCAGTAGCGGATTTTCGAAAATTTTCTGGGAGGTGGGTCCGAAAAAAATAATACCACAAATCAATATAAAATAAAATTTTTTTAGTGTTTTTGGGTACTAGGATATGAATAGTATCCCTGGACCCTCACCCCCCCCCCTCACGTAACTACGCCACTGCGTGGGGTAATCTCGTGCCCGGCAACGAATGCGTCAGACGAATAGCGTGGAAACGTTCGCCCACGAAACAACAACAACAACAGGCACTTTGGCGATTGTTCGTCCGGGACAGTGAGACGTATTCAGAATTTCGTTCGGGGTGTTAAATAAAAAATATAACAGATCAAATCGTTGTTCGGCCGTAATCAACGCAGACCGACAGCATTTCAACACGGACAATACTGTTACGAAAAACGTTGTCGAAAGTCGAAAACGTAGTAAAAATTTGCGTTAGGAGATATGACTTAGTAGATATGGTTGTCGCCGCACCGACCGATAATTTAATTTAATCCAAACGGGTGACGAGCAACGATTTCTATCATCTGAAAATGATTTTGTTATATACATACCAATTCGGTTGTCGCTCGTGAATGTTTAATGTCTATATTATCTGTACACATTCGATATCAATAATATTATTCGACTATTTTCAGCAACAGTTTTCTGGAGGAGGGGTTACGACCCTCCGCCCCCCCCCCCCCGGCCCACCTGGATACGCTCATGATCCGGGACGACGACCGGCGTCCGGAATCTCTGCCGCACGTCGAGTCCGGATCGGCCGCTCTCGAACGGCCCGACCGGCTGACGAATCGACGGAACGGTAACCGCGCGGTGACCGGTCGTCCGCGACCAAAGGCGGTCGTCGTCATCGTGGTCGTCGTCATCTTCTTCGTCGTCGTCGTCGTCGTCGTCGGCATTCCTGAACGGTGATGAATCGACAAGGTCTCCGGCGGACGGAATAAGTCTCCGGAATACGTTTTCCCGTTGACGGACGACGCGATCCAGACGATCGCCTACGGTGACGCCGCGTGCATAACGCGCGCGCGTTGAACGTCGCCGGACTCGACTCGGCGCGGCTCGTTCTCGACGGGTTAGGTACACTTCGACAAACGCCCCCCGACATCAAATCCATTCCCGAACCATAGCCGCGTCCAGACTTCCGTGGCCGGGTAGGCGAATTGTACAACTGTAGTTTTTGCATACTACAACTAACTGCACGCCTAGTATTCTTGGTACCTGTCTAATGTTTGCGACTTTTATTCTCGCAGTATTAGCATCTGTAATTTTTTGTGTAAGCGTGTAGTGAACACATAAGATTTACAAAAAAAAAACGTCAAGTCGATACATAAACCGAATCATTTATGTCATCCGAAACTGAAACCCATTAAACGTTGAATATGAAGGAAATATAATTATTATTATTAAAAACTGATTCGAACTGAAAAATTAAATAATGTATACGTGTAAAGATAACAAATAATTAGATCAAGCCATTAAAAAGTTATTTTTACAACTTCATACGCCTATTGGTTTTAGTATTTTAAAAGATCGTTGTACGCGTTGTCGTCGAGTGGCTCTAAAATTCTTACCGGACAAATACGATTTTTCCGGGCCACTAATTTTTTAACCAAGTAGATACCGAATGGACACTAATACTAAATAATAACACTAACTACTCATACTTAATGAGTACAAAATATTATGCTGTTTACCTTGTGTTCGATTAGATAGTACAATACCTACCAAAAATCATTATAAATATTTCGTTTTTAATGTAATACCCATGGTACAATGTCCTTTAGTAATCGGATATTTCGTTTATTGTATTCTAGTGCACTGGTAAAGCGCTATCAGTACATACGATGATTATATAAATACCAACATAAGTCATAAAGTTATGAAGTCCACGGTATTCGATGTCCATACACGAAGTGGACTAGCTTATCGCGTACCGGTTGTATTGACACGTTTTCCTGTGATTATAAATATGTATAATCCTTATTTCAATAACAATTAAAACAATGAGATTTCGTCGGCTACTCGAGTCTCGGATCCGATTTATTCGACATTCCATCCGACACCGAATCGGTCAGGCCGTTTTACCATTAAAGAGGCCCACGGGTACGACAGTACACGTTTTCTACGGTGTGCGACGAAATGTTGGAATCGTTCTTGACGTGCGACACCTATCGGCCGCCAAGGTTAGATCGTGATACGTATAACTGTACTTAATGGAAACCGCGGCGTTCGAGATTTCGCGTTACATTCGCGCGGCGGCGTTAATGCAAATCCTACAAATATACACGGCCGCGAGCGATAAATCAACGTGTGCTTCGTAGTTTTCGAGACGGCGATTGGAAATGAATTTCATTAAATAAAAATCCTGACGTATATGGCGAAAACGCAATTCGCTAGCGTGTCTACGAAAACGACGTCGTATCGATAAACGTGTAAAAACCGTCTAAATATTCATTACAGGTAAAAACGCGTACGTAAGAAATACGCCGAAACGAATTACTCAAAACCGACGGGGAAAGAATACAAGCGATTCGCGCGAAACAGTCTTGGTCCGTTTCCTTAAGAGCGTCTTTACGTAACGGACAGATTAACGTTCGGCGTATATTATTCGACTGATACATAATTATTCGGTTTTCATATTGTCGCGCACGATTTTCTGACGGTTTTTCGCCGTCGAAACCGTACGGTTGTCAGCGATTACACAAGATCCCGTCGTTTACAACGACGACGACGACGACGACGAAGACATTCCCGCGCGTAATTCTTTCCGTTCAAACAAAGGCGCGGTCGTTTGTTAATTACCCGTGATGACTGTCGATCACCAACGGCCGATTTCAGACATCTCGCGTCCGTCGTGTACGAGTCTGACCCGGGGCCGGGCGAGGTTCCGTACGCAAACCAACAAAACACGTGCGCGCGTTGATCACGATTCAGCACGACGCACGTTGGACACGGACCAACCGTCGGAAATTAAACGCGTAACGTTATGCCGTGTCGCGCGCGTAGGATCCGAAACGCCGGCCGCCAACCGACCGTGACAATCGAATTATCGATCTGTTTGTTTTTTCGAACGTAAAACACGTCCGGACGAGACGTAACAACAATACCGACGCGTTATGTTTGCGCGTGACAATAGGGACGACGACGACGGCGATGCCAAGGACCCGCGGCGACCAGTGACGAGGCGTCCAAAAGTCGCGTTGCGGAGAAGGACAAACGAACGTGAACAAAACCGGTAACACGCGTCACTCGTGTACGATCGGACACGATTTGCCGTTTTCGACGACGGGAACGCTGTCGGCCGGACGTTCGCGGCCCGGGAAAATAAAACACCCGACGGAAAACGGTACGAGAACGGTTGATCACGTTCCACGGGATTCGAAACGGACGAATACGATCCCGGTCCATTCGTTCGTTTTTCAACGCGATTCCGCGCGTCCCGCGACTTCCCGTCGACGGAATTCCCATGTGTACGTGGCCCGGGAACCGTAAGCGCGTCACGGACGCCGTAGAATTTCGTCCGTTTCGTCTCCGACACGAGCTCGTCTCTCGGCGGCCGCTAATGCGCGTGGCCGATTTCCAGCACGTCGTGTCCGGGCGTACGATAAAAACGCGTTCTTCGGCCGAGGCCTGTCATGCGTCCGGGGGAACGTCCGTGGGGGGAGGGGTGGGGGGAAATACGTGCGCCTTACCCGAGAACACGAAATCCGACCGACCGTATCGAAATAAAAAAATCGTGGCTGCAACCGTCCGAGATTATACGGCGTGATCGTTTTTATCCGGACGTCACCAAGTATTTCGGCCGGACGACATATCATTGAAATGCGTTTTTTTGTGAGTGTCTGGACGGTACACAGATACACGACCGAATAACGATCGATTCAAATATTAAAATTAAATTGTATGTGCGAAATCATTCGTTTTGCGTTTTCGAGTAGGTTTATATTTTTCTGTATACATTTATAACATTATGACGTCTTGTCTTGATTATCGCGCCTAAAGAGTTGGAAATTTGAAGATTTCTCGCAAAACGTGTACCGCCCGTGCGTCCCCCGCCCCCAAAAAAAAAAAAAATTCCGTCCAGCCGATATATTCAGTGATACGCGAAATAAACGCTCTCGTATACTTTAACGAGAGTGCTCGTTCTGTTCACAATTGCGTTTTGTCGATTTGCCGTCAAACTCGGTCACGCGTGAAAACGCGCAACGCGAAGAGGTTTCTTTCCATTCGTCCGGTATCTTCTCGTTCGAAATGACGCCGTTTATCGACTTCGGCAACGATCGGGGGACGTCGTCCGCCACCGACACGAACGCACGTTGCAGCGGGACGGGGATTTCTGTCCGCGCACCGCACGTATCCGTTTCCGACGTCGACACTCGGGGCGTTGTTCGACATTTAAACGAAGACGGTGTAAAATCGTCCGCGTGGCGTTTTGTCCGGAAGAAGAGACGCGCAGACGTTTCTTTTGGACGCGTGGGAAACGGCGTGCGACCGACAATCCGTTTTGACCCGAACGGTTTTTGAATTCACGGTTCGACGACCGTGTCAATACCGTCGGGCCCACGGGGGTTCGCTACGAGTCCAACGGTGACGGTAATCCGGACGGACGAATGCAACCTTGCTCGAGGACGAAAAGCGAGAGAAAGAAAACTGAAGAAAACACCGAACCGCGCACTCGGCCGGAAACGAGATGGCGACGATTCGCGCGTCTCCGTTCCGACGACGTCGACCCCGTCGAACGGAATTCGCATCCGTCAAGTCTGCCGGCGCAAAGAGAATCACGGACCGAAGACGCGTCGTCGACGAGTGACCGGACCTTTGGGTCAGTCGCTGTGCACGCCGCAACGTTTCGCTGGTTATTCGCAACGTCCCGGACGTAATGGCTGTATCGGACGGGCCGTAACTAATCACGGACGTTCACATCCGAAACCGCGTCTCGATAGATAAATCAGATTTATCAGATTTATCAGATCGAAGCGACCGGCTGAAAGTGACTACTACTCAACGGTCGCCTGTACAAGACGGGTCGACGGCGACGACGCGAAAACGTATCTTTTCCCCGTAGCTTCGGGTGAAACGATCACCGACGATAAAACGAGAACACCGTGAAACCGTGTGAAACACGGGCGTGATACCGAGATGAGCACGTTACGTGTTGCTGTTTTCCAGTGTGTGACGGACTGTCTGTAATAAAATTTTATCGTTTTCGTAACATACGAACGCGAAGAAAATCATCCGGGCGTACGTCGGTGTACAAAACGAACGACGTTGACGACCGGTTTTTTCTAAATGCCAGTCCATCGAAAATCGGCGGCGGTTTACCTCATTCCACGAGGTCGAAAACACATATTTCCAACGATCGCATGAAAAAAAAAAAATATTCAGACCGATTTTCCGTATTTTTTTATTACGATCAATACGTCATGCGCGGTTAATACACACGTGCGCACAGTGAAAGACGCTGGATACGTTCGGAACCCGTCGCCAAGTCGATTTTTGTTCCCAATTTTCGAGACCACCGTACTTTGAAGTCCGTCACGCGCCAACGTCAACGTCGATATGTAAATACATTGACTCACACGTCGAACGTACGCAACGCTGCGAAACTCGTATATTACATTATGGAACGTGTAATATATATATATATCAATTATCGTTGTAGCTCTCCCTACTCCAATTATCAACCGCATACAAATATGTATATATATATATTCTGTATTATAGTTGTTTTACGAAATATTTTTTTTCAAACTGTTTATTCAAACTTTATGGTTTTACCGATCTGTTGTGTGCGTACAGTTCAAAAAAAAAAAAAAAATATATTTATAAGTAACGCACTTATTTATTATTTACGAGTTGGGCGGTTTTGATTTAGTCGGTATTTGATGTGTTTGTATTCCTAACCATTATTGTTCGTCTAAAGGTTTCGACCGACCTTGACGATTGTTTACAGAAGTGTACGCAAATTATTCCACTACATTCCAAATAGGTTCGGTGTTCTACGGCGACTTGGCTGTATCGTCGTCTTTCTTAAGCGTCCACAACTATTTCTTCGATGTTCTCTTTCAAGGTCTGCGATTTGGTCACGCCGGTAATCTCGACAAAAAGTACGCAACGGGCGAACAATTCCCTGAGAACTATCGACGCTTCGACGTGATAGATGACAAAGTACGTGTCGCGACGGTTTACGAACGTTATTCAATTTGTTACACACAGAATCACGAATGAAAGTGCTGCGGTAAGTGCTGTTCGTTCGGTCTGTTTCGTAGTGGTACGCGATACGTTTGAATATGTACGCGTCGACACTATACACACACACACGTGTGTGTAGTAACGATCAATTTTAGACAGTGGTCTTAAACGTCGAACGGAATATTCGGAAAACGCTCGTTATGTTTAAAAAATAACCGTGTTAAAATCGTTTTTACACTTGTTTCTGAAAATATTCTCCTCCTTTTCGAATTCGACCACGGTTGTGTTTGTTGTGAGTTTGACCTGAACGTCACAGTCCGAGGTTCCGCGTATATTCACACGAACGAATAATGTATTTATTTTTACTGAAAAAAAAAAATTAAAAAAAATGAATACTAAATTTGGCGCCTACAGTTTTTTGTACGTTACTTTGTTATTTAAAAACCGCTAAAATTAATTCGGATACAAAATTCGCAGTACGATTTGAATACGATTGAATGTGAAAACATTCACTTGTCGTGCCAAGATTTTTATTATCTTTTTCTCTTCTATTTTTTCGCGCTTCCATCGCGAGAACCAAATACGATTTGTCATTGTTAAATATGATTATAATTCAACGCCTACCCGACATAAACGGTACAATATAATATTTATGTATTTCGTTTGTCCGTTTAAAATGTGTTCGATATATAAAAAAACTTGATCATTTTCAACGATCACGTTACGGACGGGAAAAAAAGAAGAAACGAGTAAATACATATATATGAAATTGTTGTAACAGTTGAACTTTATGTTCGCGTTTGCATAAGACGACGTACATGTTATATAGTAATGGCCGTGTCGTCAAAACGCGCGTCCAGCTCGAAAACGCGCGAACAGATAACGTGTCAATTATTTTTAATGCACGTGGCCAAATGTAATACAGAGCCCCGTCCTCTTAATATTTTTAACAGCAGATACGGAGACGTATTATTAATATCCTTGGTTTTAATTTATGGAACACCACGACTTTAATTGCGTCGGTCCGCTATTGATTTCAAACGTTGCGCGCAATAAATAACCGATTTTGTGTACGATATATTATTATTATTATTATGCGCGTACGGTGTGACACACGACGCGAGTGTTCGTAAACGCGTCTTTGTGCGGCCATTACTGTTTTTTTTTTTTTACGAAAACCAAAGTTAAACACAAAACGTCGCGCCGATAACGTCGAGGGAAAAATCTACAGGTGTCCGTTTTTTGTATCTCGTCCGATACACGATCGGGATAAATTCTTGAAATTCGTAAAACGTCACGGAGCTTGTTTGTCGAGAAAAAAGTGCTGGTAAACGTCACGTTTTCTATCGCGCAGGAAAAAAAAAAAAGGTCGTCTCCGGTCGTTTTTGCGTTCCCGACGAGCGCGCGACGCAATCCGACATCCGAATCACGCGGCAAATCGTAATCTCGACACACGTTTTTTTTCAATCTAAACGTTGTTTTAAATCCGTTTTTACCGGAAATCAGCGCGAAGGAACACCCATTTCGAGCACGCCGAGAGCAAAAAAAAAAAAATAAATAACTCGTGTCGAAGAAAAACAAACACCACAACAGCCGACACTCTTCGATTTCGACCTGCGGCAGTTCCGGTCGTCAAACCCTTCCCACGAACGCGACCTCGGCCACACTCCCGCTCGGGGTAGTGCCGTCGTGGTCTTCGTCGTCGTCGTCGTCGTCGTCGTCATCTTTGTCGTCGTCGTCTTTGTCGTCGTAACCGCCGCGACTCGCCCGTCATTCAACCGCGGTCAGCGTCGCGCACCGGACGTGCCTTCCACCTCATCGTACGCCGCCGAAGCCGCCGAAGCCGCCGGCACACGGCCGTCCACGAACGGTCATCGACGTCACTGCAGGTACGGGCTCGCGATCGACCATCTCGTTTCCGATCTGTTCACGTCTCGTTGGCGACGGACGCGTTATTATTTTCGCTGCCGGTGTTCTCCGCGTCCGGTCGGATTCTGTTTTTCAAACCGCGCGCTCTCTTCGTTCCCGATTATTATTATTATTATTATTATTATTATTTTCTTTTCGGAAACAAGGTACGTATCGTCTTCGGGTTCGTATATATTCGTATGTATTTGTGTGTACGTCGGCAGTACGCGGTCAAACGCCGGCCGAAAAGTATGTTCGTTCGGGATATTTTGCCACGAATTTTCGTTACGTGCCATTTTTGTGGACGCGAATCGACTGCTAAACGATTTCGGTCGACAACAAAAAAAAAATATATAGTAATATGTATATCGAACAATAAAATAATTGTCGCAAGATCATTAATTTTTCAATGTTTTTCTCGAAATTCGGCAAAAAATATTTGTTCAGATCCGAATCCCACATATTACGTAATATCGTGACCGTTCGTTAAAACGTTAAACCGTCGTGTCCGTCGTCTTATAGTTTTGTCACGTTTATTTACTGTTATATATGTGTGTGTATACTCGTCGATGAAGTTATGATTATTATTATTATTATTTTTTATTGTCTTATATGTCCACGTGACTTTTTCGCGCTCGTATATAACACGTACAACGAAATAAAACAGTACAGGTGATCTAGAAAATTATCGATTTTATCGTCTCTCGCTTATAACTGCGCGTATTCAAATTTTATCGTCTAGTTGAGAATCGGTCACGCGGTTTTCGTTAACCCTTTTCCGTAACGATAAGTCGGCAAGCATTAAACACTTACCAAGAACGTCTTTTTTTTTTCTCTCTTATCGATCTGTTGTTATTCGTCGCGTGTCGCCGTCTTCGTCGCGGGTGTTCTAATCCACACCGAGTCACCGATCCACACCGATCGGACGGTTCCCGTAGAAGAACTAGGACTTCGACGAGCGTGTCGATTGTTTTCGAAACGACGGTGTTCGGTACGCTCGGGTCAGGTTGATTCCCGTCGAACGCAATCGAATGCGTACGGGCAAAACGTGATAACGGGTAACGAGGGGGGTTCACACCGCGACGCGTATAGTATTTATCATGACGGACCGGAAATACGACGGACGGAACGCGCGCGCACGCGTCGGCGTATCTCATCGGTTTTGCTTTATCTGGCACACAAAGACGACAGCGCCTGAGCGGACGAACGAAGAAAAAATCGAACAAAAAAAAAAAAAAAATCGATCGACCGGCACGCATAGATCTACGCGAGATCCGCACGAGATCCAACGCTCAACGGGTCGGGCGGGGGGTTAGGAGCTCGGACGGGACGCCGTTTTAGTATGCCTGTGTTCGTACGCCTTAGAAGTAGAATCGTGGGACGTTCAGACTGTTCAGGAGGCGCCTGCTACGATTTCGAGTAGCGCGAAACACGAAATTAAACGCGAGACATTTTTTTCAAGACTCGAAATAATTAAAAACTATGTTCGAGCTCAAATTTCGCACGACTCGTGTGGCGGGGACGGTTTCAATCGAGAAAATTATATCCGACCGAATTCGATATGGAGGAACTGGTATTAGAGTTTTCAAAATCGAGAGCCAGTGAATTTTCAATAAAAATAAATCTTTCTGTCCGTTGTCGTAACGTCGTTTGTCGAAAACTGTATTTTTTATTTACTAATGAAAACGTATGACGAGCCTCAATATCTTACGCGTACCATAAAACTAAAAAAATTAGCGCCGGTACTTGAAATATTTGTTCAAAAACTAATCGCGTACCCGCCTGTCCTCGAGCGTCGGCATTGTATCCGAAAAACCGCATTGTTTCGCGGCGTCGTTCCGACGCGGGGACGCGGACGCCGACGAGAAACCGTACGCGCCTAGACGCTGCTGGGTTTGTCTTCGCGCCGGGCGTTGTCTGTACAATGAATTAATCACGACGTTTCAATATCGAACACGCGCACGGCAATCCGAAAAGCGATATCTCTCGTCCGACGACCGCGGGCCGGTCAGTTGTCCTCGTTGCAAGCCGCGCGTCCGTTACAAAGTCTTTCGGGAACTCGGTCTCCACCGCCCGGGCGTCGCGTTTCGCGGTGTTTCCGATTGTCGTCGTCTACAACGAACAACGAACGTACGGCGGGTGCGGATTCGGATTTATTTTACGGGCTGAGGGGGGAGATATTATTCATAACCTTAAACACCCGTCTTACGCGCGTTCATTGGAATGGAATGGCCGGGACTGAGAAAAATTACGAGAGAATACTTCAGAAACATACCCGTTCGTTCCGTCTACAGACGTTGAACGATTATCGCTGGAACGGTTCCCATGCACTCAACAAAAACCTATTCTATTATATTAGATCGGAATATAAATAAACATATTAAAGTCGAGACGGTCGTTCGCCGCCCACCGTTGCAACCGCCGCGCCCGGTTGTATCGCGTGTGTCGCGTGCCGATTTTCGACACTGCCGACGTTTGTCGTGAAACGCGACAAATAACCCGAGGCCGGACGCTAGATGAACGATACGGTATATGAAACTCGACGGGTTTGACGAAACAAATATTAAGACGGTTGGGAGGCGCCCGAATCCGCCGACTTAAACGGTAACGCGCAAGAGTAACTTTTTTCCGGTACATTTGTACACAAATCAAAATATTCGTTCGCCGTGGACTCTCGTTTGAGAAAATGTCGAGTGTAGAAAGTGTTGACAGACCGTATATATTATATGTATATGTATATTGTACAGGTTTTAAAACGATACACGACGAAATGGTATTTACGGTCTCGACCACGATGACGGTTTGAAAATAAGGCTTCGAAGAATCGTATGGAAAAAAATAAATAAATAAAAGGAAATGATATAACACACATGCGTACGGATGATACGAGAAGACCGTATGGGGATAAACATTATTTATAGTGACGGCCTTGAATGTGCTTTGCACGGTCTGGTAAAAAAAAAAAGAAGAAAAAAACGGGTATATCGGAAACGTTACGAACAATTTCAATCGTACGATGATTTAAAGTTTAATAAGAAAAGAAGAGAAATAAAATAAAAATTATAAGTGAATGCTCGTAAATAAAAATATATATATTTGTAATTATTTTGGCTTTTTGTATATTTAAGTATACATATATATATAATTTTTTTGTTTAAAGTTTATCGCGATTTGAACGATTTGAACGTTTTTTCTTTTTGTTTTCCGTCAGCCATGAGGATTGTCGGCGTTTGGTTTGCCGTTATCCTGTTGTCGACGCGAGGTGGAGAACTGTCGCGCGCGCACGACGACCGCGGCGATCCGGATTTCCTGTCGACCAGAGCGGCCGTCGAACGAGTGCCGCCTCGGTTGGAAAGGTAACGTTTCGTTTACACGCCAGTCGGTTTCCCGCGGGAAACTCGAAAACCCAACGGTCACCAACAGCAGCGAAACGCGATCTTCGCCGACAACACGTATACATGTATAATAAACCCGTTACAATTGCGTCACCGCGCCCATCCGCAGGTATCAGATCCACGTTCCCGTGCGCGACGCCGTCGAAAAACTGCCTTCGAACCGAGACCCGTCGCCGGCGAATTACAGGCTCGCGTCTGCAAGTAATACCGATTAACCGAGTGATTACTCGCCGTCTACGTCGGATGAACTGTTCGCAGGTAACAACGTGTTTTGCCATGTGGACACCACGGATTATCACAAACATCGAATACCTGAGAAGCTGGAGCGGACCGTGAAATCCTCGTGCACCCACGTGCTGTACAGCGCACCGGACGCGAATTTCGACAACGTCGCCAACAACTGGTATTCCGGTCGGCCGGACGGTGTGTGTGAAAACCAATCATCCGGCGCGCCGGCGTGAAATCCGGCCGGTCCGCGTAACTTTTCCGCTCGTTTCGCAGGCGCCCTCGCGACCATCGCGCGGTTAAAGACGAAGAACGTTTCCACGAAAGTGCTATTGCTGGTGGACGCGATTTCGTCTGAGAGCGTATCGTCATCGAGAAGAGACTTCATCGTTTCCGTCGCCGACGTGCTGAAGACGTGCGGATTCGACGGACTGGTCTTGTCCGACGTCACGCCGACCGCTCACGGTAAGATTTTCGTTTTTGTGTTTACCATACTCAACCGCGTACACTGTGTTCGTCTGGTCGTCAAACAACGTTCAAATGACCGTTTAGACGAGTTCGTCGGAGAAGACGGCGCTACCGGAGAGGAATTCCCGTTACTGGTAGAGGAATTGGCCAGCGTGCTGAAGCCGAGGGGATGGTCGTTGTCGCTAATCGTACCGCCGTCGGACCAATTGTCACGATATTACGACACCAGGCGGATCGTCCTACATCTAGATTTCGTTATTCTCAAGAGCTTCGATTTCCGTCGAGACAACGAGCTGATCATAAGCCATCATTCGCCGCTTTATAGTGCGGTAGAAAGGGACCCGTCGTCCACGTACCGCAACGTGGTAAATACCATTCAAACGGTGTTCAACGGACGGTTGTCTGCCGCCGGACGGTCACGACGCGTATAATGCCGATTTGCACCGTTTCAGGATTACATGGTGAAACACTGGCTACACAAAGGCGCGAACCCGAGTCAGATAATAATCGGCGTGGCCCCGTTCGGTAGAACTTTCAAGCTGGCCGACCCGGAACACTTTCAACCGGGCTCACGGGCGACCGGCGACGGATCCGCCGGCAGGTGGTCGAAAACGTCCGGTTTCCTGACGTACTACGAAGTGTGCGATCGCACTAAACAGGACGATTGGAGACAATACTCGGACAAAGCCGGTTCGCCGTTTATCGTGAGGAATGATCAATGGGTCAGCTACGAGAACCACCGCAGTTTGACGAGAAAGGTAAATCGCCAACACGGGCGGAACGTCCCGTGATGGCGACGCGCAGACGTTTGTAACCGTTGCACCGCGTTCCAGCTCGAATACATGGAGAAGTTGACGTTGGCAGGGGTGATGTTGTGGTCATTGGATTCGGACGATTTCAACGGGGTTTGCGGTATGCCGTGGCCGCTCGTGACCACAGTGAAAACATACGTCGCCAACAGTGAGGTTTAGCGATGCTTTAAAAGCGCGTCCAACGATGATAACGCCCCGTGTTGATTGAATGTTTTACAGTGAACAAGCAATATTCGGCCGCAGTAAGCGACCTGCGGGGATCGCCGTCAAAAGATGGTAACTCGTAGCGGTCCGCGTCGTTTACGGTTCGCCGTCCGTTAACCATCCGTTCGTTTGTAGATCCGAACAAATTAGTGGTGTGCTATTTCGCCAGCTGGTCGTGGTACCGGTACGGGGAGGGGAAATTCGCGCCGGAATATATCGACCGGAGCCTGTGCACCCACGTCGTCTTACGCGTTCGCCTCGCTAGATCCCAACGACCTGACGATAACGTCCGGCAACGAATGGGAGGATTACGAAAATAGTAAGAGTGCGGGTGCGCGTGAAGTCGCGTTTACCGCGAGGGAAAATCAAATACGCGTCCAACACGTGTCCGCAGGGTTCTACGAAAGATTGGTGTCCGACACGAAGGCGGGCGGTGTCAAGGTCATGCTTTCGATGGGCGGATGGACGGACTCGGCCGGCGACAAGTACTCGAAACTCGTCAGCAGCGGAACTACCAGAAGAAGGTATGACCTATGGGGCCGACAATATGATAACGACTGTAACGATGACAATTGTTTCTTGTTCACAGTTTTGTGAACTCTGCCGTCGCGTTTTTGAGAAAATACAATTTCAACGGTCTTCATCTGGACTGGAATTATCCGGTTTGCTGGCAAGCTGATTGTGCTCAAGGGCCGCCATCCGACAAAACTAATTTCGTCAAATTAGTACAAGTACGAATATCGTTCGCACGACGCGGTGGTCTTGTTTTAACCCGTACTCGACGAGATAACATAAATTCAAAACGGGCAACGAGGTACACGCCAATGGCCACGTGACGGTTATGTGTATGATGTTATCCTGACCGCCGTGTCGTATTCGCAACGTATATTTCAATACATTGTGAATAATGTGCTTTTGTTATTTGTAACTACCCAGATGCGACCGTAAGCCAGTAATCCCCGACAGAGCGTATATACTCCCGGTTAGGTCAGCTACGGTTCGTCTCCTAAATGTTTTTCGTTACAATGATTTCAGGAGCTGAAGTCCGAATTCAACAGACAGGATCCGCCGTTCGAGCTGTCGGCCGCGATCTCCGGTTATGAAGAAATCATCAAAGAAGCGTACGACTTTCCCAGTCTGAGCGAACACCTGGACTTCATGTCCGTGATGACGTACGATTACCACGGGTCTTGGGAGAACGTCACCGGGCACGTGAGCCCGGCCTATCACAAGGACGGCGACGAGTTCCCGAAGTACAACATGGTAAGGCGAAACGCGCGCGAACGTAACGGCACATTTCTACGACGCGTTTACGTAGGACTCCGCCATCAAACTAATACGGAAACTCGGCGCAGACCCGTCGAAAATAGTGGTGGGTCTTCCGTTTTACGGTCAAACGTACACGCTGTCGTCGAATTCGGAACACGGCCTCGGCGACCCGGCCAGCGGATCCGGACATCCCGGCGAGTATACACAGCAACCCGGCATGTTGGCGTACTACGAAATCTGTAACAGAGGTCCGTGCAGAGTCATTCGATATATGTACGTATTTAAAACGCGTTTTCATCTTAAACTGCACGTTTTCTAGTTTCCAACGAAAGATGGCAAGTGTCCAGAGACAAAAAGAGTGGACTCGACCCGTACGCCTATAACGGGAACCAATGGGTCAGTTACGACGACGAGACGTCTATTAAACTGAAGGTACGGTGAAAATGTGAATATTTGAATAAGACACGGAAAGTCCGATTGTCTTGAACGACGTGTAATGTGAACACGTTTTCGTTTCAGTCCGAGTATGTGGTAAAGCAAGAACTCGGCGGGGCCATGGTCTGGACGATCGATTTGGACGACTTCAACAACATGTGTTGTAGAGGATCTTATCCGCTGTTGACCAAAGTCAACGAAGTTTTCAAAAGGATTCCGATTAAACCGTCGAGTTCGACGTGTAACAAACCAGACTATCCGATGACGCCAGCTTACCAAATTCCTACGACCACCGAAGAAGGCTGGGGAAGGTTTGTACTTGACATTTAAAATCAATCGTCTCCTTCTTTTCCTTGTCTGCCAACCATCTGAGGTCGGTCACGCCACCTGTACTCGATTCGTACGTCTCTCGTATCCTCAACACCAGTCCTCCTCAATCCGTACCACCAATTCATACCAACTAATGTAATCGTGTTCGAAACACACGAGCGGACAACGATCCGCGTGAAATAATTGCGCGAACCGACCGTATTCACTGATCTTAGGCGCGTGGGAAGAACAGCCGACGTCGACGACGACACGACCGACTAGACCGGCGACGGAATCTGCAAACAGACCACAGACCACCCGCCCGACGACCGCTCCGACGACGGACACGCCGCCGACGTCCACGACCGAGTCGACGATCGACGCGGCAAGCGAAAACGAGGAACAACACGCGGCTCACAGACCGCCCGGAAACCGTCCTTGGTGGTCCGAGTACCACACTCAGAGACCGGAGCCGCAACAATCCTGTAGGCCAGGAACGTATCAGCCCTCCAGAGACGGCTGCCAACACTATTATCAATGTAAAAACGGTCGGTACAGGAAGTACTCGTGCCGAGAAGGATCGGTGTGGAACCGGAACGCCAACAAGTGCGATTCGCCGAGAAACGTTAACTGCAACGGACCCGGTGAGTTTAGTGTGAACGTTCCGAGCAATTTTTTTTTACTTAAACCCAACTCCCCTCCCCCCACCGAAAATCGTAAGCAGCCAATAGTGAACTTTCGGAAACGACACCGACTTCGACGGGAAACCCGGTCACTACGTCGAGGCCCACGACGACGAGACCCACGACGACGAGGCCGGTTACTACGTCGAGGCCGGTCACGACGACGAGGCCAGTCACTACGTCGAGACCCACGACGACGAGGCCGGTCACTACGTGGCGACCGACGACGACAGTGAGTGACACAACGGTATAATGGTTAGCCGGCAACTGATCGGTTTTCTTTCTCCCTTCACGTGTCCAAGACAAATACGTATCGGAACTGCATGGAAGGCGAACACGTCGCGGCGATCGGCGACTGCACGTCGTACTTTGTGTGCAATTACGGTTATTACGTGAGACAATTCTGCGCGTCTGGATTGGCTTGGAACGACCAAAAGAAGATCTGCGACTGGAAATACAACGTGTATTGCAATTACGGACGTGCGGACGGTATAATGACGTACGCCGGTGAGTATGAAAATGTTGTTGTCGAGGTCGGCCGACGTTAGTAATGTCGTCGTACGGCGTCGTAGGCGTTCCGGTCGGGTCTACGGTCGAGTGCCAGGAAGGCGAATACGCGTCTCACCCGGCAGACTGTAACAAATATTTACAATGTCTGTGGGGAAAGTTCAAAGTCAACTCGTGTCCCGCCGGCCTCTATTGGAACGACGTGAGATTTACTTTATCCGACAACGAATGCGTCGGCATCGTTCGTGTACGACCCGTTTTTCGCACTGTTCCACCAGAGACTCAGGCTTTGCGACTGGCCAATGAACTCCGGATGCACGCAGTCGCAGGAAATCAACTCGTACCCGACCGAAGGACCTGTCGTGATGCCGTCGTCGCCCGACCGACCGACGAGCACGGAACCGATCACGAGACCGACCACTATCACTCCGGAATGGGCTACCGAAGACGAACCGTGGATACCTACGAGCGGGAAACCGACCACGGAAGATCCTTGGGCGTGGAAACCGACCACTACGACCGCGGCAACACTTCCCACGACACAGTCCAACTATCATTTGACGGGTACGGATTCGACGACGGGCGCCTAACGTTTTTTATTTTTTTTATTACGCTATACCGATCGTTTTACAGGCCAATATAAAGTCGTGTGTTATTTCACCAACTGGGCGTGGTACAGGCCTGCGCCGGGTAAATTTTTCCCCGAAGACACAGACCCGAACCTGTGCACGCACGTCGTGTACGGATTTGCCACTCTGGATTACACGGAACTGGTCATCAGGGTGTTCGACTCGTGGGCGGACGTCGATAACGGTACGCGTCAAGGCGAACAGAGTCGAATTGAAAACAATATATACGTGTACATAATTCGTCTCGCAGGTTTCTACGAGCGAGTGGTGGCGCTCAAGCGACGAGGCGTCAAGGTGTCCATCGGGTTAGGCGGATGGAACGACTCGGCCGGCGATAAATACAGTCGTCTGGTCAACAGTCGGTCGAGCCGCAAAAAGTTCATAAACAACGTGCTCGACTTCATGTACAAATACGGTTTCGAAGGTCTGGACGTCGACTGGGAATATCCCAAATGCTGGCAGGTAGACAGATTGATTGTTGCGATTTGAGAAAACGGTCACATTTTAATAATGTCCAATAAACAACGAAATACAGACCAATTGCAATCAAGGGCCCGACTCGGACAGAAACGCATTCTCCAATTTTCTGATCGAGCTGAAGCAAGCATTCAAACCGCACGGATATTTATTGTCCGCCGCCGTTTCTCCCAGTAAAATCGTTATCGATTCCGGTAAATCCGTCGGACTTTCGTTGTTGTGTTGGCTCGTTCGTCGCATGTCACGTAATTCGTTGTTTCAGGTTACGACGTGCCCGTGTTGAATCAATACTTGGATTGGATCGGCGTGATGGCTTACGATTATCACGGTCAATGGGACAAGAAGACTGGCCACGTAGCGCCTGTTTATTATCATCCCGAGGACGAAATCGAATATTTCAATCTGGTAAATAAAACATCACGCACGACAAAAGTAGCACGAGTACAACAATACGTGGCAACCATAATTACAATACGTGGTCAAATGTTTAATATAACGTATTTTTTTTTTTTTAAGAATTCGACCGTCAACTATTGGATAGAAAAAGGTGCGAACAGCAGAAAAATAGTGCTCGGCGTGCCGTTGTACGGTCAATCGTTTACCCTGTCTGACCCTAAAGCGCACGGGCTAAACGCCCCGGCTTCCGGCCCGGGAGAAGCCGGACCGTTCACCAGATCTGCCGGATTTATAGCTTATTACGAGGTACGAAGGACGACGTACGGGGGGGTTTTTTTTTTTCTTTGCATTACGTTTTCTATCATTCCGTCGTATAGATTTGTCGCAAACTGGCCGCCGAACGATGGACTGTCGTTCAGGACCCACAGCGCAGAATGGGACCGTACGCGTACAAAGGTAACCAGTGGATAGGATTCGACGACGTCGAAACCGTGAGACAAAAGGTCGGTGGAGTTCATTGTCGTCGTAGTTGATCGGTTGAGCGCTACGGCCAAACGTGTCAGACGTTACAACCGTACGTACACCGTTCGTTTCAGGCGGAGTACGTGAAATCTATGGACTTGGGAGGCGCAATGGTATGGGCTTTAGACTTGGACGATTACCGAGGCACGTGCGGCCAAGGAAACTATCCACTGCTCGGCGCCGTCATGAGAACGTTGGGCCAAAAGCACGGTAAGAACACGGTAATGAGCGTGTAACACACGTGACCCCTAAATATTTTACACGCGCGTTCGTTCGCAGGTTATCCGGACACGACTCCGACGACACCGACGACCGGCAAGCCGACCGCGTCGACAACCACGACTACCACGACGCGGCCGACGGCCATCACCACCACCACCACCACCACCACCGCTACGATTACAACGACCGTCGAACGTTTTAAAGTAGTTTGTTATTTCACCAACTGGGCGTGGTACAGGTATAGTAATGGTTTAGAAACGCGGTTTCGATTCCGGCCCGTGGATATTTATTTACGCGGTTTAATTTGAATTCGATTTAATTTTTTTGTGCGTCCATTCGTCGGCAGACATAGCGGCGGCAAATATCTGCCCGGCGACATCGACCCGTCGTTGTGCACGCACGTCGTCTACGGGTTCGCGGTACTGGACAACGAGGAACTGATCGTCAGGCCGCACGACACGTGGGCGGATTACGATAACCGTAATGACGTTTGACGGACGGGCCGATAAGACCCCCGCCCCTCGATCCGGCTGTGTATAACGTCGTCGTGTATTTACGCGTGTTTACAGATTTTTACCGGCAAGTGACGGCGCTCAAGAAGTTCGGCGTTAAGGTGCTGTTGGCCATCGGCGGTTGGAACGATTCGGCCGGCGGCAAGTACAGCGAGCTGGTCAACAACCCGTCCGCCAGAAACAAGTTTGTCGAGCACGTGGTGGGTTTCTTGAAACGGAACAATTTCGACGGACTCGATTTCGATTGGGAGTATCCAAAGTGCTGGCAGGTGAATATGAATACGCGTCAGTGGCTTCGAGGGCATATCCGCTACCGAAAAATCATCAAGCGTGACCCATGTGAACAAGCCCGAAGGGTTTCTCGGACACCCCCCCCGGTTCTGTTGTAGCGAGGTTTTTTCTTTTTAAAACGGACCCTTTCCCTTCGTCAACCATTGCGCATCGTCGAGTATTAACGGTGAAACGGGTACGAATAACGATGACGACAAAATCACACCTTTCGTCTTACCCGTTCGTAGAACCGCCAACATTTAGTTGCGCGGTCGCAATTGAATTCGACGCGAACCGTACGCGCACTCCCGTGACCGTCGTGCGTCTTTTGCCGTGCAATTCGTTGACAAATTCGTCACTCGGACAACGTATGGAAGTCGTGTCGAATCCGATCGAAAAATACAGTGTTCTATTAGTAAATATCATCCGATGAAGTCCGAGAGAATACCACATCGCCCGACTTTCAAGCCGCAAAATCGTAACGATTTCCTATTGCGCAGGTGGACTGCAAACGCGGGCCGAAAAGCGACAAAAAAGGATTCTCGGACCTGTTGACGGAGCTGCGAGTGGCGTTCGACAGAGAAGGGTTCTTGCTGTCGGCAGCAGTGTCGCCCAACAAAGCCGTTATAGACGCGGGTACGCAAACGAAACAATACGACATAACAATAATGATCGCGATCAAATATTACGCTGTAATGAAACGACCGCAATGGCGTTTTTCATTCGCGTTCCATTATTATTATTATTAGATTATTGTTATTAGATTATTTGTTATTATTATTCGAGTATTGTCATTGTATTCATCGATCAGGTTATAACGTGCCGCTGCTCTCGAAGACGTTGGATTGGATATCTGTAATGGCGTACGACTATCACGGACAATGGGACAAAAGAACTGGACACGTGGCGCCCATGTATTCTCATCCCGACGACTTCGACATGACTTTCAATGCGGTGATTAATATATCTTTATTGTTCTCTCTTTCGCTTAGGTTTATTATTAACACAATTTTCGAATCGCCCAAAATCAACGGAATTTCTTTGAAAAAAAAACTTACCTATTATTAAAATCAATAATCTAACGCTTCGAAACTATAACGAAAAAATGGAATCGGAATAGCGAGACGAGGCCGTGAGGAATTATTGTTCAAACCGCGACCGAACGTAAGCTTGACGACGTGACGTTTCTTTTTTTACTTTCAGAACTTCACACTGTACTATTGGGTGAGCAAGGGAGCGAATCCCCGCAAACTCGTAATGGGCATGCCGATGTACGGACAGTCGTTCTCGTTGGCATCCGGCAACAGCCACGGGCTGAACGCGCCGACCTACGGTGGCGGCGAGGCGGGAGACGCGACCCGGTCCAGAGGATTCCTGGCCTATTACGAAGTGCGTGCACATACACGTACGCCGTCGTGCGAACGAGTCGCGTAACGGACGACGGGCGTTTTACAGATCTGTCACATGGTGTTGGAGCGAAACTGGCAGCTGGTCCAAGACCCACTAGGCAGGATGGGCCCGTACGCGTACCGGGGCAACCAGTGGGTGTCGTTCGACGACCAGGACATGATCAGGTTCAAGTCGGAGTTCGTGGTGCGCAACGATCTCGGCGGTGCGATGATATGGGCGCTGGACCTGGACGACTTCAAGTGAGCGCAACAAATGTTTACGATTACGTGTCCGTAATCGGAGTGGCAACGCCGTTGATCACGATTTCGAGTTACACGTCGTTATGCGTTTCGCGATCGTTCGGCGCGCGCGCGCGCGGGGGGTCATACTCGTGCAGAATTTCTGGGTCTCGCTCCGTTCGACAGTAAGAAAGTCACTTTTCATAAGATCCGTGCGTTGACTTTACGAGGGACTTTGCCGAGAAGAAACCAAATCGATGTTCGGTCGAGGGCGAATTTTTTTGTAGTACCCGGTTTCGCAAGAGAAGCGTGTAGACAGCAACCTCTTCCCAGTCAATATGCCGAAAACCCTCGCCGGGTTCCGATCGGCTTGTGTGAATATTTTCGTGAAAGTTGTTTTGTGTGTTCGTCGTCTTTGCGATGGCCGATTGTCGTGAACAGCGCGTGGCCATGACGTTTTGCTACCTGCTCGGGAAAAATGGCACAGAAACTCTTGAAATGTAATAAATAATCATAATAGGTAATAAGTGGCCTACGTGGATGATGTTATGGGGTAAAGTCAAACGTTTTAATGGTTTCCCCGTTTAAAAAGCGAAGAAATATCAATTGATGACCAACCTCGTTCTGGACGTCTTTCGAAGACCCAGACCGACGAAAATATCGCAAAAACATGCGAAATAATCATGGAAGATGGACGACAGTTCACCGAACAAGTTGTGGAACTATCTGGAGTAACTTAAAGTTCTGTTCGACGAATTTTAAGTGAAGATTTGGAATCCGGAAAGAAAAACAAATTAACAGTTTTCAACGAAAATTGTATAATTTATGTACCTCACTCCCTCCCCCTTCCCCGACTATTCACCTGACTGAGCACCCAGTGACTTTCTTTTACTTCTCCAAACGAAAAGAAACGTGAAGGGAGAAACAACGGAGGCGCATCACAACAAACGGATATTAATAAAATGTTTTGAACAATAGAATAAAAGCTAGGACACGTGTATTAACTCAAATGGAGAGTATTGAACAATTAAAATGTCTAAAAATTAGTTCGGTTCATTTCGAGTAGCCCTTCGTGCGCTCGATTGTCGTTTATGATAACAGGCAAATCACTATAGACGAGACCCGACCGAAATTTGTTTAGGAACGTGTGCGGATGCGAAACGTATCCGCTGCTGAAGACCATCAACCGGGTGCTCGGCAGGTTGTCGAGCCCGGGACCGGACTGTTACTTGGACCAAGAACGAAACGACGTGGACGGGATCGTCGTGGACAACGGTGACGTCGGATACGAGGAGGAAGAAGATGACGGCAGGGCGGAGTGCTCCGAGCCATTGCTGAAAGGGCACGCGACGAATTGCGGCAAATACGTAATCTGCGAATTCGGAACGTTGCGCGAACAGTCTTGCCCGTCCGAACTGTATTTCAACAAGGTGAGACAGAAACGTTCGGCGACAAACCAAAAAACGAATCCGACGACATCACGATATATATATTACATTTTTTTGTTTTTTTGTTTCGCAGTTGAACATGTTGTGCGATTGGCCCGAAAACGTCAACTGCACCGTCCGTTCTGGTCGTCGTCGTCGCACGAACAGCTGACGCCGTCAAATTGATATTGAGTCTGAACCCAAGAAAGACTGAGTTTCGCGCCGCCAGTCGTCTAGATTTTAGAGCGCAGACTTATCGTCATTAAATGTAAACGATGTTTTCGACCGTGAAAATTATTGTAAATAATTTTATGATTATCTTTATTATTTAAACGTATACCTAATTAATCTAACGATTAGTTGTAATCAAAATTAATAACTAAAGATATTTATATATATTTTATTTGAAAACTATTTTACATCGATAGATGTTATGTATAGTATTTTTTTTTATAATTCTTTTGTTCGACGACCTCCGCGACCGATTCAAAGCCATTTATCATCTCAGAAAAAATAATAATTTATTTATACGATAACAGACGTATTTTTTTTATACATGTATAGATTTTTATACCTCAAGAGTTCGGTTTACGTAGAATTTGTATAATTCTACAATGAAATATAATATTAATTTTATAATCTATACACAAGTGCAATCTACTTGCTTAACGTTCGTAGATATATGAAATTCGTAAATAAATATACATCAAAACACTGTCCAACTCACGTGTAGAATTCGTAAAAGAAAAAAATGCATGAATTAAAACAATGAATATGTATACAATTATGATGTACGCGAAAGCGTAATTATTGAAAATTAAACAACGCCTAAAATAATTTTTGACAAAATGTGTAATTTTTAAGATTCAAGACATTCGACGGTTTTATCAATTTTACGGACGTTTATCAATTCGAATGACTTATGTGGTGTAATCCATTAACAACGATGTATTCGGATTGATATATTTAAAAAAAATGTATATCGATTATACAATATTGTATAAAAGTCGAACTGTTCGGATTCTAAACGGAAACTAATCGAACGTACGTTATTGTAAGCACGGAGCGCGTGTTATTCTGTCGAGGACTATGTTGCACGTCGTACGTCAAGAGCAATTATGCAAAAGCTCGACGTCGTACAAAACTAAACGGAAACGACGGGGAATTTATGTGTGAGTTTGTACCCTTGACAACAACGTAATGTAGTGTGCGTGAAAATGTTGTGAATTGCCTGTAACAGAAAATGTTGGAGTGTTTATAATTAAAAATAAAATGAAAACAATTTGGCAACTACAAAATGTTGCTTGTATAATAAACAATTACATAGATAATAGATATAAAACAAAAAAAAATTCAAAAGCCGATAATTCGCACGCGAACTGGCCAGCCGCTTACCAAAAGCAAAATACACAAATAATAACGATAATGATAGGTGTTAGGTAACATGAATATAATAAAAAAACTAAGCTATTTGGAGCTGTGTGAGTCAGCACGATTTAAAATTACGAGGCTATTCGAGACGCACGCTGATCAAAAATTTGAGCTGACCTCACACACGAATAGGACTACCATAAAATATCAAATATTTATAACAAAACATTGAACACGATATGTCAGGTGACAACACCGTATGGAGATTTTCGACTTAAAAATTTAAATAATTTTTTGAGCAAACCTACCCCTCGCCACCTCTGACTGACTTTCAAAACAACCGCGCCACGTATTGTGACCGTTCCGCTCTATGATGTTTCCGTCGAGATAAACTCCGCCCGGCATAAAAGTGCGGAGGCTCAATTTGCACAGACTGAGTTATAAGTCGATGTCGGTGAGTCACTAACATTCCCGCCAGTGTATTAGCTTCCGAACCGAATAGTGACGGACATGAACAAAGAAAACAAATGCGATAATGGTGTCGCGGACAACAATCGATATCGCTCGAAACCCTTCGAAACGTTTCCACAATGACGTCCGTATCGTGTCGACACGTGATTGAGAAAATTGTCAAGGACTCTGTATACGATATTACATTTACATAATCGATTCGTACGATTTAAGTAATAACCCGTTTTAATTGAATAGTTATATCATCGGTATATATGCTCAATCGGACATTTGTCGGTTGTGTTTTATTCCAATAACAATGTATATAAAAATATCGATTGAATAATATGGTGGTTTTTCGATTGCGTTTTTGATGAATCATATATCAACACGTCCGATTTACATTGAATAATTCTTTTTAGTTAAATAATATGTACAGTTAAAATATTCTAATATTGCGATATAATATTCATGATAAAATATAAAAGTTAGCAGACGAATGATATTCAAAGTCGGTGTTTTAGAGAATAAATTGCGGTACAATACACACCTATGTAAATAAGTGTGTTATTTATCCAAGTGTTAATTTAGCGAATAGTTCGAAAACAATTATTGTCAAAGATCGGTAGTACGACAGCCATAAAATATTCTCTTTAGTACAATATCTAGTGTTGAACATGAAAATCAACCGTAATAAAATGTTATTTTACACCGAGCTTCTTGTTTTGACATTAATACAATGCATATATAATGCGGATTCAATACCAGGACTAGAAATAGATGATGTCGCGGAACAAATAAGGGCTTTTAAAGCGTCGTATATTGAAGAATACGTAAGAATTGGAAATATTAGTCAAATTCAACAGTTTCCAGATGAATTAATCCAAAAATTAGAATATTTTCTACTCGACGTTATCAAGCGATTAGTAAATTATACAAGGACTTCAGTTCTGGATCCAAACACTATCGTTGACGAATTATCAAATGAGCAAAACACACACGACATAGAAATAACTGACTATGAACTTCAAGTATGTCATTATACTCCTATAATTATAGACCTCGTGTATATGCGTGCATTGAATTTGAACGGCATATTAGTTGTATACAAAACTCAATATTATTTTTGTAAATTGTGGCTCACACACATATATGAAAATTGTTATGTCAACCCGTATAATTCAAAACAATATACATGTGATGGAAATCACATGTTTTCTTTGTTTAACGAACTATTCTTTGAAGGTTTTCCGGAAGTAACGTTATCGGAGAATTATCAAAACATAGATGTGAATTCTTTGAAAGTAATTATTAAAGTTATAAGAGAAATGGACACATATATGTTTGTTCAAAACAGTGCTCGAAACAACGAAAACCTATTGGAATACGTGCCAGACGGTGCACATATTGTTACAGAAGTAAGTACTAGTACAGCCAAGACACGAAAAATTCCAAACATCGATTATGTAAATAAACATTACAGGTCTTTTCTGATCAACCATTGTAGGGCAAAAACACTTTCTCCTAAGCCAGATAACGACTCGCAACAGAACGAGATACACAGATTATTATTATACACATTCAATAGACTTTTTTATTACGTGAAAAATAAATTAGCATTGTTATCAGATAGACATTATACTTCTCCACGCAAGAAGACTGATGTGGATGGAATTAAAACACTTATATCAAATGTGTTCCAAAATGTATGCGACAATGTTCCACTGATTTTGTATCATTTAACAAATAATAATAACCATATTAATTTCGACGAAGACGGAAGATTGCTAAGTTTTTATTTGATGTATTGTCCCGATCGTATGGATAGTATAAATTATCGGTGCCCCAGTTTATTGGTACCCGGTGACGATCAATTATATATTAGGGACTGTGTTGCGTTTCTGATGTACGATGAATTTTTGTTCAATTACACTTTGCAAGATCCAATGACATTGCCCGCCGATAATTACTATGAAGAAAAAAAATGTGAGATTAGTTTTTCTAATTACTTCGAAGAAATCCACTACCACTTACAAAACTACTACAACAATAAGTCTCAATATGTTTGGACGACATTTGATTTCCTCAGTGGAAAATATTTTGTTACTAAAGAATTCGCAACATCCCGGGAAATGAACGAGATAAAAGAACAAACAATACAAATAAATGACGAGAATTTCACTTTATCTGAATTCTACACTATTTTACTGCCGTTAAGTTTGAACTGGAAAACAATTTCTACATTTCAAAAAACAATATTTTTCTATATTGATAGTATGAAGAACAGATTTCTTTTTCGACATATGATAATGATCGTTCACTTTTTGGACTGGAAAAAAAATAAAATCGATAGCACAGGATTGAATGATCTAAAGATGTCATTTAAATGGTACACGGAAAAACTTGAAGATTTTAATGAACTCTTAAGTATATCGGGCACTTATAAACCTCAAATTGAAGATGAATCAATAATTACTAATATTGAAAATTCAAATAAAACTAACGTGTTAAGCATAATTAGGAACTCAATTCCATCAGTATTATATCAGGAATTAAACAGTTGGATTTTTCATGAACTTGATAACGTCACTGAAAATAGTACAGAAAGTGTTAGTTTTGTAAGTCGCATTAGGTCAGTTGCAATAGAAAATTGTGAGGATGGTGTACGTTATATAAACGAATTTATTTCGACAGCAAACGAATCACTTGAGTATGCTACACAAACCAGTGACGATACATTAACAGTCTATTGTCAAAATAATGTACGTTACTTCTTCAAAAAATCACACGATAGAATTACGAAAGCGATGAAGTTGAAATTGAATCTAGATGAATAATTATATACGTTATACATAACCTATACATTATAAAAATAATCACTTTTTTTTAGTTATGACTAATAAATCAATCATCTCATTGTTTAAAATTTCTAATTATTTATACTAATGTTTGCCTTTTCATAGTCTATTAAAAATTTAAATATGTTATTTTGAATATGTTATTTGTGTATTAATTTTAGAGGGATTTATTTAATTTAAATGAGATATTAAAGTTTTTATGAATTCGGAGGAAAAAATGATTAGAATAAGAATAAGAGGAACAAGAAGCCCGAAGGAGAAGAGGTTGGATGCGATTGGGTGTGATGAGGACAGCTGGGTCGTGCGTAAATGGTGTGGAAGATCGTGTCAAGTGGAGGTTTAGGATACAGGTGGCCGACCCCAAATAGCTGTGATAAAGGGATGGAAGAAGAAGAAGAAGATTAAAATAATCATATCTTACATTATAATAGTATTAAGTATAATAATTTTTAAATTGTCGTGTGTCTATGACTATATATTAAGGTAACCATAAATGTCAATTCGTAATTAAAATTGTTTTTAAAATAAAATAAAGGATTTCTTCTTCATTACATATGGAGTTTTTATTGATATTATCATAGTGTTCATTAATAATATTAGTCATAATTTATTTCGGATTTGAAACACTGTAATATCCGATACAATCGGTGGTGGCTTTTGACTTGAAATGTGCATCAGGTGTTTCCTAGTGACGTATACGAACGAAATGTCTCGTCGTCCGAAATGTTTATCGGCATCTGAAAAATGATTATTGCCTCACGCTGGTTTCTCTGCGTGCGAAAACATTTAGACCACCATCATATATGCACGTATTTTGAACAATATGTCTGACTCATGAAACCAACTGTTTTTGGTGTATAATGTATTACATAATACCTATACATTAACCACGTATTAGCAATTGTAACACTTGTAATTTGTTTACATAAAATATGTTTATAACGAAGTTTATATACTGACGTGAGCCTAAATAATACCCTATACATGTGTATTATGTTTTAATTATGCGATTCGTAAGAAACGTTTAATAAAATGGTCGTACGTTTATTTGTCGAGACCTTAATAATTTTTTAGACATTAATAATACAAAATTGAGACAAGTTATGAAAAAATAACATGTCATACACCAGGTTCTCTTTTAAGTAGTCACACAATTTGATGTTCTTTTTTATTGCAGCTCTAGTGCCTTTTTATTATTATTGTTATCCGCAACGATTGAACCATCGACCTATGTTTCACACGACGATAAAGAGTACGTCAATATTCATAAACGATTTGTATGCGCAATGGCATAACCAGAAAGTGTTTTAAAGGCTCAAACCCTCTTTTGCTCTATTATACAGTAATAATAAGCTAATGAGATTTTAATAATTGTTGTTTTTTTTTGCTATTGGATATTTAGATCATGTCTCATGAAATAATTTTTATTTCATTTTACTTATAATTACTTATTAAGTAAATATTAAGTAAATTAAGTAACAACCCGTTTTAATTGAATAGTAAATATCATCGGTATATATGCTCAATCGGTCATTTGTCAGTTGTATTTTATTTCAATAACAATGTATATGAAAATCTCGATTGTTAAATATGGTGGTTTTTCAATTGGGGTTTTGATAAATCATATATGTCTGGTCAACAGTCGGTCGAGCCGCAAAAAGTTCATAAACAACGTGCTCGACTTCATGTACAAATACGGTTTCGAAGGTCTGGACGTCGACTGGGAATATCCCAAATGCTGGCAGGTAGACAGATTGATTGTTGCGATTGAGAAAACGGTCACATTTTAATAATGTCCAATAAACAACGAAATACAGACCAATTGCAATCAAGGGCCCGACTCGGACAGAAACGCATTCTCCAATTTTCTGATCGAGCTGAAGCAAGCATTCAAACCGCACGGATATTTATTGTCCGCCGCCGTTTCTCCCAGTAAAATCGTTATCGATTCCGGTAAATCCGTCGGACTTTCGTTGTTGTGTTGGCACGTTCGTCGCATGTCACGTAATTCGTTGTTTCAGGTTACGACGTGCCCGTGTTGAATCAATACTTGGATTGGATCGGCATGATGGCTTACGATTATCACGGTCAATGGGACAAGAAAACTGGTCACGTAGCGCCTGTTTATTATCATCCCGAGGACGAAATCGAATATTTCAATCTGGTAAATAAAACATCACGTACGACAATAGTAGCACGAGTACAACAATACGTGGCGACCACGTGGTCAAATGTTTAATATAACGTATTTTTTTTTTTTTGGTTTTTAAGAATTCCACCGTCAACTATTGGATAGAAAAAGGTGCGAACAGCAGAAAAATAGTGCTCGGCGTGCCGTTGTACGGTCAATCGTTTACCCTGTCTGACCCTAAAGCGCACGGGCTAAACGCGCCGGCTTCCGGCCCGGGAGAAGCCGGACCGTTCACCAGATCTGCCGGATTTATAGCTTATTACGAGGTACGAAGGACGACGTACGGGGAGGTTTTTTTTTTCTTTGCATTACGTTTTCTATCATTCCGTCGTATAGATTTGTCGCAAACTGGCCGCCGAACGATGGACTGTCGTTCAAGATCCACAGCGCAGAATGGGACCGTACGCGTACAAAGGTAACCAGTGGATAGGATTCGACGACGTCGAAACCGTGAGACAAAAGGTCGGTGGAGTTCATTGTCGTCGTAGTTGATCGGTTGAGCGCTACGGCCAAACGTGTCAGACGTTACAACCGTACGTACACCGTTCGTTTCAGGCGGAGTACGTGAAATCTATGGACTTGGGAGGCGCAATGGTATGGGCTTTAGACTTGGACGATTACCGAGGCACGTGCGGCCAAGGAAACTATCCACTGCTCGGCGCCGTCATGAGAACGTTGGGCCAAAAGCACGGTAAGAACACGGTAATGAGCGTGTAACACACGTGACCCCTAAATATTTTACACGCGCGTTCGTTCGCAAGTTATCCGGACACGACTCCGACGACACCGACGACCGGCAAGCCGACCGCGTCGACAACCACGACTACCACGACGCGGCCGACGGCCATCACCACCACCACCACCACCACCACCGCTACGATTACAACGACCGTCGAACGTTTTAAAGTAGTTTGTTATTTCACCAACTGGGCGTGGTACAGGTATAGTAATGGTTTAGAAACGCGGTTTCGATTTCGGCCCGTGGATATTTATTTACGCGGTTTAATTTGAATTCGATTTAATTTTTTTGTGCGTCCATTCGTCGGCAGACATAGCGGCGGCAAATATCTGCCCGGCGACATCGACCCGTCGTTGTGCACGCACGTCGTCTACGGGTTCGCGGTACTGGACAACGAGGAACTGATCGTCAGGCCGCACGACACGTGGGCGGATTACGATAACCGTAATGACGTTTGACGGACGGGCCGATAAGACCCCCGCCCCCCGATCCGGCTGTGTATAACGTCGTCGTGTATTTACGCGTGTTTACAGATTTTTACCGGCAAGTGACGGCGCTCAAGAAGTTCGGCGTTAAGGTGCTGTTGGCCATCGGCGGTTGGAACGATTCGGCCGGCGGCAAGTACAGCGAGCTGGTCAACAACCCGTCCGCCAGAAACAAGTTTGTCGAGCACGTGGTGGGTTTTTTGAAACGGAACAATTTCGACGGACTCGATTTCGATTGGGAGTATCCAAAGTGCTGGCAGGTGAATATGAATACGCGTCAGCGGCTTCGAGGGCATATCCGCTACCGAAAAATCATCAAGCGTGACCCATGTGAACAAGCCCGAAGGGTTTCTCGGACACCCCCCCCCCCCCGGTTCTGTTGTGGCGAGGTTTTTTCTTTTTAAAACGGACCCTTTTCCTTCGTCAACCATTGCGCATCGTCGAGTATTAACGGTGAAACGGGTACGAATAACGATGACGACAAAATCACACCTTTCGTCTTACCCGTTCGTAGAACCGCCAACATTTAGTTGCGCGGTCGCAATTGAATTCGACGCGAACCGTACGCGCACTCCCGTGACCGTCGTGCGTCTTTTGCCGTGCAATTCGTTGACAAATTCGTCACTCGGACAACGAATTGAAGTCGTGTCGAATAATGATCGAAAAATACAGTGTTCTATTAGTAAATATCATCCGATGAAGTCCGAGAGAATACCACATCGCCCGACTTTCAAGCCGCAAAATCGTAACGATTTCCTATTTCGCAGGTGGACTGCAAACGCGGGCCGAAAAGCGACAAAAAAGGATTCTCGGACCTGTTGACGGAGCTGCGAGTGGCGTTCGACAGAGAAGGGTTCTTGCTGTCGGCAGCAGTGTCGCCCAACAAAGCCGTTATAGACGCGGGTACGCAAACGAAACAATACGACATAACAATAATGATCGCGATCAAATATTACGCTGTAATGAAATAACCGCAATGGCGTTTTTCATTCGCGTTCCATTATTATTATTATTAGATTATTGTTATTAGATTATTTGTTATTATTATTCGAGTATTGTCATTGTATTCATCGATCAGGTTATAACGTGCCGCTGCTCTCGAAGACGTTGGATTGGATATCTGTAATGGCGTACGACTATCACGGACAATGGGACAAAAGAACTGGACACGTGGCGCCCATGTATTCTCATCCCGACGACTTCGACATGACTTTCAATGCGGTGATTAATATTTCTTTATTGTTCTCTCTTTCGCTTATGCCCGGAACACACGAACGAGTATTTCGTCATGACCAATATTTTATCGGACTGACGTTTATTCGTTTTCGAATTTCAAACGAAGTTCAAACATTTTCGACATTTTTTCAATGTCGTTAGAGTTTTATATCGAATTTTTCAAGTGTTTTTGAATTAACTATGAAACATTAATTGAATTATTAACACAATTTTCGAATCACCCAAAATCAACGGAATTTCTTTGAAAAAAAAAATGTACCTATTATTAAAATCAATAATCTAACGCTTCGAAACTATAACGAAAAAATGGAATCGGAATAGCGAGACGAGGCCGTGAGGAATTATTGTTCAAACCGCGACCGAACGTAAGCTTGACGACGTGACGTTTCTTTTTTTACTTTCAGAACTTCACACTGTACTATTGGGTGAGCAAGGGAGCGAATCCCCGCAAACTCGTAATGGGCATGCCGATGTACGGACAGTCGTTCTCGTTGGCATCCGGCAACAGCCACGGGCTGAACGCGCCGACCTACGGTGGCGGCGAGGCGGGAGACGCGACCCGGTCCAGAGGATTCCTGGCCTATTACGAAGTGCGTGCACATACACGTACGCCGTCGTGCGAACGAGTCGCGTAACGGACGACGGGCGTTTTTCAGATCTGTCACATGGTGTTGGAGCGAAACTGGCAGCTGGTCCAAGACCCACTAGGCAGGATGGGCCCGTACGCGTACCGGGGCAACCAGTGGGTGTCGTTCGACGACCAGGACATGATCAGGTTCAAGTCGGAGTTCGTGGTGCGCAACGATCTCGGCGGTGCGATGATATGGGCGCTGGACCTGGACGACTTCAAGTGAGCGCAACAAATGTTTACGATTACGTGTCCGTAATCGGAGTGGCCAACGCCGTTGATCACGATTTCGAGTTACACGTCGTTATGCGTTTCGCGATCGTTCGGCGCGCGCGCGCGCGGGGGGTCATACTCGTGCAGAATTTCTAGGTCTCGATCCGTTCGACAGTAAGAAAGTCACTTTTCATAAGATCCGTGCGTTGACTTTACGAGGGACTTTGCCGAGAAGAAACCAAATCGATGTTCGGTCGAGGGCGAATTTTTTTGTAGTACCCGGTTTCGCAAGAGAAGCGTGTAGACAGCAACCTCTTCCCAGTCAATATGCCGAAAACCCTCGCCGGGTTCCGATCGGCTTGTGTGAATATTTTCGTGAAAGTTGTTTTGTGTGTTCGTCGTCTTTGCGATGGCCGATTGTCGTGAACAGCGCGTGGCCATGACGTTTTGCTACCTGCTCGGGAAAAATGGCACAGAAACTCTTGAAATGTAATAAATAATCATAATAGGTAATAAGTGGCCTACGTGGATGATGTTATGGGGTAAAGTCAAACGTTTTAATGGTTTCCCCGTTTAAAAAGCGGAGAAATATCAATTGATGACCAACCTCGTTCTGGACGTCTTTCGAAGACCCAGACCGACGAAAATATCGCAAAAACATGCGAAATAATCATGGAAGATGGACGACAGTTCACCGAACAAGTTGTGGAACTATCTGGAGTAACTTAAAGTTCTGTTCGACGAATTTTAAGTGAAGATTTGGAAACCGGAAAGAAAAACAAATTAACAGTTTTCAACGAAAATTGTATAATTTATGTACCTCACTCCCTCCCCTTCCCCGACTATTCACCTGACTGAGCACCCAGTGACTTTCTTTTACTTCTCCAAACGAAAAGAAACGTGAAGGGAGAAACAACGGAGGCGCATCACAACAAACGGATATTAATAAAATGTTTTGAACAATAGAATAAAAGCTAGGACACGTGTATTAACTCAAATGGAGAGTATTGAACAATTAAAATGTCTAAAAATTAGTTCGGTTCATTTCGAGTAGCCCTTCGTGCGCTCGATTGTCGTTTATGATAACAGGCAAATCACTATAGACGAGACCCGACCGAAATTTGTTTAGGAACGTGTGCGGATGCGAAACGTATCCGCTGCTGAAGACCATCAACCGGGTGCTCGGCAGGTTGTCGAGCCCGGGACCGGACTGTTACTTGGACCAAGAACGAAACGACGTGGACGGGATCGTCGTGGACAACGGTGACGTCGGATACGAGGAGGAAGAAGATGACGGCAGGGCGGAGTGCTCCGAGCCATTGCTGAAAGGGCACGCGACGAATTGCGGCAAATACGTAATCTGCGAATTCGGAACGTTGCGCGAACAGTCTTGCCCGTCCGAACTGTATTTCAACAAGGTGAGACAGAAACGTTCGGCGACAAACCAAAAAAACGAATCCGACGACATCACGATATATATATTACATTTTTTTTTTTTTTGTTTCGCAGTTGAACATGTTGTGCGATTGGCCCGAAAACGTCAACTGCACCGTCCGTTCTGGTCGTCGTCGTCGCACGAACAGCTGACGCCGTCAAATTGATATTGAGTCTGAACCCAAGAAAGACTGAGTTTCGCGCCGCCAGTCGTCTAGATTTTAGAGCGCAGACTTATCGTCATTAAATGTAAACGATGTTTTCGACCGTGAAAATTATTGTAAATAATTTTATGATTATCTTTATTATTTAAACGTATACCTAATTAATCTAACGATTAGTTGTAATCAAAATTAATAACTAAAGATATTTATATATATTTTATTTGAAAACTATTTTACATCGATAGATGTTATGTATAGTATTTTTTTTTATAATTCTTTTGTTCGACGACCTCCGCGACCGATTCAAAGCCATTTATCATCTCAGAAAAAATAATAATTTATTTATACGATAACAGACGTATTTTTTTTATACATGTATAGATTTTTATACCTCAAGAGTTCGGTTTACGTAGAATTTGTATAATTCTACAATGAAATATAATATTAATTTTATAATCTATACACAAGTGCAATCTACTTGCTTAACGTTCGTAGATATATGAAATTCGTAAATAAATATACATCAAAACACTGTCCAACTCACGTGTAGAAATCGTAAAAGAAAAAAATGCATGAATTAAAACAATGAATATGTATACAATTATGATGTACGCGAAAGCGTAATTATTGAAAATTAAACAACGCCTAAAATAATTTTTGACAAAATGTGTAATTTTTAAGATTCAAGACATTCGACGGTTTTATCAATTTTACGGACGTTTATCAATTCGAATGACTTATGTGGTGTAATCCATTAACAACGATGTATTCGGATTGATATATTTAAAAAAAATGTATATCGATTATACAATATTGTATAAAAGTCGAACTGTTCGGATTCTAAACGGAAACTAATCGAACGTACGTTATTGTAAGCACGGAGCGCGTGTTATTCTGTCGAAGACTATGTTGCACGTCGTACGTCAAGAGCAATTTTGCAAAAGCTCGACGTCGTACAAAACAAAACGGAAACGACGGGGAATTTATGTGTGAGTTTGTACCCTTGACAACAACGTAATGTAGTGTGCGTGAAAATGTTGTGAATTGCCTGTAACAGAAAATGTTGGAGTGTTTATAATTAAAAATAAAATGAAAACAATTTGGCAACTACAAAATTTTGCTTGTATAATAAACAATTACATAGATAATAGATAAAAAACAAAAAAAAATTAAAAAACCGATAATTCACACGCGAACTGGCCAGCCGCTTACCTAAAGCAAAATACACAAATAATAACGATAATGATAGTTGTTAGGTAACATGAATATAATAAAAAAACTAAGCTATTTGGAGCTGTGTGAGTCAGCACGATTTAAAATTACGAGGCTATTCGAGACGCACGCTGATCAAAAATTTGAGCTGACCTCACACACGAATAGGACTACCATAAAATATCAAATATTTATAACAAAACATTGAACACGATATGTCAGGTGACAACACCGTATGGAGATTTTCGACTTAAAAATTTAAATAATTTTTTGAGCAAACCTACCCCTCGCCACCTCTGACTGACTTTCAAAACAACCGCGCCACGTATTGTGACCGTTCCGCTCTATGATGGTTCCGTCGAGATAAACTCCGCCCGGCATAAAAGTGCGGAGGCTCAATTTGCACAGACTGAGTTATAAGTCGATGTCGGTGAGTCACTAACATTCCCGCCAGTGTTTTAGATTCCGAACCGAATAGTGACGGACATGAACAAAGAAAACAAATGCGATAATGGTGTCGCGGACAACAATCGATATCGCTCGAAACCCTTCGAAACGTTTCCACAATGACGTCCGTATCGTGTCGACACGTGATTGAGAAAATTGTCAAGGACTCTGTATACGATATTACATTTACATAATCGATTCGTACGATTTAAGTAATAACCCGTTTTAATTGAATAGTTATATCATCGGTATATATGCTCAATCGGACATTTGTCGGTTGTGTTTTATTCCAATAACAATGTATATAAAAATATCGATTGAATAATATGGTGGTTTTTCGATTGCGTTTTTGATGAATCATATATCAACACGTCCGATTTACATTGAATAATTCTTTTTAGTTAAATAATATGTACAGTTAAAATATTCTAATATTGCGATATAATATTCATGATAAAATATAAAAGTTAGCAGACGAATGATATTCAAAGTCGGTGTTTAGAGAATAAATTGCGGTACAATACACACCTATGTAAATAAGTGTGTTATTTATCCAAGTGTTAATTTAGCGAATAGTTCGAAAACAATTATTGTCAAAGATCGGTAGTACGACAGCCATAAAATATTCTCTTTAGTACAATATCTAGTGTTGAACATGAAAATCAACCGTAATAAAATGTTATTTTACACCGAGCTTCTTGTTTTGACATTAATACAATGCATATATAATGCGGATTCAATACCAGGACTAGAAATAGATGATGTCGCGGAACAAATAAGGGCTTTTAAAGCGTCGTATATTGAAGAATACGTAAGAATTGGAAATATTAGTCAAATTCAACAGTTTCCAGATGAATTAATCCAAAAATTAGAATATTTTCTACTCGACGTTATCAAGCGATTAGTAAATTATACAAGGACTTCAGTTCTGGATCCAAACACTATCGTTGACGAATTATCAAATGAGCAAAACACACACGACATAGAAATAACTGACTATGAACTTCAAGTATGTCATTATACTCCTATAATTATAGACCTCGTGTATATGCGTGCATTGAATTTGAACGGCATATTAGTTGTATACAAAACTCAATATTATTTTTGTAAATTGTGGCTCACACACATATATGAAAATTGTTATGTCAACCCGTATAATTCAAAACAATATACATGTGATGGAAATCACATGTTTTCTTTGTTTAACGAACTATTCTTTGAAGGTTTTCCCGAAGTAACGTTATCGGAGAATTATCAAAACATAGATGTGAATTCTTTGAAAGTAATTATTAAAGTTATAAGAGAAATGGACACATATATGTTTGTTCAAAACAGTGCTCGAAACAACGAAAACCTATTGGAATACGTGCCAGACGGTGCACATATTGTTACAGAAGTAAGTACTAGTACAGCCAAGACACGAAAAATTCCAAACATCGATTATGTAAATAAACATTACAGGTCTTTTCTGATCAACCATTGTAGGGCAAAAACACTTTCTCCTAAGCCAGATAACGACTCGCAACAGAACGAGATACACAGATTATTATTATACACATTCAATAGACTTTTTTATTACGTGAAAAATAAATTAGCATTGTTATCAGATAGACATTATACTTCTCCACGCAAGAAGACTGATGTGGATGGAATTAAAACACTTATATCAAATGTGTTCCAAAATGTATGCGACAATGTTCCACTGATTTTGTATCATTTAACAAATAATAATAACCATATTAATTTCGACGAAGACGGAAGATTGCTAAGTTTTTATTTGATGTATTGTCCCGATCGTATGGATAGTATAAATTATCGGTGCCCCAGTTTATTGGTACCCGGTGACGATCAATTATATATTAGGGACTGTGTTGCGTTTCTGATGTACGATGAATTTTTGTTCAATTACACTTTGCAAGATCCAATGACATTGCCCGCCGATAATTACTATGAAGAAAAAAAATGTGAGATTAGTTTTTCTAATTACTTCGAAGAAATCCACTACCACTTACAAAACTACTACAACAATAAGTCTCAATATGTTTGGACGACATTTGATTTCCTCAGTGGAAAATATTTTGTTACTAAAGAATTCGCAACATCCCGGGAAATGAACGAGATAAAAGAACAAACAATACAAATAAATGACGAGAATTTCACTTTATCTGAATTCTACACTATTTTACTGCCGTTAAGTTTGAACTGGAAAACAATTTCTACATTTCAAAAAACAATATTTTTCTATATTGATAGTATGAAGAACAGATTTCTTTTTCGACATATGATAATGATCGTTCACTTTTTGGACTGGAAAAAAAATAAAATCGATAGCACAGGATTGAATGATCTAAAGATGTCATTTAAATGGTACACGGAAAAACTTGAAGATTTTAATGAACTCTTAAGTATATCGGGCACTTATAAACCTCAAATTGAAGATGAATCAATAATTACTAATATTGAAAATTCAAATAAAACTAACGTGTTAAGCATAATTAGGAACTCAATTCCATCAGTATTATATCAGGAATTAAACAGTTGGATTTTTCATGAACTTGATAACGTCACTGAAAATAGTACAGAAAGTGTTAGTTTTGTAAGTCGCATTAGGTCAGTTGCAATAGAAAATTGTGAGGATGGTGTACGTTATATAAACGAATTTATTTCGACAGCAAACGAATCACTTGAGTATGCTACACAAACCAGTGACGATACATTAACAGTCTATTGTCAAAATAATGTACGTTACTTCTTCAAAAAATCACACGATAGAATTACGAAAGCGATGAAGTTGAAATTGAATCTAGATGAATAATTATATACGTTATACATAACCTATACATTATAAAAATAATCACTTTTTTTTTAGTTATGACTAATAAATCAATCATCTCATTGTTTAAAATTTCTAATTATTTATACTAATGTTTGCCTTTTCATAGTCTATTAAAAATTTAAATATGTTATTTTGAATATGTTATTTGTGTATTAATTTTAGAGGGATTTATTTAATTTAAATGAGATATTAAAGTTTTTATGAATTCGGAGGAAAAAATGATTAGAATAAGAATAAGAGGAACAAGAAGCCCGAAGGAGAAGAGGTTGGATGCGATTGGGTGTGATGAGGACAGCTGGGTCGTGCGTAAATGGTGTGGAAGATCGTGTCAAGTGGAGGTTTAGGATACAGGTGGCCGACCCCAAATAGCTGTGATAAAGGGATGGAAGAAGAAGAAGAAGATTAAAATAATCATATCTTACATTATAATAGTATTAAGTATAATAATTTTTAAATTGTCGTGTGTCTATGACTATATATTAAGGTAACCATAAATGTCAATTCGTAATTAAAATTGTTTTTAAAATAAAATAAAGGATTTCTTCTTCATTACATATGGAGTTTTTATTGATATTATCATAGTGTTCATTAATAATATTAGTCATAATTTATTTCGGATTTGAAACACTGTAATATCCGATACAATCGGTGGTGGCTTTTGACTTGAAATGTGCATCAGGTGTTTCCTAGTGACGTATACGAACGAAATGTCTCGTCGTCCGAAATGTTTATCGGCATCTGAAAAATGATTATTGCCTCACGCTGGTTTCTCTGCGTGCGAAAACATTTAGACCACCATCATATATGCACGTATTTTGAACAATATGTCTGACTCATGAAACCAACTGTTTTTGGTGTATAATGTATTACATAATACCTATACATTAACCACGTATTAGCAATTGTAACACTTGTAATTTGTTTACATAAAATATGTTTATAACGAAGTTTATATACTGACGTGAGCCTAAATAATACCCTATACATGTGTATTATGTTTTAATTATGCGATTCGTAAGAAACGTTTAATAAAATGGTCGTACGTTTATTTGTCGAGACCTTAATAATTTTTTAGACATTAATAATACAAAATTGAGACAAGTTATGAAAAAATAACATGTCATACACCAGGTTCTCTTTTAAGTAGTCACACAATTTGATGTTCTTTTTTATTGCAGCTCTAGTGCCTTTTTATTATTATTGTTATCCGCAACGATTGAACCATCGACCTATGTTTCACACGACGATAAAGAGTACGTCAATATTCATAAACGATTTGTATGCGCAATGGCATAACCAGAAAGTGTTTTAAAGGCTCAAACCCTCTTTTGCTCTATTATACAGTAATAATAAGCTAATGAGATTTTAATAATTGTTGTTTTTTTTTGCTATTGGATATTTAGATCATGTCTCATGAAATAATTTTTATTTCATTTTACTTATAATTACTTATTAAGTAAATATTAAGTAAATTAAGTAACAACCCGTTTTAATTGAATAGTAAATATCATCGGTATATATGCTCAATCGGTCATTTGTCAGTTGTATTTTATTTCAATAACAATGTATATGAAAATCTCGATTGTTAAATATGGTGGTTTTTCAATTGGGGTTTTGATAAATCATATATGTCTGGTCAACAGTCGGTCGAGCCGCAAAAAGTTCATAAACAACGTGCTCGACTTCATGTACAAATACGGTTTCGAAGGTCTGGACGTCGACTGGGAATATCCCAAATGCTGGCAGGTAGACAGATTGATTGTTGCGATTGAGAAAACGGTCACATTTTAATAATGTCCAATAAACAACGAAATACAGACCAATTGCAATCAAGGGCCCGACTCGGACAGAAACGCATTCTCCAATTTTCTGATCGAGCTGAAGCAAGCATTCAAACCGCACGGATATTTATTGTCCGCCGCCGTTTCTCCCAGTAAAATCGTTATCGATTCCGGTAAATCCGTCGGACTTTCGTTGTTGTGTTGGCACGTTCGTCGCATGTCACGTAATTCGTTGTTTCAGGTTACGACGTGCCCGTGTTGAATCAATACTTGGATTGGATCGGCGTGATGGCTTACGATTATCACGGTCAATGGGACAAGAAGACTGGCCACGTAGCGCCTGTTTATTATCATCCCGAGGACGAAATCGAATATTTCAATCTGGTAAATAAAATATCACGCACGACAATAGTAGCACGAGTACAACAATACGTGGCGACCACGTGGTCAAATGTTTAATATAACGTATTTTTTTTTTTTGGTTTTTAAGAATTCCACCGTCAACTATTGGATAGAAAAAGGTGCGAACAGCAGAAAAATAGTGCTCGGCGTGCCGTTGTACGGTCAATCGTTTACCCTGTCTGACCCTAAAGCGCACGGGCTAAACGCCCCGGCTTCCGGCCCGGGAGAAGCCGGACCGTTCACCAGATCTGCCGGATTTATAGCTTATTACGAGGTACGAAGGACGACGTACGGGGAGGTTTTTTTTTTCTTTGCATTACGTTTTCTATCATTCCGTCGTATAGATTTGTCGCAAACTGGCCGCCGAACGATGGACTGTCGTTCAAGATCCACAGCGCAGAATGGGACCGTACGCGTACAAAGGTAACCAGTGGATAGGATTCGACGACGTCGAAACCGTGAGACAAAAGGTCGGTGGAGTTCATTGTCGTCGTAGTTGATCGGTTGAGCGCTACGGCCAAACGTGTCAGACGTTACAACCGTACGTACACCGTTCGTTTCAGGCGGAGTACGTGAAATCTATGGACTTGGGAGGCGCAATGGTATGGGCTTTAGACTTGGACGATTACCGAGGCACGTGCGGCCAAGGAAACTATCCACTGCTCGGCGCCGTCATGAGAACGTTGGGCCAAAAGCACGGTAAGAACACGGTAATGAGCGTGTAACACACGTGACCCCTAAATATTTTACACGCGCGTTCGTTCGCAAGTTATCCGGACACGACTCCGACGACACCGACGACCGGCAAGCCGACCGCGTCGACAACCACGACTACCACGACGCGGCCGACGGCCATCACCACCACCACCACCACCACCACCGCTACGATTACAACGACCGTCGAACGTTTTAAAGTAGTTTGTTATTTCACCAACTGGGCGTGGTACAGGTATAGTAATGGTTTAGAAACGCGGTTTCGATTTCGGCCCGTGGATATTTATTTACGCGGTTTAATTTGAATTCGATTTAATTTTTTTGTGCGTCCATTCGTCGGCAGACATAGCGGCGGCAAATATCTGCCCGGCGACATCGACCCGTCGTTGTGCACGCACGTCGTCTACGGGTTCGCGGTACTGGACAACGAGGAACTGATCGTCAGGCCGCACGACACGTGGGCGGATTACGATAACCGTAATGACGTTTGACGGACGGGCCGATAAGACCCCGCCCCCCGATCCGGCTGTGTATAACGTCGTCGTGTATTTACGCGTGTTTACAGATTTTTACCGGCAAGTGACGGCGCTCAAGAAGTTCGGCGTTAAGGTGCTGTTGGCCATCGGCGGTTGGAACGATTCGGCCGGCGGCAAGTACAGCGAGCTGGTCAACAACCCGTCCGCCAGAAACAAGTTTGTCGAGCACGTGGTGGGTTTTTTGAAACGGAACAATTTCGACGGACTCGATTTCGATTGGGAGTATCCAAAGTGCTGGCAGGTGAATATGAATACGCGTCAGCGGCTTCGAGGGCATATCCGCTACCGAAAAATCATCAAGCGTGACCCATGTGAACAAGCCCGAAGGGTTTCTCGGACACCCCCCCCCCCCCCCGGTTCTGTTGTGGCGAGGTTTTTTCTTTTTAAAACGGACCCTTTTCCTTCGTCAACCATTGCGCATCGTCGAGTATTAACGGTGAAAACGGGTACGAATAACGATGACGACAAAATCACACCTTTCGTCTTACCCGTTCGTAGAACCGCCAACATTTAGTTGCGCGGTCGCAATTGAATTCGACGCGAACCGTACGCGCACTCCCGTGACCGTCGTGCGTCTTTTGCCGTGCAATTCGTTGACAAATTCGTCACTCGGACAACGAATTGAAGTCGTGTCGAATAATGATCGAAAAATACAGTGTTCTATTAGTAAATATCATCCGATGAAGTCCGAGAGAATACCACATCGCCCGACTTTCAAGCCGCAAAATCGTAACGATTTCCTATTTCGCAGGTGGACTGCAAACGCGGGCCGAAAAGCGACAAAAAAGGATTCTCGGACCTGTTGACGGAGCTGCGAGTGGCGTTCGACAGAGAAGGGTTCTTGCTGTCGGCAGCAGTGTCGCCCAACAAAGCCGTTATAGACGCGGGTACGCAAACGAAACAATACGACATAACAATAATGATCGCGATCAAATATTACGCTGTAATGAAATAACCGCAATGGCGTTTTTCATTCGCGTTCCATTATTATTATTATTAGATTATTGTTATTAGATTATTTGTTATTATTATTCGAGTATTGTCATTGTATTCATCGATCAGGTTATAACGTGCCGCTGCTCTCGAAGACGTTGGATTGGATATCTGTAATGGCGTACGACTATCACGGACAATGGGACAAAAGAACTGGACACGTGGCGCCCATGTATTCTCATCCCGACGACTTCGACATGACTTTCAATGCGGTGATTAATATTTCTTTATTGTTCTCTCTTTCGCTTATGCCCGGAACACACGAACGAGTATTTCGTCATGACCAATATTTTATCGGACTGACGTTTATTCGTTTTCGAATTTCAAACGAAGTTCAAACATTTTCGACATTTTTTCAATGTCGTTAGAGTTTTATATCGAATTTTTCAAGTGTTTTTGAATTAACTATGAAACATTAATTGAATTATTAACACAATTTTCGAATCACCCAAAATCAACGGAATTTCTTTGAAAAAAAAAATGTACCTATTATTAAAATCAATAATCTAACGCTTCGAAACTATAACGAAAAAATGGAATCGGAATAGCGAGACGAGGCCGTGAGGAATTATTGTTCAAACCGCGACCGAACGTAAGCTTGACGACGTGACGTTTCTTTTTTTACTTTCAGAACTTCACACTGTACTATTGGGTGAGCAAGGGAGCGAATCCCCGCAAACTCGTAATGGGCATGCCGATGTACGGACAGTCGTTCTCGTTGGCATCCGGCAACAGCCACGGGCTGAACGCGCCGACCTACGGTGGCGGCGAGGCGGGAGACGCGACCCGGTCCAGAGGATTCCTGGCCTATTACGAAGTGCGTGCACATACACGTACGCCGTCGTGCGAACGAGTCGCGTAACGGACGACGGGCGTTTTTCAGATCTGTCACATGGTGTTGGAGCGAAACTGGCAGCTGGTCCAAGACCCACTAGGCAGGATGGGCCCGTACGCGTACCGGGGCAACCAGTGGGTGTCGTTCGACGACCAGGACATGATCAGGTTCAAGTCGGAGTTCGTGGTGCGCAACGATCTCGGCGGTGCGATGATATGGGCGCTGGACCTGGACGACTTCAAGTGAGCGCAACAAATGTTTACGATTACGTGTCCGTAATCGGAGTGGCCAACGCCGTTGATCACGATTTCGAGTTACACGTCGTTATGCGTTTCGCGATCGTTCGGCGCGCGCGCGCGGGGGGTCATACTCGTGCAGAATTTCTAGGTCTCGATCCGTTCGACAGTAAGAAAGTCACTTTTCATAAGATCCGTGCGTTGACTTTACGAGGGACTTTGCCGAGAAGAAACCAAATCGATGTTCGGTCGAGGGCGAATTTTTTTGTAGTACCCGGTTTCGCAAGAGAAGCGTGTAGACAGCAACCTCTTCCCAGTCAATATGCCGAAAACCCTCGCCGGGTTCCGATCGGCTTGTGTGAATATTTTCGTGAAAGTTGTTTTGTGTGTTCGTCGTCTTTGCGATGGCCGATTGTCGTGAACAGCGCGTGGCCATGACGTTTTGCTACCTGCTCGGGAAAAATGGCACAGAAACTCTTGAAATGTAATAAATAATCATAATAGGTAATAAGTGGCCTACGTGGATGATGTTATGGGGTAAAGTCAAACGTTTTAATGGTTTCCCCGTTTAAAAAGCGGAGAAATATCAATTGATGACCAACCTCGTTCTGGACGTCTTTCGAAGACCCAGACCGACGAAAATATCGCAAAAACATGCGAAATAATCATGGAAGATGGACGACAGTTCACCGAACAAGTTGTGGAACTATCTGGAGTAACTTAAAGTTCTGTTCGACGAATTTTAAGTGAAGATTTGGAAACCGGAAAGAAAAACAAATTAACAGTTTTCAACGAAAATTGTATAATTTATGTACCTCACTCCCTCCCCCTTCCCCGACTATTCACCTGACTGAGCACCCAGTGACTTTCTTTTACTTCTCCAAACGAAAAGAAACGTGAAGGGAGAAACAACGGAGGCGCATCACAACAAACGGATATTAATAAAATGTTTTGAACAATAGAATAAAAGCTAGGACACGTGTATTAACTCAAATGGAGAGTATTGAACAATTAAAATGTCTAAAAATTAGATCGGTTCATTTCGAGTAGCCCTTCGTGCGCTCGATTGTCGTTTATGATAACAGGCAAATCACTATAGACGAGACCCGACCGAAATTTGTTTAGGAACGTGTGCGGATGCGAAACGTATCCGCTGCTGAAGACCATCAACCGGGTGCTCGGCAGGTTGTCGAGCCCGGGACCGGACTGTTACTTGGACCAAGAACGAAACGACGTGGACGGGATCGTCGTGGACAACGGTGACGTCGGATACGAGGAGGAAGAAGATGACGGCAGGGCGGAGTGCTCCGAGCCATTGCTGAAAGGGCACGCGACGAATTGCGGCAAATACGTAATCTGCGAATTCGGAACGTTGCGCGAACAGTCTTGCCCGTCCGAACTGTATTTCAACAAGGTGAGACAGAAACGTTCGGCGACAAACCAAAAAACGAATCCGACGACATCACGATATATATATTACATTTTTTTGTTTTTTTGTTTCGCAGTTGAACATGTTGTGCGATTGGCCCGAAAACGTCAACTGCACCGTCCGTTCTGGTCGTCGTCGTCGCACGAACAGCTGACGCCGTCAAATTGATATTGAGTCTGAACCCAAGAAAGACTGAGTTTCGCGCCGCCAGTCGTCTAGATTTTAGAGCGCAGACTTATCGTCATTAAATGTAAACGATGTTTTCGACCGTGAAAATTATTGTAAATAATTTTATGATTATCTTTATTATTTAAACGTATACCTAATTAATCTAACGATTAGTTGTAATCAAAATTAATAACTAAAGATATTTATATATATTTTATTTGAAAACTATTTTACATCGATAGATGTTATGTATAGTATTTTTTTTTATAATTCTTTTGTTCGACGACCTCCGCGACCGATTCAAAGCCATTTATCATCTCAGAAAAAATAATAATTTATTTATACGATAACAGACGTATTTTTTTTATACATGTATAGATTTTTATACCTCAAGAGTTCGGTTTACGTAGAATTTGTATAATTCTACAATGAAATATAATATTAATTTTATAATCTATACACAAGTGCAATCTACTTGCTTAACGTTCGTAGATATATGAAATTCGTAAATAAATATACATCAAAACACTGTCCAACTCACGTGTAGAAATCGTAAAAGAAAAAAATGCATGAATTAAAACAATGAATATGTATACAATTATGATGTACGCGAAAGCGTAATTATTGAAAATTAAACAACGCCTAAAATAATTTTTGACAAAATGTGTAATTTTTAAGATTCAAGACATTCGACGGTTTTATCAATTTTACGGACGTTTATCAATTCGAATGACTTATGTGGTGTAATCCATTAACAACGATGTATTCGGATTGATATATTTAAAAAAAATGTATATCGATTATACAATATTGTATAAAAGTCGAACTGTTCGGATTCTAAACGGAAACTAATCGAACGTACGTTATTGTAAGCACGGAGCGCGTGTTATTCTGTCGAAGACTATGTTGCACGTCGTACGTCAAGAGCAATTTTGCAAAAGCTCGACGTCGTACAAAACAAAACGGAAACGACGGGGAATTTATGTGTGAGTTTGTACCCTTGACAACAACGTAATGTAGTGTGCGTGAAAATGTTGTGAATTGCCTGTAACAGAAAATGTTGGAGTGTTTATAATTAAAAATAAAATGAAAACAATTTGGCAACTACAAAATTTTGCTTGTATAATAAACAATTACATAGATAATAGATAAAAAACAAAAAAAAATTAAAAAACCGATAATTCACACGCGAACTGGCCAGCCGCTTACCTAAAGCAAAATACACAAATAATAACGATAATGATAGTTGTTAGGTAACATGAATATAATAAAAAAACTAAGCTATTTGGAGCTGTGTGAGTCAGCACGATTTAAAATTACGAGGCTATTCGAGACGCACGCTGATCAAAATTTTGAGCTGACCTCACACACGAATAGGACTACCATAAAATATCAAATATTTATAACAAAACATTGAACACGATATGTCAGGTGACAACACCGTATGGAGATTTTCGACTTAAAAATTTAAATAATTTTTTGAGCAAACCTACCCCTCGCCACCTCTGACTGACTTTCAAAACAACCGCGCCACGTATTGTGACCGTTCCGCTCTATGATGGTTCCGTCGAGATAAACTCCGCCCGGCATAAAAGTGCGGAGGCTCAATTTGCACAGACTGAGTTATAAGTCGATGTCGGTGAGTCACTAACATTCCCGCCAGTGTTTTAGATTCCGAACCGAATAGTGACGGACATGAACAAAGAAAACAAATGCGATAATGGTGTCGCGGACAACAATCGATATCGCTCGAAACCCTTCGAAACGTTTCCACAATGACGTCCGTATCGTGTCGACACGTGATTGAGAAAATTGTCAAGGACTCTGTATACGATATTACATTTACATAATCGATTCGTACGATTTAAGTAATAACCGTTTTTAATTGAATAGTTATATCATCGGTATATATGCTCAATCGGACATTTGTCGGTTGTGTTTTATTCCAATAACAATGTATATAAAAATATCGATTGAATAATATGGTGGTTTTTCGATTGCGTTTTTGATGAATCATATATCAACACGTCCGATTTACATTGAATAATTCTTTTTAGTTAAATAATATGTACAGTTAAAATATTCTAATATTGCGATATATATTCATGATAAAATATAAAAGTTAGCAGACGAATGATATTCAAAGTCGGTGTTTAGAGAATAAATTGCGGTACAATACACACCTATGTAAATAAGTGTGTTATTTATCCAAGTGTTAATTTAGCGAATAGTTCGAAAACAATTATTGTCAAAGATCGGTAGTACGACAGCCATAAAATATTCTCTTTAGTACAATATCTAGTGTTGAACATGAAAATCAACCGTAATAAAATGTTATTTTACACCGAGCTTCTTGTTTTGACACTAATACAATGCATATATAACGCGGATTCAATACCAGGACTAGAAATAGATGATGTCGCGGAACAAATAAGGGCTTTTAAAGCGTCGTATATTGAAGAATACGAAAGAATTCGAAATATTAGTCAAATTCAACAGTTTCCAGATGAATTAATCCAAAAATTAGAATATTTTCTACTCGACGTTATCAAGCGATTAGTAAATTATACAAGGACTTCAGTTCTGGATCCAAACACTATCGTTGACGAATTATCAAATGAGCAAAACACACACGACATAGAAATAACTGACTATGAACTTCAAGTATGTCATTATACTCCTATAATTATAGACCTCGTGTATATGCGTGCATTGAATTTGAACGGCATATTAGTTGTATACAAAACTCAATATTATTTTTGTAAATTGTGGCTCACACACATATATGAAAATTGTTATGTCAACCCGTATAATTCAAAACAATATACATGTGATGGAAATCACATGTTTTCTTTGTTTAACGAACTATTCTTTGAAGGTTTTCCCGAAGTAACGTTATCGGAGAATTATCAAAACATAGATGTGAATTCTTTGAAAGTAATTATTAAAGTTATAAGAGAAATGGAAACATATATGTTTGTTCAAAACAGTGCTCGAAACAACGAAAACCTATTGGAATACGTGCCAGACGGTGCACATATTGTTACTGAAGTAAGTACTAGTACAGCCAAGACACGAAAAATTCCAAACATCGATTATGTAAATAAACATTACAGGTCTTTTCTGATCAACCATTGTAGGGCACAAACACTTTCTCCTAAGCCAGATAACGACTCGCAACAGAACGAGATACACAGATTATTATTATACACATTCAATAGACTTTTTTATTACGTGAAAAATAAATTAGCATTGTTATCAAATAGATATTATACTTCTCCACGCAAGAAGACTGATGTGGATGGAATTAAAACACTTATATCAAATGTGTTCCAAAATGTATGCGACAATGTTCCACTGATTTTGTATCATTTAACAAATAATAATAACCATATTAATTTCGACGAAGACGGAAGATTGCTAAGTTTTTATTTGATGTATTGTCCCGATCGTATGGATAGTATAAATTATCGGTGCCCCAGTTTATTGGTACCCGGTGACGATCAACTATATATTAGGGACTGTATTGCGTTTCTGATGTACGATGAATTTTTGTTCAATTACACTTTGCAAGATCCAATGACATTGCCCGCCGATAATTACTATGAAGAAAAAAAATGTGAGATTAGTTTTTCTAATTACTTCGAAGAAATCCACTACTACCACTTACAAAACTACTACAACAATAAGTCTCAATATGTTTGGACGACATTTGATTTCCTCAGTGGAAAATATTTTGTTACTAAAGAATTCGCAACATCCCGGGAAATGAACGAGATAAAAGAACAAACAATACAAATAAATGACGAGAATTTCACTTTATCTGAATTCTACACTATTTTACTGCCGTTAAGTTTGAACTGGAAAACAATTTCTACATTTCAAAAAACAATATTTTTCTATATTGATAGTATGAAGAACAGATTTCTTTTTCGACATATGATAATGATCGTTCACTTTTTGGACTGGAAAAAAAATAAAATCGATAGCACAGGATTGAATGATCTAAAGATGTCATTTAAATTGGTACACGGAAAAACTTGAAGATTTTAATGAACTCTTAAGTATATCGGGCACTTATAAACCTCAAATTGAAGATGAATCAATAATTACTAATATTGAAAATTCAAATAAAACTAACGTGTTAAGCATAATTAGGAACTCAATTCCATCAGTATTATATCAGGAATTAAACAGTTGGATTTTTCATGAACTTGATAACGTCACTGAAAATAGTACAGAAAGTGTTAGTTTTGTAAGTCGCATTAGGTCAGTTGCAATAGAAAATTGTGAGGATGGTGTACGTTATATAAACGAATTTATTTCGACAGCAAACGAATCACTTGAGTATGCTACACAAACCAGTGACGATACATTAACAGTCTATTGTCAAAATAATGTACGTTACTTCTTCAAAAAATCACACGATAGAATTACGAAAGCGATGAAGTTGAAATTGAATCTAGATGAATAATTATATACGTTATACATAACCTATACATTATAAAAATAATCACTTTTTTTTTAGTTATGACTAATAAATCAATCATCTCATTGTTTAAAATTTCTAATTATTTATACTAATGTTTGCCTTTTCATAGTCTATTAAAAATTTAAATATGTTATTTTGAATATGTTATTTGTGTATTAATTTTAGAGGGATTTATTTAATTTAAATGAGATATTAAAGTTTTTATGAATTCGGAGGAAAAAATGATTAGAATAAGAATAAGAGGAACAAGAAGCCCGAAGGAGAAGAGGTTGGATGCGATTGGGTGTGATGAGGACAGCTGGGTCGTGCGTAAATGGTGTGGAAGATCGTGTCAAGTGGAGGTTTAGGATACAGGTGGCCGACCCCAAATAGCTGTGATAAAGGGATGGAAGAAGAAGAAGAAGATTAAAATAATCATATCTTACATTATAATAGTATTAAGTATAATAATTTTTAAATTGTCGTGTGTCTATGACTATATATTAAGGTAACCATAAATGTCAATTCGTAATTAAAATTGTTTTTAAAATAAAATAAAGGATTTCTTCTTCATTACATATGGAGTTTTTATTGATATTATCATAGTGTTCATTAATAATATTAGTCATAATTTATTTCGGATTTGAAACACTGTAATATCCGATACAATCGGTGGTGGCTTTTGACTTGAAATGTGCATCAGGTGTTTCCTAGTGACGTATACGAACGAAATGTCTCGTCGTCCGAAATGTTTATCGGCATCTGAAAAATGATTATTGCCTCACGCTGGTTTCTCTGCGTGCGAAAACATTTAGACCACCATCATATATGCACGTATTTTGAACAATATGTCTGACTCATGAAACCAACTGTTTTTGGTGTATAATGTATTACATAATACCTATACATTAACCACGTATTAGCAATTGTAACACTTGTAATTTGTTTACATAAAATATGTTTATAACGAAGTTTATATACTGACGTGAGCCTAAATAATACCCTATACATGTGTATTATGTTTTAATTATGCGATTCGTAAGAAACGTTTAATAAAATGGTCGTACGTTAATTTGTCGAGACCAAAATGGCACTTGTTCAATTTAAACCTAATCGTGTTCTACGCTATGAAACGTACAAACCGTAGAGATTGCAGATAAAAATGTTTTTCTACTTGCAATGCTTATTTCCGCCAGCACCACCACTTTACGCTATCAACGTATTATTATATGTTTTTATTTATACATTTTCAACAATCTCAGTGTTAGGTATAATAATTTGAACATGTAGCTGTTGTATATTACCTAAAAGAACATTTTAGTTCTCAGAACTGTCAGAATCGTCCGCAGCCATATAATCGCTTCCGGAATCAGTACAATCAATATTATCGTCACTTTCGGACTCAAATAGAACAGAACATACGCGTTTGGTCGAGATAGTCCAGATTCATTTGATTTGTTATCCATATATATTTTAAAAAATACGAAATTTCAGAACTCAACAGCTTATAAAATAAAAAAAAATATGCTTAAGTTAAATAATAATAAATATTAAATACGTAGGTTATTATTTTATTAAATATTAGTGTAGAACACATACAATGACAGCAAAATACTTTTTCTGAATGCGTATTTCAAGAAATAATATTCAAATTGTTCAAACGAAAACAAAATCCCCAATCATTGTATCGCTGCAGGTCTAAAAATAGAAAAACTCTAGTACAAGTCTTAATTTCACATTCTACAACACATGTACAATAAGGCTGAAGAAAATATTAAGCTAATTACCCAACCCTGGCCGAATTATAACCAACTGAAAAAATATATCGAGAAGACGCAATTACGCGTCTTCCGCAGCGAACGTGTTAAAGTTTTCTTTAAATTATATTTTTAAGTTGTACACAATATATTTTAATACATCATTTAGTTGATTTGTTTATTAAAACAATTATGGCCAATAAGGTAAGTTTTAAAATTAAGTTAAAACAATATTTCCATTATTATTAAGTGGACGCTACATCCAAGATAAAGGACTAAATATATTAATATATATATATATATATATAATTACGCGAACGTAAAAAACGTAGCTACAGTCAAAATAAATTCACTACATTTTTGTACTACATGGAAAACATTTTAATCCATTATGTAATGTTTTTCTTTTTTTATAAAGTTATTTTAATTTAAATAATTAACTGATAAATTTATATGATTTTTTTTTAGACATTAATAATACAAAATTGAGACAAGTTATGAAAAAAATAACATGTCATAGACCAGGTTCTCTTTTAAGTAGTCACACAATTTGATGTTCTTTTTTATTGCAGCTCTAGTGCCTTTTTATTATTATTGTTATCCGCAACGATTGAACCATCGACCTATGTTTCACACGACGATAAAGAGTACGTCAATATTCATAAACGATTTGTATGCGCAATGGCATAACCAGAAAGTGTTTTAAAGGCTCAAACCCTCTTTTGCTCTATTATACAGTAATAATAAGCTAATGAGATTTTAATAATTGTTGTTTTTTTTTGCTATTGGATATTTAGATCATGTCTCATGAAATAATTTTTATTTCATTTTACTTATAATTACTTATTAAGTAAATATTAAGTAAATTAAGTAACAACCCGTTTTAATTGAATAGTAAATATCATCGGTATATATGCTCAATCGGTCATTTGTCAGTTGTATTTTATTTCAATAACAATGTATATGAAAATCTCGATTGTTAAATATGGTGGTTTTTCAATTGGGTTTTTGATAAATCATATATCAACACACCCGATTTACATTGACTAACTATTTTTAGTATATATCCGTAATAACCAAGAAAATTAAATTTAAAAAAAAATAATATGTACAATTAAAATATTCTAATATTGCGATATAATATTTATGATAAAATATAAAAGTTGACAGACGAATTCAAAGTCGGTGTTTAGAGAATAAATTGTAGTACAATACGCACTTATGTAAATAAGTCTGATATTTATCCAAATGTTCATTTAGCGAATAGTTCGAAAACAATTATTGTCTAAGATCGGTAGTACATCAGTCGTAAAATATTTTCTTTAGTACAATATCTAGTTTTGAACATGAACATCAAGCGTAATAAAATGTTATTTTACACCGAGCTTCTTGTTTTGACACTAATACAATGCATATATAACGCGGATTCAATACCTGGTCAGGAAACAGATGATGTTGCGGAACAAATAATGGCATATAAAGCGTCGTATATTGAAGAATATGAAAGACTTCAAGATATTACACAAATTGAACAGTTTCCAGATGAACTAATCCAAAAATTAGAATATTTTCTACTCGACGTTATTAAGCGATTAGTAAACTATACCAGGACTTCACTGCTGCATCCATACACTCAAGTTGACGACTTACGCCCATATGAGCATAACACACACAGCATAGAAATAACCGACTATCAACTTCAAGTATGTCATTATACTCCTGTAATTATAGACCTTGTATATATGCGAGCACTGAATTTAAACAACATATTAGTTGTATACAAAATTCATTATTATTTTTGTAATTTGTGGCTTACACACATATACGAAAATTGTTCTGCCAACTCATTTAATTCGAAACAATATACATGTCATAGAATTCGCCTGTTTTCATTGTTTAAAGAACTATTCTTTGAAGGTTTTCCCGAAGTAACGTTATCGGAGAATTATCAAAACAAAGATTTGAATTCTTTGAAAGTAATTGTTAAAGTTAAGTTTTAAGAGAAATGGAAACATATATGTTTATTCAAAACAGTGTTCGATACAACGAAAACCTATTGGAATACGTGCCAGACGGTGCACATATTGTTACAGAAGTAAGTACTAGTACAGCCGAGACACCAAAAATTCCAACCATCGATTATACAAATAAACAATACAGGTCTTTTCTGATCAACAATTGTAAGTCACAAACACTTCCTCCTCGACCAGATAACGACACGCAACTGAACGAGTTACACCGATTAATTTTATACACATTCAATAGACTTTACTCTGTCATGTTAAATATGTTATCAATGTTATTAGGAAGACATTATAATTCTCCATACGAGCATATTGATGAGAATGGAATTAAAACACTAATATCAAATGTGTTCCAAAATCTATGCGACAATGCTCCACTTATTCTGTATTACTTAACAAATAATAATAACCATACTAATTTTGACGAAGACGGAAGATTACTAAGTTTGTATTTGACGTATTGTCCCGATCGAATGGATAATATAAATTATCGGTGCCCCAGTTTATTGGTACCAGGTGACGATCAATTATATATTAGTGATTGTGTTGCGTTTCTGATGTACGATGAATTTATGTTCAATTACACATTGCAAAATCAAATTGAATTGCCTATTGAAAATTACTTTGACGATAGCGGATGTGAGACGAGTTATTTCAAATACATCGAACAAATCCACAACCACTTAAAAAACTACTACAATAATGAGTCTCGTGATGTTTGGACGACATTTAATTTCCTCAGTGGAAAATATTTTGTTACAAAAGAATTCACTACGTCTCAGGAAATGAACGAGTTGAAAGAACATACAATACAAATAAATGACGAGAATTTCACTTTATCTGAATTCTACACTATTTTACTGCCGTTAAGTTTGAACTGGAAAACAATTTCTACATTTCAAAATACAATATTTTTCTATATTGATAGTATGAAGAACAGATTTCTTTTTCGACATATGATGATGATCGTTGACTATTTGGAGTACAAACAATATAGAATCAATGACACTGGAATGATGTATCTAAGGATGTCATTTAAATGGTACACGGAAAAACTTCAAGTCTTTAATAAATTCTTAAGTATATCGGGCACTTATAAATCTCAAATTGATGATGAATCAATAATTACTAGCATTGAAAATTCAAATGAAACTAATGTTTTAAGCATAATTAATAACGCAATTCCATCAGACTTAAGTTTTGCATTAAAATATTGGACTGCATATGAACGAAATAAAATTATTGAAAACAGTATAAAACGTGTTAGTTTTGTAAGTCGCATTAGGTCAGTTGCAATAGAAAATTGTTTGGATGGGGTACGTTTTATAAATGAATTTATCTCGACAGTAAACGAATCACTTGAGTATGCTACACAATCCAGTGACGATACATTAACTGTTTATTGTCAAAATAATGTACGTTACTTCTTCCAAAAGTCACACGATAGTATTACGGAAGCGATGAGTTTGAAATTGAATCTAGATGAATAATTATTTACGTTATACGTAACCTATACATTATAAAAATAATCACTTTTTTAGTTATGAATAATAAATCAAACATCTCTTAGTTTAAAATTTCTAATTATTTGTACTAATGTTTGCCTTTTTTATAGTCTGTTAAAAATTAAAATATGTTAGTTGTGTATTAATTTTAGAGGGATTTATTTTATTCAAATGAGATATTAAAGTATTTATGAATTCGGAGGAAAAAATTATTTACAAAATTCTTAAAATTAGATTCTAAGAATCAAAATTCTTAGAAATAAATTAGAAATTAGAGTAAAAATAAGAGAATAAGATATAGAGAGTATATAAAATATAAAATATAAAATTTATAAAAGTATAAGAGGTTGTATGCGATTGGGTGTGATGAAGACAGCTGGTTGTGCGTAAATGATGTGGAAGATCGTGTCAAGTGGAGTTTTGGGACACAGTTGGCCGACTCCAAATAGCTAGGTTAAAGGGGTGAAGAAGAAGAAGATTAAAATAATTATATCTTATATTATAATCGTATAAAGTATAATAATTTTTAAATTGTCGTGTGTCTATTTTTATATATAAAAATAACAATAAATGTAAATTCGTAATTATAATTATTTTTAAAATATAATAAATGATTTATTCTTCATTAAATATGAATTAAATAATTCTTCATTCACTACATTTTCCTTTACATTTCTACTAATTTCGAATAAATAATGTTCCTTCCATTGGAAAAAAGTTTTAAAAACTTAAAGAATTATGAAAACACGAAATATACCAGTCGCTGCATCAAAAAAATGAAATATACGAAACAAGTTCTATATTGTGCAAATATTAAATATACTAATGTTATAATGTAAGTCGTTTAAGGAGATCATTTATAATTCACGTTAGTAATCTTATGTACTTCGATAATAAAATATGATCAGATTCATCGGAAAAACAACGAATGGGTTCTGCCGCATCAAGACAATATGTCACCTCACAATACCGTCTAGATATTATTGACTTACAAATGTATATAATTGCATGAGCAAAATTAACCCCCGCCTCTCTGACTGACTTCAAAACAATTGCACCTCGTATTGTGCCCGTTCCGCGCTATGATGCTTCCGTCGAGATAAACTCCGTCAGGCATGACAGTGCGGAGGCTCATGTTGCACAGACTGAGTTTTAAACCGCTGTTGGTGAGTCAATAACATTCCCGCCAGTGTTTTAGCTTCCGAACAGAATAGTGGCGGACATGAACAAAGAAAACAAACGCGATAATGGTGTCGCGGACAACAATCGATATCGCTCGAAAACCTTCGAAACGTTTCCACAATGACGTCCGTATCATGTCGGCACGTGACCGAGAAAAATGTTGGGGATTCGGTTTACGATAATAAATTTGCATAATCGATTCGTACGGCTTAAGTAACAAACCGTTTTAATTGAATAGTTATAGTTTAGTTATAGTTATATCATCGGTATATATGCTCAATCAGTAATTTGTCCGTTGTGTTTTATTCCAATAACTATGTATATGAAAATCTTAGTTGTTAAATGTGGTGGTTATTCAATTGGGTTTTTGATAAATCATATATCAACACACCCGATTTACATTGAATAATTATTTTTAGTATATAACCCTAATAACCAAGAAAATTAGATTAATAAAAAAAAAATATGTACAGTTATAATATTCTAACATTGCGATATAATATTCATGATAAAATATAAAAGTTAGCAGACGAATGATATTCAAAGTCGGTGTTTAGAGAATAAATTGTGGTACAATACACACTTATGTAAATAAGTCTATTATTTATCCAAATGTTCATTTAGCGAATAGTTCGAAAACAATTATTGTCAAAGATAGGTAGTACCTCAGTCGTACAATATTCTCTATAATACAATATCTAGTGTTGAACATGAACATCAAGCATAATAAAATGTTATTTTACACTGAGCTCATTATTTTGACGCTCATGCAATGTATATATAACGTGGATTCAATGCCAGGACAGGAAACAGATGATGTCGCGGAACAAATAATGACTTATAAAGCGTCGTATATTGAAGAATACGAAAGACTTCAAGATATTACACAAATTCAACAGTTTCCAGATGAATTAATCCAAAAATTAGAATATTTTCTACTCGACGTTATCAAGCGATTAGTATATTATACAAAAACCTCACTGCTGGATCCATATACGAATCTCACTGACGAATTTTTATATGAAAAAATCACACACGATATAGAAATAACTGACTATCAACTTCAAGTATGTCATTATACTCCCGTAATTATAGACCTCGTATATATGCGAGCACTGAATTTGAACAACATATTAGTTGTATACAAAATTCATTATTATTTTTGTAATTTGTGGCTTACACACATATACGAAAATTGTTCTGCCAACTCATTTAATTCGAAACAATATACATGTGATGGAAGCCGCCTGTTTTCGTTGTTTAAAAAACTATTCATTGAAGGTTTTCCCGAAGTACCGTTATCGGAGAATTTAAAAAAAAAAGATTTAAAATCTTTGAAAGTAATTATTAAAGTTTTAAGAGAAATGGAAACATATATGTTAATCCAAAACAGTGCTCGATACAACGAAAACCTATTGGAATACGTGCCAAACAGTGCATATATTATTGCTGACATAAATAGTAGTACAGCCGTGACAGAAAAACTGAAATCAATCAAACATACAAACAAACAATACAGGTCTTTTCTAATCAACAATTGTAAGTCGCAAACACTTCCTCCTACACCAGATAACGACACGCAACTGAACGAGGTATACAGATTAATTTTATACACATTCAACAGTCTTTACCCTTACATGTTAAATAAATTATCAATGTTATTAGGAAGACATTATAATTCTCCATACGAGCATATTGATGAGAATGGAATTAAAACACTAATATCCAACGTGTTCCAAAATCTATGCGACAATGCTCCACTTATTCTGTATTACTTAACAAATAATAATAACCATACTCATTTTGACGAAGACAGAAGATTACTAAGTTTGTATTTGACGTATTGTCCCGATCCAATGGATAATATAAATTATCGGTGCCCCAGTATATTGGTACCGGTGACGATCAATTATATATTAGGGACTGTATTGCGTTTCTGATGTACGATGAATTTATGTTCAATTACACATTGCATGATCCAATGTTATTGGCTAATGATCATTACGTTGAGGATAGCGAATGTGAGAAGGGTTATTTCAAATACATCGCAGAAATCCACTACCACATCCAAAACTTATACAATCATGAGTCTCGTGATGTTTGGACGACATTTAATTTCCTCAGTGGAAAATATTTTGTTACTAAAGAATTCACAACGTCCCGGGAAATGAACGAGTTAAAAGAACAGACAATACAAATAAATGACGAGAATTTCACTTTATCTGAATTCTACACTATTTTACTGCCGTTAAGTTTGAACTGGAAAACAATTTCTACATTTCAAAAAACAATATTTTTCTATATTGATAGTATAAAAAACAGATTTCTTTTTCGACATATGATGATGATCGTTGACTATTTGGAGTACAAACAAAATAAAATCAATGACACTGGAATGATATATCTAAGGATGTCATTTAAATGGTACACGGAAAAACTTCAAGTTTTTAATAAATTCTTAAGTATATCGGGCACTTACAAATCTCAAGTTGATGACGAATCAATAATTACTAGCATTGAAAATTCAAATAAAACTAATGTTTTAAGCATAATTAATAACGCAATTCCATCAGACTTAAATTTTGCATTAAGATATTGGGCTGCATCTGAACGAACTAAAATCATCGAAAATAGTACAAAACGTGTTAGTTTTGTAAGTCGCATTAGGTCAGTTGCAATAGAAAATTGTTTGGATGGGGTACGTTTTATAAATGAATTTATCTCGACAGCAAACGAATCACTTGAGTATGCTACACAATCCAGTGACGATACATTAACAGTCTATTGTCAAAATAATGTACGTTACTTCTTCAAAAAGTCACACGATAGAATTACGAAAGCGATGAAATTGAAATTGAATCTAGATGAATAATTATTTACGTTATACATTACCTATAAATTATATAAATAATCACTTTTTTTAATTATGACTAATAAATCTAACATGTCTTAATTTAAAATTTCTTTTTATTTGTACTACTGTTTGCCTTTCTATTATAGTCTGTTAAAAATTAAAATATGTTAGTTGTGTATTAATTTTAGAGGGATTTATTTTATTCAAATGTGATATTAAAGTATTTATGAATTCGGAGGAAAAAAATAATTTACTAAATTCTAAGAATCATAAATAAAAATAAAAATAAGCTGGAAATAAAATCCCGAAGTATAAGAGGTTGTATGCGATTGGGTGTAATGAGGACAGCTGGTTGTGTGTAAATGATGTGGAAGATCGTGTCAAGTGGAGTTTTGGGACACAGTTGGCCGACTCCAAATAGCTAGGTTAAAGGGGTGAAGAAGAAGAATATTAAAATAATTATATCGTATATTATAATCGTATAAAGTATAATAATTTTTAAATTGTCATGTGTCTATTTTTATATATTAAAATAACAATAAATGTAAATTCGTAATTATAATTGTTTTTAAAATATAATAAATGATTTATTCTTCATTAAATATGGAGTTTTTATTTATATTATCATAATGTTTATTGATAATATTAGTCATAATTTATTGCGAATTTGAAACTCTGTAATATCCGATACAATCGATATCTGAAAAAAGATTATTGCCTCACGCTTGTTTGTCTGCTTTCGAAAACATTTAGACCACCATCATATATGCACGTATTTTGAACAACTTGTCTGACTCATGAAACCAACTGTTTTTGGTGTATAATGTATTACATAATACTTATACATTAACCACGCATTAGCAATTGTAACACTTGTAATTTGTTTATATAAAATATGTTTATAACGAAGATTATATACGGACGTGAGTCTAAATAATAGCCTATATATGCGTATTATGATTTGATTATGCGATTCGTAAAAAATTTTAACAAAATGGTCGTACGTTTATTTTGTCGCTACCAAAATGGAACTTGTTCAGTTTAAACCTAATCGTGTTCTACGCTTTGAAACGTACAAACTGTAGAATCGAGACAATGAATATGAACATTTCGATAATATTGTGAACACAAATCAACAAACCCCCTTGTGTACCGGTAAACGTGTTCTCATGACAATCCTTTTCGTCTGTGCCTTTTCACGCGCGTACGTTGAGTATACTTCGTTTCGGATTTAATTACGTTGACTATACCTTGTTATTCTAGTTGTTTAACAGAATAAGTAGTATTTGTAAGGGCGCTCATGATAAAAATCTGTCATTATTAATATACATATTTAGTCTGTCGTTTGCAATTACATTTATTTAAATCACCACCTTTAGTCCGCCAATCCTTTTTGGCATACACGTCTGGTAGCAGAGCGTAGTTTAGTTATTATTTGTATGACGGATCGGAATAAGGGTGTGTAATTGTAAGCACAGTTTTAGGACGTCAGTTACGTCACGAGCTATTATAATAGACTCATCACTCAGGTCTTCCCGTTTGTTGATTAGAACGTTAATTGCGTCTCTATGTGTTTTTATTATCTTGGATTGCGGTCGCTGTGTCGATAATTACTTGTACCCATTTATCAACGTCTGATCTGTCTCTTTAAGTATTCTAATTGATATAAACGTTTCGTGCGTTACGATAAGATGGCGAACACCGACGGTGCAAAAGATAGCCCAAGAGATATATTGCGTACTGAACGACATTTGACCCGGGCTATGACTAAACGCACCACTGTGGTCACGTCAATCCGGGACGTACACCCATTATCATTATTGATTTCAAAAGAACCAGACCTTGCGTCTGAACTCATCGTTATTGACTCCGCGTTCTGAAATCCATCGCTATGGAGGACTGTGCCGAATCCGACCGGACCCGTGACGCATTGTTAAACCAAACATACGTCGATGATGTGTGCACTGGTGCCGACTCAGTAACTGACGTGCTAAAACTCCGATTTGATTTAATATCGATTTTAGGCAGTGCGGGGTTGGAATTAAAGGAATGGTCCAGTGACACGTCGGATGTTTTGGATGTAGTACCGAGTGATCATCGAGTGAGTTGTCCGCCACCGTTCGATACCGACAATTATATTGGTATAAAGGTACTCGGCATTCAGTGGCATCCAACTGGCGATTAATTTTGTTGTGCTCTTCGTCTCGACGCTGAAGTTATTTATACTAAACGACGTTTACTATCCCTGATCGCGAGATTCTTTGACTCCTTGGGGCTATTCGTCCCGGCGATTGTCTATGGTAAATGCATTATGCAGGGCACTTGATCGCCGAAAATAACATGGGACGAACCACTCCCGGCTGACCATTCACCATGATTGGTCCACGTTTGTAAATGACTTACCGTCGCTTAACGATTTAAAGGTATCTCGACATTTTAATTCTTATCGCAGATCACCGTGCTTGTTGTTGGGCTTTTGCGACGCGTCACAACATGATTATTCCGCAGTCATATACATCAAAATGTTAGATCCTAGTTCCGAGCCGTCAATTTTCCTCGTCGGGACCAAAACGAAGTTCACCCCGAATAAAACCCTTACGATCCCTCGGCTGGAATTGAACGCGGCCTTACTACTGGCTCGTTGGATGGACCGAATTCGGAATACAATTGGATTTTTATTTAAATATTGTCGAATTATATGTATGGAGCGATTCAGCTATTGTATTATCGTGGTTGACAAATTAGCATATCGCGTTTAAAATTAATATTTCCAATCGTGTACACCAGATTATTTCGACAATTCCAAATTGTCGATGGTGTTGTACATGTTGTTCGCGTTATAACGCTACAGAGTGAAATTATCCGACCAGTAGTCAAGTTGATAATTTTACAACCACAACGATGATTTTCTTCCCTGTCTCAAACATCGGTTTCGTATACATTCAAAACCTTCTATTTTCCATTACTGTATTCATTATATATACTCGCACCTAATTATTATGTCAAAATTGGCCGCATTTGTCTAATACTTAAGCTCTTTGATTGTTATTGTATATTCTGTTCAAAAACCGTTTCAACTTCAAGAATGGAAGGATGAGCCTCCCATGGGGGGAGGATGTTAGATGACGCCAGTTGTACGGGTGAATCGTCGTTTGTTCTCGAACGTTCGATTGCCCGTGTCATCTCCCACCAAGGTGATATCGGTCGGAGATAACAAAGATTGCTGGTCGCCGTAGGTTTGATCAACGTCGCAACAAGTGCAGACGCTGCGGTTGAAACAACGTCATCACAATCGACGTGCGTTCGATGCGTTTACGGCATTGTTAAACACCTCGTGTTACGGTATTGTTATAAATATTGTCGTCGTTCACTGCTCCATCTAACCGTGTCATCCATAAGGTGACCGGTTCCAGAGGAGTCACTCGGTCTTTTTAGTCGGTGCCTTTTCACGCGCGTAAGTTGAGTATACTTCGTTTTAGATTTAATTACGTTGATCATATCTTGTTATTCTAGTTGTTTAATAGAGTAAGTAGTCTTTGTAAAGGTGCCCGAGATAACAACTATGTGTTATTATAATTACATATATTTAGTTCGTCGTTTACAATTACATTTATTTAAGTCACCACCATTAGTCGGCCATCCCTTTTTGGCATACACAAAGACAGGCAGGTGGATTTGACACAAAGTTAAAAACAAATATATATATTTTTATTTTTATTTTCAATTTTACTTAACAATATTAAGAGAAAAAATAGAAATTGAAATTTCGGTTTTTGATAAAAACTTAAACGAAATAATTTATTAAAACTCAAATCGACATATTTTACGTATCGTTTTACTTGAATAAAATGGTCTGTAGTTTCGTTCCTTCCGCAATATTATATAATTATCAAATAGTACATTTATCAAATGCAGTTTTTAGTATTTCATAAAATAATATATATCATAGAAAACAAACTTTGCAATAAATTAATTAACTCATGATGCAATATAAAAACACAAAACATAGAAATATAAAGACTAATAGATAATAAATTGATGTACAATACACACTTATGTAAATAGGTGTGTTATTTATCCAAGTGTTCATTTAGCGAAAAGTTCGAAAACAACTATCAAAGATCGGTAATACCACAGTCGAAAATATTCTCTTTAGTACAATATCTAGTGTTGAACATAAAAATCAAGCGTAATAAAATGTTATTTTACAGAGAGCTTCTTTTTTTGACACTAATACAATGCATATATAACATGGATTCAATACCAGGACTAGAAACAGATGATGTCGCGGAACAAATAATGGCTTATAAAGCGTCGTATATTGAAGAATACGAAAGACTTCGAGATATTACACAAATTCAACGGTTTCCAGATGAATTAATCCAAAAGATAGAATATTTTCTACTCCACGTTATCAAGCGATTAGTATATTATACAAAAACCTCACTGCTGGATCCATATACGAATCTCACTGACGAATTTTTATATGAGAAAAACACACACGACATAGAAATAACCGACTATCAACTTCAAGTATGTCATTATACTCCCGTAATTATGGACCTCGTATATATGCGAGCACTGAATTTGAACGGCATATTAGTTGTGTACAAAATTCATTATTATTTTTGTAATTTGTGGCTAACACACATATACGAAAATTGTTCAATCAAATCGTATAGTCCGAAACAATATACATGTGATGGAAATCATCTATTTTCGTTGTTTAAAAGACTATTCATCGAAGGTTTTCCGGAAGTAATGTTATCGAATAATTATCAAGAAAAAGATTTGAACACATTGAAAATAATAATTAAAGTTTTAAGAGAAATGGAAACATACATGTTTATTCAAAACAGTGCTCGATACAACGAAAACCTATTGGAATACATGCCAGACGGTGCACATATTGTTGCAGACATAAATACTAGTACAGCCGAGACACCAATAATTCCAACCATCGAAAATATAAACGAAAAATACAGGTCTTTTTTGATCGACAATTGTACATCACAAACACTACCTTCTCGACCAGATAATGACACGCAGCTGAACGAGGTACACAGATTAATTTTATACACATTTAATAGACTTCACCCTTACATATTAAGGAACTTACCAATTTTATTAAGAAGACATTTTAATTTTGCAAACAACGATACTGATGTGGTAGAAATTAATACAATAATATCAAAAGTGTTCCAAAATCTATGCGACAATGCTCCACTGATTTTATATTATTTAACAAATAATAATAACCATATTCATTTCGACGAAGACGGAAGATTACTAAGTTTATATTTGACGTATTGTTCCGATCGTATGGATAATATAAAATATCGGTGTCCCAGTTTATTGGTACCCAGTGACCATCAATTATATATTAAGGAATGTGTTGCGTTTTTGATGTACGATGAATTCAAGTTCAATTACATTTTGCAAAATCAAATGTTATTGCCTAATGATAATTACTTTGAGGATATCGAATGTGAGAAGGGTTATTTCAAATACATCAAACAAATCCACTACCAAATACGAACCTACTACAAGTATGAGCCTCGTGATGTTTGGACGACATTTAATTTCCTCAGTGGAAAATATTTTGTTACTAAAGAATACAGAAGGTCCCGGGAAATGAACGAGTTAAAAGAACAGACAATACAAATAAATGATAAAAATTTCACTTTATCTGAATTCTACACTATTTTACTGCCATTAAGTATGAACTGGAAAACAATTTCTACATTTCAAAATACAATATTATTCTATATTGATAGTATGAAGAAGAGATTTCTTTTTCGACATATGATGATGATCGTTCACTATTTGGAACGCAAACAAAATGGAATCAAACGCACTGGAATGAAATATCTATTATTGTCATTTCAATGGTACACGAAAAAACTTCATGTCTTTAATAAATTATTAAGTATATCGGGCACGTATAAACCTCAAGTTGATGACGAATCAATAATTATTAGCATTGAAAATTCAAATGAAACTAATGTGTTAAGCATAATTAAAAATGTAATTCCATCAGACTTAAATAATGAACTAAACAATTGGATTATACATGAAATTAATAACATCTCTGAAAATAGTACAGAACGTGTTAGTTTTGTAAGTCGCATTAGGTCAGTGGCAATAGAAAATTGTGAGGATGGTGTACGTTATATAAATGAATTTATCTCGACAGCAAACGAATCACTTGAGTATGGTACACAAACCAGTGACGATACATTAACAGTCTATTGTCAAAATAATGTACGTTACTTCTTTCAAAAGTCACACGATAGTATTAAGAACGTAATTAATTTTCATTGGATGCAACGTCAGTAATTACCTATAGAATGTAGATATAATCTTTCATTAGTCATATTCGTTAAATCTAACAATATAGATATTTATAATTTCCAATTATTTGTTATAATAATTGCTTTTTTTTATAGTCTGTTAAAAAATAAATATGTTATTTTTAATATGTTATTTGTGTATTCTTTTTAAAGGGATTTATTTTATTCAAATGAGATATTAAACTATTCATGAATTCGGAGGAAAAAAATAATTTACAAAATTCTTAAAAACATAAATTAGAATAAGAATAAGAGGAATAAGAAGCCCGAAGGAGAAGAGGTTGTATGCGATTGGGTATGATGAGGACAGCTGGGTCGTACGTAAATGATGTGGAAGATCGTGTCCAGTGGAGGTTTAGGACACAAGTGGCCTACCCCAAATAGCTGGAATAAAGACGAGAAAGAAAAATATTAAAATAACTATGTCTTACATTTTAATCGTATTTAGTATAATAATTTTTAAATTGTCTTGTGTTTATATTTATACATTAAAATAACAATAAATGTAAATTCGGAATTAAAATTGTTTTTAAAATAAAATAAATAATTTATTCTTCATTACATAAAGAGTTTTTATTGAATTTATTTTGAATTTTAAACACTGTAATATCCAATATACAATCGGTGGTGGTTTTTGATTTAGAATGCGCATCAAGTGTCTCCTAGTGACGTATAGGAACGAAATGTCTCGTCGTCCGAATTGTTAATCGGCATCTGAAAAATTATTGCCTCACGCTGTTTTGTCTGCTTTCGAAAATATTTTGACCACCATCATATATGCAAGTATTTTGAGAAATTGGCTGACTCATGAAACCAACTGTATTTGGTGTATAATGTATTACATAATACCTATACATTAAACACGCATAAGCAATTGTAACACTTGTTATTTGTTTACATCAAATATGTTTATAACAAAGATTATATGGCCATAGTTATAAGTTATAAATTATAACTTATAATTATAGTTTTAGTTATAGTTATAGTTATATCATCGGTATATATGCTCAGTCGGTCAGTTGTCGGTTGTGTTTTATTTCAGTAACAATGTATATGAAAATATCGATTGTTTAAAATGGTGGTTTTTCAATTGGTTATTTAAAAAATTATATATCAAAACACCCGATTTACATTGAATAATTATTTTTAGTATATAGCCCTAATAACCAAGAAAAGTAGATTTATAAAAAAATAATATTATAATCTTAATTATTAAAATAAAATTAAAATATTTTAATCTTGCAGTATAATATTTATGATAAAATATAAAGGTAGGCAGACGAATGAAACTTAAAATCGGTGTTTAAGGAATAAATTGTGGTACAATACACACTTATGAAAATAGGTGTGTTATTTATCCAAGTGTTAATTTACCGAAGAGTTCGAAAACAATTATTGATAAACATAGGTAGTACCACAGTCGTAAAATATTCTCTTTAGTACAATATCTAGTGTTGAACATGAACATCAAGCGTAATAAAATATTATTTTACACCGAACTTCTTGTTTTGACACTAATACAATGCATATATAACGTGGATTCAATACCAGAACTAGAAATAGATGATGTCGCGAAACAAATAAGGGCTTTTAAAGCGCGGTATATTGAAGAATACGGAACACTTCAAGATATTACACAAGTTCAACCGTTTCCAGATGAATTAATCCAAAAATTAGAATATTTTCTACTCGACGTTATCAAGCGATTAGTAAATTCTACAATGACTTCACTCCTGGATCCATATACGAATCTCACTGGCGATTTTCTATATAAGAAAAACACACACCACATAGAAATAACTGACTATCAACTTCAAGTATGCCATTATACTTCCGTAATTATGGACCTCGTATATATGCGTGCACTAAATTTGAACAACATATTAGTTGTATACAAAATTCATTATTACTTTTGTAAATTGTGGCTTACATACATATACAAAAATTGTTCAGTCAACTCGTTTAATTTAAAACAATACACATGTGATAAAAATAGTCTGTCTTCATTGTTTAATGAACTATTCCTTGAAGGTTTTCCCGAAGTAACGAAAACCAAGAATTTTAAAAAAAAAAATTTGACGTCTTTGAAAGAAATAATTAAAGTTTTAAAAGAAATGGAATCATATATGTTTATTCAAAATAGTGCCCGGTTCAACGAAAACCTATTGGAATACGTGCCAAACAGTGCACATATTATTGCTGACATAAATACTAGTACAGCTGTGACACGAAAACTGAAATCAATCAAACATACAAACAAACAACACAGGTCTTTTCTGATCAACCATTGTTGGGCACGAACACTTCCTCCTCAACCAGATAACGACACGCAACTGAACGAGGTACACAGATTAATTTTATACACATTCAATAGACTTTACCCTGTCATGATAAGTAAATTATCAATGTTATTACGAAGACATTATAATTCTCCATATAAACATATTGATGAAGATGGAATTAAAACACTAATATCAAACGTGTTCCAAAATCTATGCGACAATGCTCCACTGATTTTGTATTATTTAACAAATAATAATAACCATATTCACTTCGACGGAGACGGAAGATTGCTAAGTTTATATTTGACGTATTGTCCCGATCATATGGATAATATAAATTATCGGTGCCCTAGTTTATTGGTACCGGTGACGATCAACTATATATTAGTGATTGTGTTGCGTTTCTGATGTGCGATGAATTTATGTTCAATTACAATTTGCAAAATCAAATGTTATTTTCTGTTGATAATAACTTTGGCGATAGCAATTGTGAGAAGGGTTTGTTCAAATACATCGAAGAAATCCACGACTACTTACAAAACTACTATAATAATAAGTCTCCATATGTTTGGACGACATTTAATTTCCTCAGTGGAAAATATTTTGTTACTAAAGAATTCACTACGTCCTGGGAAATGAACGAGTTAAAGAAACAGACAATACAAATAAATGACGAGAATTTCACTTTATCTGAATTCTACACTATTTTACTGCCGTTAAGTTTGAACTGGAAAACAATTTCTACATTTCAAAATACAATATTTTCCTATATTGATAGTATGAAAAACAGATTTCTTTTTCGACATATGATAATGATCGTTCACTATTTGGATTGGAAACAAAATAGAATCGATCGCACAGGATTGAATGATCTAAAGATGTCATTAAAATGGTACACGGAAAAACTTCAAGCCTTTAATAAATTCTTAATTATATCGGGTTCTTATAAACCTAAAGTTGATGACGAATCAATAATTACTAACATTAGAAAATCAAATAAAACTAATGTGTTAAACATAACGAGGAACGCAATTCCATCAGAATTAAATCAGGAATTAAACAGTTGGATTTTTCATGAACTTGATAACGTCACTGAAAATAGTACAGAACCTGTTAGGTTTGTAAGTCGCATTAGGTCAGTTGCAATAGAAAATTGTGAGGATGGTGTACGTTATATAAACGAATTTATCTCGACAGCAAACGAATCACTTGAGTATGCTACACAAACCAATGACGATACATTAACAGTCTATTGTCAAAATAATGTAAGAAACTTCTTCAAAGAGTCACACGATAGTATTACGGAAGCGGTGAAGTTGAAATGGAATCTAAGTGAATAATTATATACATTATACATAACCTATACATTATAAAAATAATCACTTCCTTTGGTTATGACCAATAAATCTAACATATATTAATTTAAGATTTCTAATTATTTGTACTAATGTTTGCCGTTTTTTTTATAGTCTGTTAAAAATTAAAATATGTTATTTTTTAAATATTATTTGTGTATTAATTTTAGAGGGATTTATTTTATTCAAATGAGATATTAAGTATTGATGAATTCGAAGGAAAAAGTGTTTTTCAAAATTCTTAGAATCATAAATTAGAATAAGAATAAGAGGAAAAAGAAACCCGAAAAGGAAGAGGTTGGATGCGATTGGGTATGATGAGGACAGCTGGTTGTGCGTAAGTGATGTGGAAGATCGTGTCAAGTGGGGGCTTAGGACACATGTGGCCTGTCCCAAATAGCTGGAATAAAGACGAAAAAGAAAAATATTAAAATAACTATGTCTAACATTTTAATCGTATTTAGTTTAATAATGTTTAAACTGTCGTGTGTCTATTTTTATATATTAAGGTAAATATAAATGTAAATTCGTAATTAAAATTGTTTTTAAAATAAAATAAATGATTTATTCTTCATTACATATAGAGTTTTTATTGATATTATCATAGTGTTTATGGATAATATTAGTCATCATTTATTTCTGAATTTGGAAACAATGTAATATCCGATACACTTGGTGGTGTTTTTTGATTTAGAATGCGCATCAAGTGTTTCCTAGTGACGTATAGGAACGAAATGTCTCGTCGTCCGAATGTTTATCGGCATCTGAAAAAAGATTATTGCCTCACGCTGTTTTGTCTGCTTTCGAAAATATTTTGACCACCATCATATATGCAAGTATTTTGAACAATGTGTCTGACTCATGAAACCAACTGTTTTTGGTGTATAATGTATTACATAATACCTATACATTAACCACGTATTAGCAATTGTAACACTTGTAATTTGTTTACATAAAATATGTTTATAACGAAGTTTATATACTGACGTGAGCCTAAATAATACCCTATACATGTGTATTATGTTTTAATTATGCGATTCGTAAGAAACGTTTAATAAAATGGTCGTACGTTTATTTGTCGAGACCAAAATGGCACTTGTTCAATTTAAACCTAATCGTGTTCTACGCTATGAAACGTATAAACCGTAGAGATTGCAGATAAAAATGTTTTTCTACTTGCAATGCTTATTTCCGCCAGCACCACCACTTTACGCTATCAACGTATTATTATATGTGCTATATATATTATACAATATTACACATTTTATATTTATACATATACATTTTGTGTCTAAATATAAAATGTAAAGTTCTTGGATAATATAATATTAGGAGATTGGATTAATTGTTTCTAACTTGTTGCATTAATATAAATAGTAATTTATTTAACCGTAAATGTTTTTATGTTTATTAAGTGAAATAAAAATAAATTTTTTGTACAAACTTAAGTAAGAATATTTTGAAGCAGATATATTTATTGTTTATTATATTTATAATAATAAATATTTTTTATTTTTAAAAAAATATATTATAATTTAAAATAATTATAAATATTATTATAATTACAATATAATATATTTATTATATGTAGGTTTATTATATTATAGATACAGTGAGTATTCTTATATTAAATTACTATCAGAAAACCCATTTTTAAAATCGGCTATTTCAGCACTCCACCGTGAATGTTTATATTTACATTGTGTGTCTAAATATGAAATATAAAATTATTGGGTAAAATTTTACACACGGATATTTTTCATATAAATAAACTCTTTTTTTTTTTTTAGAAAATATATACTAAATAGTATATACTAATACTATATACTAGAGTTTTTATTGATATTATCATAGTGTTTATGGATAATATTAGTCATCATTTATTTCTGAATTTGGAAACAATGTAATATCCGATACACTTGGTGGTGTTTTTTGATTTAGAATGCGCATCAAGTGTTTCCTAGTGACGTATAGGAACGAAATGTCTCGTCGTCCGAAATGTTTATCGGCATCTGAAAAAAGATTATTGCCTCACGCTGTTTTGTCTGCTTTCGAAAATATTTTGACCACCATCATATATGCAAGTATTTTGAACAATGTGTCTGACTCATGAAACCAACTGTTTTTGGTGTATAATGTATTACATAATACCTATACATTAAACACGCATAAGCAATTGTAACACTTGTTATTTGTTTACATAAAATATGTTTATAACGAAGACCGGTATGACCGTCGTTACTGACGAACTTTAAGTAATACCTTATATATGCGTAATATGTTTTGATTATGAGATTCGTAATAAATTTTAATAAAATGGTCGTACGTTTATTTTGTCAGGACCAAAATGGAACTTGTTCAGTTTTAAAACTAATCGTGTTTACGGGTGGTGGGGGGGGTTTTGAGGAACACACACACAACCACACAACCACCCCAACCACTAACAACACACAACAACACAACTCCCCACCCCACACCCTCCAACCCCCAACACCCCACCCCCAACACTCCCACAACACCCCACCCCCTACACCCACCCACACCCCCTACACATTCACCCCCACCCAAAACCCCCACCCACCACCCAAACACACCCACACCCCACACACCTACATTCTTACATACAAACACACACAACAACACAAAA
>CM032347.1:4528734-4553334 GCA_019022885.1 Schlechtendalia chinensis
AACAAAAACCCTCGGGGGAACCTAGAACCGAAAACCGTTTTTAGTGTCCGCGCCAAAGTATTCCGATCGTTTTATCTGTATTTTTAAAAATGTATAATTCGAATGATCGCGTATTTTACACGACATGATCATTTTACACAACATCGTTAATTCATCATTTATTACTCATCAAAATTCATATTTTCAATTATCTATTTAGGCTAATAGTAGACTCGTAACTATTGAGTGATTTCCTACGATTGTCTTTAATTTTAAACGGATTATTTGTTTTTATCGTGCAATAAATTTAACGGTTTGCAGTTTTTCAAACGAAAAATAAATACACATATCAATAGCGTGTCCATGGAGACATGACCCCCACCACATTGTTCATATAAACGTAATAAAATAGTATATTTTATTCAATTGAAAAATATGCTACGGATTAATGCTTTTAATTCTTATCGATTTGGTTGATAGCAATTTGTCAAAACGAATGTTTTCAAATTTAAATATTTTATCCTAACCAATCGATATAAAAATAAAAAAAATATATAAGTGTAAATTGTTAATATATAATTGTTAAATAAGTGAAATGTGTCACTTATCGCGGACTCGTATGCGTTAATCATTTTTCTTAATAGGTTTATATTGAATGTGTGTGTGTGTGTGTGTGTAGATGTGTGTGTGTGTGTGTGTGTGTGGGTGTATGTGTGTGTGTAGGTGTGTGTGTGTGTGTGTGTGTGTGTGTGTGTGTGTGTATGTAGATGTAGGTGTGTGTGTGTGTGTGTGTGTGTGGTGGGTGTATGTGAATGTGTAGGTGTAGGTGTGTGTGTAGGTGTAGGTGTGTGTGTGAGTGTGTGAGTGTGTGTGTGTGTGTGTGTGTGTGTGTGTGTGTGTGTGTGTGTGTGTGTGTGTGTGTGTGTGTGTGTGTGTGTGTGTGTGTGTGTGTGTGTGTGTGTGTGTGTGTGTGTGTTCTCTCACAACACCCCCCAGCCGACACCACGTAGAACACGATTAGTTTTAAACTGAACAAGTTCCATTTTGGTCCTGACAAAATAAACGTACGACCATTTTATTAAAATTTATTACGAATCTCATAATCAAAACATATTACGCATATATAAGGTATTACTTAAAGTTCGTCAGTAACGACGGTCATACCGGTCTTCGTTATAAACATATTTTATGTAAACAAATAACAAGTGTTACAATTGCTTATGCGTGTTTAATGTATAGGTATTATGTAATACATTATACACCAAATACAGTTGGTTTCATGAGTCAGCCAATTTCTCAAAATACTTGCATATATGATGGTGGTCAAAATATTTTCGAAAGCAGACAAAACAGCGTGAGGCAATAATCTTTTTTCAGATGCCGATAAACATTTCGGACGACGAGACATTTCGTTCCTATACGTCACTAGGAAACACTTGATGCGCATTCTAAATCAAAAACCACCACCAAGTGTATCGGATATTACATTGTTTCCAAATTCAGAAATAAATGATGACTAATATTATCCATAAACACTATGATAATATCAATAAAAACTCTATATGTAATGAAGAATAAATCATTTATTTTATTTTAAAAACAATTTTAATTACGAATTTACATTTATGTTTACCTTAATATATAAAAATAGACACACGACAGTTTAAACATTATTAAACTAAATACGATTAAAATGTTAGACATAGTTATTTTAATATTTTTCTTTTTCGTCTTTATTCCAGCTATTTGGGACAGGCCACATGTGTCCTAAGCCCCCACTTGACACGATCTTCCACATCACTTACGCACAACCAGCTGTCCTCATCATACCCAATCGCATCCAACCTCTTCCTTTTCGGGTTTCTTTTTCCTCTTATTCTTATTCTAATTTATGATTCTAAGAATTTTGAAAAACACTTTTTCCTTCGAATTCATCAATACTTAATATCTCATTTGAATAAATAAATCCCTCTAAAATTAATACACAAATAATATTTAAAAAATAACATATTTTAATTTTTAACAGACTATAAAAAAAACGGCAAACATTAGTACAAATAATTAGAAATCTTAAATTAATATATGTTAGATTTATTGGTCATAACCAAAGGAAGTGATTATTTTTATAATGTATAGGTTATGTATAATGTATATAATTATTCACTTAGATTCCATTTCAACTTCACCGCTTCCGTAATACTATCGTGTGACTCTTTGAAGAAGTTTCTTACATTATTTTGACAATAGACTGTTAATGTATCGTCATTGGTTTGTGTAGCATACTCAAGTGATTCGTTTGCTGTCGAGATAAATTCGTTTATATAACGTACACCATCCTCACAATTTTCTATTGCAACTGACCTAATGCGACTTACAAACCTAACAGGTTCTGTACTATTTTCAGTGACGTTATCAAGTTCATGAAAAATCCAACTGTTTAATTCCTGATTTAATTCTGATGGAATTGCGTTCCTCGTTATGTTTAACACATTAGTTTTATTTGATTTTCTAATGTTAGTAATTATTGATTCGTCATCAACTTTATGTTTATAAGAACCCGATATAATTAAGAATTTATTAAAGGCTTGAAGTTTTTCCGTGTACCATTTTAATGACATCTTTAGATCATTCAATCCTGTGCGATCGATTCTATTTTGTTTCCAATCCAAATAGTGAACAATCATTATCATATGTCGAAAAAGAAATCTGTTTTTCATACTATCAATATAGGAAAATATTGTATTTTGAAATGTAGAAATTGTTTTCCAGTTCAAACTTAACGGCAGTAAAATAGTGTAGAATTCAGATAAAGTGAAATTCTCGTCATTTATTTGTATTGTCTGTTTCTTTAACTCGTTCATTTCCCAGGACGTAGTGAATTCTTTAGTAACAAAATATTTTCCACTGAGGAAATTAAATGTCGTCCAAACATATGGAGACTTATTATTATAGTAGTTTTGTAAGTAGTCGTGGATTTCTTCGATGTATTTGAACAAACCCTTCTCACAATTGCTATCGCCAAAGTTATTATCAACAGAAAATAACATTTGATTTTGCAAATTGTAATTGAACATAAATTCATCGCACATCAGAAACGCAACACAATCACTAATATATAGTTGATCGTCACCGGGTACCAATAAACTAGGGCACCGATAATTTATATTATCCATATGATCGGGACAATACGTCAAATATAAACTTAGCAATCTTCCGTCTCCGTCGAAGTGAATATGGTTATTATTATTTGTTAAATAATACAAAATCAGTGGAGCATTGTCGCATAGATTTTGGAACACGTTTGATATTAGTGTTTTAATTCCATCTTCATCAATATGTTTATATGGAGAATTATAATGTCTTCGTAATAACATTGATAATTTACTTATCATGACAGGGTAAAGTCTATTGAATGTGTATAAAATTAATCTGTGTACCTCGTTCAGTTGCGTGTCGTTATCTGGTTGAGGAGGAAGTGTTCGTGCCCAACAATGGTTGATCAGAAAAGACCTGTGTTGTGTGTTTGTATGTTTGATTGATTTCAGTTTTCGTGTCACAGCTGTACTAGTATTTATGTCAATAATAATTTGTGCACTGTTTGGCACGTATTCCAATAGGTTTTCGTTGAACCGGGCACTATTTTGAATAAACATATATGATTCCATTTCTTTTAAAACTTTAATTATTTCTTTCAAAGACGTCAAATTTTTTTTTTTAAAATTCTTGGTTTTCGTTACTTCGGGAAAACCTTCAAGGAATAGTTCATTAAACAATGAAGACAGACTATTTTTATCACATGTGTATTGTTTTGAATTAAACGAGTTGACTGAACAATTTTTGTATATGTATGTAAGCCACAATTTACAAAAGTAATAATGAATTTTGTATACAACTAATATGTTGTTCAAATTTAGTGCACGCATATATACGAGGTCCATAATTACGGAAGTATAATGGCATACTTGAAGTTGATAGTCAGTTATTTCTATGTGGTGTGTGTTTTTCTTATATAGAAAATCGCCAGTGAGATTCGTATATGGATCCAGGAGTGAAGTCATTGTAGAATTTACTAATCGCTTGATAACGTCGAGTAGAAAATATTCTAATTTTTGGATTAATTCATCTGGAAACGGTTGAACTTGTGTAATATCTTGAAGTGTTCCGTATTCTTCAATATACCGCGCTTTAAAAGCCCTTATTTGTTTCGCGACATCATCTATTTCTAGTTCTGGTATTGAATCCACGTTATATATGCATTGTATTAGTGTCAAAACAAGAAGTTCGGTGTAAAATAATATTTTATTACGCTTGATGTTCATGTTCAACACTAGATATTGTACTAAAGAGAATATTTTACGACTGTGGTACTACCTATGTTTATCAATAATTGTTTTCGAACTCTTCGGTAAATTAACACTTGGATAAATAACACACCTATTTTCATAAGTGTGTATTGTACCACAATTTATTCCTTAAACACCGATTTTAAGTTTCATTCGTCTGCCTACCTTTATATTTTATCATAAATATTATACTGCAAGATTAAAATATTTTAATTTTATTTTAATAATTAAGATTATAATATTATTTTTTTATAAATCTACTTTTCTTGGTTATTAGGGCTATATACTAAAAATAATTATTCAATGTAAATCGGGTGTTTTGATATATAATTTTTTAAATAACCAATTGAAAAACCACCATTTTAAACAATCGATATTTTCATATACATTGTTACTGAAATAAAACACAACCGACAACTGACCGACTGAGCATATATACCGATGATATAACTATAACTATAACTAAAACTATAATTATAAGTTATAATTTATAACTTATAACTATGGCCATATAATCTTTGTTATAAACATATTTGATGTAAACAAATAACAAGTGTTACAATTGCTTATGCGTGTTTAATGTATAGGTATTATGTAATACATTATACACCAAATACAGTTGGTTTCATGAGTCAGCCAATTTCTCAAAATACTTGCATATATGATGGTGGTCAAAATATTTTCGAAAGCAGACAAAACAGCGTGAGGCAATAATTTTTCAGATGCCGATTAACAATTCGGACGACGAGACATTTCGTTCCTATACGTCACTAGGAGACACTTGATGCGCATTCTAAATCAAAAACCACCACCGATTGTATATTGGATATTACAGTGTTTAAAATTCAAAATAAATTCAATAAAAACTCTTTATGTAATGAAGAATAAATTATTTATTTTATTTTAAAAACAATTTTAATTCCGAATTTACATTTATTGTTATTTTAATGTATAAATATAAACACAAGACAATTTAAAAATTATTATACTAAATACGATTAAAATGTAAGACATAGTTATTTTAATATTTTTCTTTCTCGTCTTTATTCCAGCTATTTGGGGTAGGCCACTTGTGTCCTAAACCTCCACTGGACACGATCTTCCACATCATTTACGTACGACCCAGCTGTCCTCATCATACCCAATCGCATACAACCTCTTCTCCTTCGGGCTTCTTATTCCTCTTATTCTTATTCTAATTTATGTTTTTAAGAATTTTGTAAATTATTTTTTTCCTCCGAATTCATGAATAGTTTAATATCTCATTTGAATAAAATAAATCCCTTTAAAAAGAATACACAAATAACATATTAAAAATAACATATTTTATTTTTTAACAGACTATAAAAAAAGCAATTATTATAACAAATAATTGGAAATTATAAATATCTATATTGTTAGATTTAACGAATATGACTAATGAAAGATTATATCTACATTCTATAGGTAATTACTGACGTTGCATCCAATGAAAATTAATTACGTTCTTAATACTATCGTGTGACTTTTGAAAGAAGTAACGTACATTATTTTGACAATAGACTGTTAATGTATCGTCACTGGTTTGTGTACCATACTCAAGTGATTCGTTTGCTGTCGAGATAAATTCATTTATATAACGTACACCATCCTCACAATTTTCTATTGCCACTGACCTAATGCGACTTACAAAACTAACACGTTCTGTACTATTTTCAGAGATGTTATTAATTTCATGTATAATCCAATTGTTTAGTTCATTATTTAAGTCTGATGGAATTACATTTTTAATTATGCTTAACACATTAGTTTCATTTGAATTTTCAATGCTAATAATTATTGATTCGTCATCAACTTGAGGTTTATACGTGCCCGATATACTTAATAATTTATTAAAGACATGAAGTTTTTTCGTGTACCATTGAAATGACATTGATAGATATTTCATTCCAGTGCGTTTGATTCCATTTTGTTTGCGTTCCAAATAGTGAACGATCATCATCATATGTCGAAAAAGAAATCTCTTCTTCATACTATCAATATAGAATAATATTGTATTTTGAAATGTAGAAATTGTTTTCCAGTTCATACTTAATGGCAGTAAAATAGTGTAGAATTCAGATAAAGTGAAATTTTTATCATTTATTTGTATTGTCTGTTCTTTTAACTCGTTCATTTCCCGGGACCTTCTGTATTCTTTAGTAACAAAATATTTTCCACTGAGGAAATTAAATGTCGTCCAAACATCACGAGGCTCATACTTGTAGTAGGTTCGTATTTGGTAGTGGATTTGTTTGATGTATTTGAAATAACCCTTCTCACATTCGATATCCTCAAAGTAATTATCATTAGGCAATAACATTTGATTTTGCAAAATGTAATTGAACTTGAATTCATCGTACATCAAAAACGCAACACATTCCTTAATATATAATTGATGGTCACTGGGTACCAATAAACTGGGACACCGATATTTTATATTATCCATACGATCGGAACAATACGTCAAATATAAACTTAGTAATCTTCCGTCTTCGTCGAAATGAATATGGTTATTATTATTTGTTAAATAATATAAAATCAGTGGAGCATTGTCGCATAGATTTTGGAACACTTTTGATATTATTGTATTAATTTCTACCACATCAGTATCGTTGTTTGCAAAATTAAAATGTCTTCTTAATAAAATTGGTAAGTTCCTTAATATGTAAGGGTGAAGTCTATTAAATGTGTATAAAATTAATCTGTGTACCTCGTTCAGCTGCGTGTCATTATCTGGTCGAGAAGGTAGTGTTTGTGATGTACAATTGTCGATCAAAAAAGACCTGTATTTTTCGTTTATATTTTCGATGGTTGGAATTATTGGTGTCTCGGCTGTACTAGTATTTATGTCTGCAACAATATGTGCACCGTCTGGCATGTATTCCAATAGGTTTTCGTTGTATCGAGCACTGTTTTGAATAAACATGTATGTTTCCATTTCTCTTAAAACTTTAATTATTATTTTCAATGTGTTCAAATCTTTTTCTTGATAATTATTCGATAACATTACTTCCGGAAAACCTTCGATGAATAGTCTTTTAAACAACGAAAATAGATGATTTCCATCACATGTATATTGTTTCGGACTATACGATTTGATTGAACAATTTTCGTATATGTGTGTTAGCCACAAATTACAAAAATAATAATGAATTTTGTACACAACTAATATGCCGTTCAAATTCAGTGCTCGCATATATACGAGGTCCATAATTACGGGAGTATAATGACATACTTGAAGTTGATAGTCGGTTATTTCTATGTCGTGTGTGTTTTTCTCATATAAAAATTCGTCAGTGAGATTCGTATATGGATCCAGCAGTGAGGTTTTTGTATAATATACTAATCGCTTGATAACGTGGAGTAGAAAATATTCTATCTTTTGGATTAATTCATCTGGAAACCGTTGAATTTGTGTAATATCTCGAAGTCTTTCGTATTCTCCAATATACGACGCTTTATAAGCCATTATTTGTTCCGCGACATCATCTGTTTCTAGTCCTGGTATTGAATCCATGTTATATATGCATTGTATTAGTGTCAAAAAAAGAAGCTCTCTGTAAAATAACATTTTATTACGCTTGATTTTTATGTTCAACACTAGATATTGTACTAAAGAGAATATTTTTCGACTGTGGTATTACCGATCTTTGATAGTTGTTTTCGAACTTTTCGCTAAATGAACACTTGGATAAATAACACACCTATTTACATAAGTGTGTATTGTACATCAATTTATTATCTATTAGTCTTTATATTTCTATGTTTTGTGTTTTTATATTGCATCATGAGTTAATTAATTTATTGCAAAGTTTGTTTTCTATGATATATATTATTTTATGAAATACTAAAAACTGCATTTGATAAATGTACTATTTGATAATTATATAATATTGCGGAAGGAACGAAACTACAGACCATTTTATTCAAGTAAAACGATACGTAAAATATGTCGATTTGAGTTTTAATAAATTATTTCGTTTAAGTTTTTATCAAAAACCGAAATTTCAATTTCTATTTTTTCTCTTAATATTGTTAAGTAAAATTGAAAATAAAAATAAAAATATATATATTTGTTTTTAACTTTGTGTCAAATCCACCTGCCTGTCTTTGTGTATGCCAAAAAGGGATGGCCGACTAATGGTGGTGACTTAAATAAATGTAATTGTAAACGACGAACTAAATATATGTAATTATAATAACACATAGTTGTTATCTCGGGCACCTTTACAAAGACTACTTACTCTATTAAACAACTAGAATAACAAGATATGATCAACGTAATTAAATCTAAAACGAAGTATACTCAACTTACGCGCGTGAAAAGGCACCGACTAAAAAGACCGAGTGACTCCTCTGGAACCGGTCACCTTATGGATGACACGGGTAGATGGAGCAGTGAACGACGACAATATTTATAACAATACCGTAACACGAGGTGTTTAACAATGCCGTAAACGCATCGAACGCACGTCGATTGTGATGACGTTGTTTCAACCGCAGCGTCTGCACTTGTTGCGACGTTGATCAAACCTACGGCGACCAGCGATCTTTGTTATCTCCGACCGATATCACCTTGGTGGGAGATGACACGGGCAATCGAACGTTCGAGAACAAACGACGATTCACCCGTACAACTGGCGTCATCTAACATCCTCCCCCCATGGGAGGCTCATCCTTCCATTCTTGAAGTTGAAACGGTTTTTGAACAGAATATACAATAACAATCAAAGAGCTTAAGTATTAGACAAATGCGGCCAATTTTGACATAATAATTAGGTGCGAGTATATATAATGAATACAGTAATGGAAAATAGAAAGGGTTTTGAATGTATACGAAACCGATGTTTGAGACAGGGAAGAAAATCATCGTTGTGGTTGTAAAATTATCAACTTGACTACTGGTCGGATAATTTCACTCTGTAGCGTTATAACGCGAACAACATGTACAACACCATCGACAATTTGGAATTATCGAAATAATCTGGTGTACACGATTGGAAATATTAATTTTAAACGCGATATGCTAATTTGTCAACCACATAATACAATAGCTGAATCGCTCCATACATATAATTCGACAATATTTAAATAAAAATCCAAGTGTATTCCGAATTCGGTCCATCCAACGAGCCAGTAGTAAGGCCGCGTTCAATTCCAGCCGAGGGATCGTAAGGGTTTTATTCGGGGTGAACTTCGTTTTGGTCCCGACGAGGAAAATTGACGGCTCGGAACTCGGATCTAACATTTTGATGTATATGACTGCGGAATAATCATGTTGTGACGCGTCGCAAAAGCCCAACAACAAGCACGGTGATCTGCGATAAGAATTAAAATGTCGAGATACCTTTAAATCGTTAAGCGACGGTAAGTCATTTACAAACGTGGACCAATCATGGTGAATGGTCAGCCGGGAGTGGTTCGTCCCATGTTATTTTCGGCGATCAAGTGCCCTGCATAATGTATTTACCATAGACAATCGCCGGGACGAATAGCCCCAAGGGGTCAAAGAATCTCGCGATCATGGATAGTAAACGTCGTTTAGTATAAATAACTTCAGCGTCGAGACGAAGAGCACAACAAAATTAATCGCCAGTTGGATGCCACTGAATGCCGAGTACCTTTATACCAATATAATTGTCGGTATCGAACGGTGGCGGACAACTCACTCGATGATCACTCGGTACTACATCCAAAACATCCGACGTGTCACTGGACCATTCCTTTAATTCCAACCCCGCACTGCCTAAAATCGATATTAAATCAAATCGGAGTTTTAGCACGTCAGTTACTGAGTCGGCACCAGTGCACACATCATCGACGTATGTTTGGTTTAACAATGCGTCACGGGTCCGGTCGGATTCGGCACAGTCCTCCATAGCGATGGATTTCAGAACGCGGAGTCAATAACGATGAGTTCAGACGCAAGGTCTGGTTCTTTTGAAATCAATAATGATAATGGGTGTACGTCCCGGATTGACGTGACCACAGTGGTGCGTTTAGTCATAGCCCGGGTCAAATGTCGTTCAGTACGCAATATATCTCTTGGGCTATCTTTTGCACCGTCGGTGTTCGCCATCTTATCGTAACGCACGAAACGTTTATATCAATTAGAATACTTAAAGAGACAGATCAGACGTTGATAAATGGGTACAAGTAATTATCGACACAGAGACCGCAATCCAAGATAATAAAAACACATAGAGACGCAATTAACGTTCTAATCAACAAACGGGAAGACCTGAGTGATGAGTCTAATATAATAGCTCGTGACGTAACTAACGTCCCAAAACTGTGCTTACAATTACACACCCTTATTCCGATCCGTCATACAAATAATAACTAAACTACGCTCTGCTACCAGACGTGTATGCCAAAAAGGATTGGCGGACTAAAGGTGGTGATTTAAATAAATGTAATTGCAAACGACAGACTAAATATGTATATTAATAATGACAGATTTTTATCATGAGCGCCCTTACAAATACTACTTATTCTGTTAAACAACTAGAATAACAAGGTATAGTCAACGTAATTAAATCCGAAACGAAGTATACTCAACGTACGCGCGTGAAAAGGCACAGACGAAAAGGACTGTCAAGAGAACACGTTTACCGGTACACAAGGGGGTTTGTTGATTTGTGTTCACAATATTATCGAAATGTTCATATTCATTGTCTCGATTCTACAGTTTGTACGTTTCAAAGCGTAGAACACGATTAGGTTTAAACTGAACAAGTTCCATTTTGGTAGCGACAAAATAAACGTACGACCATTTTGTTAAAATTTTTTACGAATCGCATAATCAAATCATAATACGCATATATAGGGTATTATTTAGGCTCACGTCCGTATATAATCTTCGTTATAAACATATTTTATATAAACAAATTACAAGTGTTACAATTGCAAATGCGTGGTTAATGTATAAGTATTATGTAATACATTATACACCAAAAACAGTTGGTTTCATGAGTCAGACAAATTGTTCAAAATACGTGCATATATGATGGTGGTCTAAATGTTTTCGAAAGCAGACAAACAAGCGTGAGGCAATAATCTTTTTTCAGATATCGATTGTATCGGATATTACAGAGTTTCAAATTCGCAATAAATTATGACTAATATTATCAATAAACATTATGATAATATAAATAAAAACTCCATATTTAATGAAGAATAAATCATTTATTATATTTTAAAAACAATTATAATTACGAATTTACATTTATTGTTATTTTAATATATAAAAATAGACACATGACAATTTAAAAATTATTATACTTTATACGATTATAATATACGATATAATTATTTTAATATTCTTCTTCTTCTCCCCTTTAACCTAGCTATTTGGAGTCGGCCAACTGTGTCCCAAAACTCCACTTGACACGATCTTCCACATCATTTACACACAACCAGCTGTCCTCATCACACCCAATCGCATACAACCTCTTATACTTCGGGATTTTATTTCCAGCTTATTTTTATTTTTATTTATGATTCTTAGAATTTAGTAAATTATTCTTTTCCTCCGAATTCATAAATACTTTAATATCACATTTGAATAAAATAAATCCCTCTAAAATTAATACACAACTAACATATTTTAATTTTTAACAGACTGTAATAGAAAGGCAAACAGTAGTACAAATAAAAAGAAATTTTAAATTAAGACATGTTAGATTTATTAGTCATAATTAAAAAAAGTGATTATTTATATAATGTATAGGTAATGTATAACGTAAATAATTATTCATCTAGATTCAATTTCAATTTCATCGCTTTCGTAATTCTATCGTGTGACTTTTTGAAGAAGTAACGTACATTATTTTGACAATAGACTGTTAATGTATCGTCACTGGATTGTGTAGCATACTCAAGTGATTCGTTTGCTGTCGAGATAAATTCATTTATAAAACGTACCCCATCCAAACAATTTTCTATTGCAACTGACCTAATACGACTTACAAAACTAACACGTTTTGTACTATTTTCGATGATTTTAGTTCGTTCAGATGCAGCCCAATATCTTAATGCAAAATTTAAGTCTGATGGAATTGCGTTATTAATTATGCTTAACACATTAGTTTTATTTGAATTTTCAATGCTAGTAATTATTGATTCGTCATCAACTTGAGATTTGTAAGTGCCCGATATACTTAAGAATTTATTAAAAACTTGATGTTTTTCCGTGTACCATTTAAATGACATCCTTAGATATATCATTCCAGTGTCATTGATTTTATTTTGTTTGTACTCCAAATAGTCAACGATCAACTTCATATGTCGAAAAAGAAATCTGTTCTTCATACTATCGATATGGAAGAATATTGTTTTTTGAAATGTAGAAATTGTTTTCCAGTTCAAACTTAACGGCAGTAAAATAGTGTAGAATTCAGATAAAGTGAAATTCTTGTCATTTATTTGTATTGTCTGTTCTTTTAACTCGTTCATTTCCCGGGACGTTGTGAATTCTTTAGTAACAAAATATTTTCCACTGAGGAAATTAAATGTCGTCCAAACATCACGAGACTCATGATTGTATAAGTTTTGGATGTGGTAGTGGATTTCTGCGATGTATTTGAAATAACCCTTCTCACATTCGCTATCCTCAACGTAATGATCATTAGCCAATAACATTGGATCATGCAATGTGTAATTGAACATAAATTCATCGTACATCAGAAACGCAATACAGTCCCTAATATATAATTGATCGTCACCGGGTACCAATATACTGGGGCACCGATAATTTATATTATCCATTGGATCGGGACAATACGTCAAATACAAACTTAGTAATCTTCTGTCTTCGTCAAAATGAGTATGGTTATTATTATTTGTTAAGTAATACAGAATAAGTGGAGCATTGTCGCATAGATTTTGGAACACGTTTGATATTAGTGTTTTAATTCCATTCTCATCAATATGCTCGTATGGAGAATTATAATGTCTTCCTAATAACATTGATAATTTATTTAACATGTAAGGGTAAAGACTGTTGAATGTGTATAAAATTAATCTGTACACCTCGTTCAGTTGCGTGTCGTTATCTGGTTGAAGAGGAAAGGTTTGTGACTTACAATTGTTGATAAGAAAAGACCTGTATTGTTTGTTTGTATGTTTGATTGATTTCAGTTTTTCTGTCACGGCTGTACTACTATTTATGTCAGCAATAATATATGCACTGTTTGGCACGTATTCCAATAGGTTTTCGTTGTATCGAGCACTGTTTTGGATTAACATATATGTTTCCATTTCTCTTAAAATTTTAATAATTACTTTCAAAGATTTTAAATCTTTTTTTTTTAAATTCTCCGATAACGGTACTTCGGGAAAACCTTCAATGAATAGTTTTTTAAACAACGAAAACAGGCGGCTTCCATCACATGTATATTGTTTCGAATTAAATGAGTTGGCAGAACAATTTTCGTATATGTGTGTAAGCCACAAATTACAAAAATAATAATGAATTTTGTATACAACTAATATGTTGTTCAAATTCAGTGCTCGCATATATACGAGGTCTATAATTACAGGAGTATAATGACATACTTGAAGTTGATAGTCAGTTATTTCTATATCGTGTGTGATTTTTTCATATAAAAATTCGTCAGTGAGATTCGTATATGGATCCAGCAGTGAGGTTTTTGTATAATATACTAATCGCTTGATAACGTCGAGTAGAAAATATTCTAATTTTTGGATTAATTCCTCTGGAAACTGTTGAATTTGTGTAATATCTTGAAGTCTTTCGTATTCTTCAATATACGACGCTTTATAAGCCATTATTTGTTCCGCGACATCATCTGTTTCCTGTCCTGGCATTGAATCCACGTTATATATACATTGCATGAGCGTCAAAATAATGAGCTCAGTGTAAAATAACATTTTATTATGCTTGATGTTCATGTTCAACACTAGATATTGTATTATAGAGAATAATGTACGACTGAGGTACTACCTATCTTTGACAATAATTGTTTTCGAACTATTCGCTAAATGAACATTTGGATAAATAATAGACTTATTTACATAAGTGTGTATTGTACCACAATTTATTCTCTAAACACCGACTTTGAATATCATTCGTCTGCTAACTTTTATATTTTATCATGAATATTATATCGCAATATTAGAATATTATAACTGTACATATTATTTTTTTATAAATATAATTTTCTTGGTTATTAGGGTTATATACTAAAAATAATTATTCAATGTAAATCGGGTGTGTTGATATATGATTTATCAAAAACCCAATTGAAAAACCACCACATTTAACAACTAAGATTTTCATATACATAGTTATTGGAATAAAACACAACGGACAAATTACTGATTGAGCATATATACCGATGATATAACTATAACTAAACTATAACTATTCAATTAAAACGGTTTGTTACTTAAGCCGTACGAATCGATTATGCAAATTTATTATCGTAGACAGAATCCCCAACATTTTTCTCGGTCACGTGCCGACATGATACGGACGTCATTGTGGAAACGTTTCGAAGGTTTTCGAGCGATATCGATTGTTGTCCGCGACACCATTATCGCGTTTGTTTTCTTTGTTCATGTCCGCCACTATTCTGTTCGGAAGCTAAAACACTGGCGGGAATGTTATTGACTCACCAACACCGGCTTAAAACTCAGTCTGTGCAACATGAGCCTCCGCACTGTCATGCCTGACGGAGTTTATCTCGACGGAAGCATCATAGTGCGGAACGGGCACAATACGAGGTGCAATTGTTTTGAAGTCAGTCAGAGAGGCGGGGGTTAATTTTGCTCATGCAATTATATACATTTGTAAGTCAATAATATCTAGACGGTATTGTGAGGTGACATATTGTCTTGATGCGGCAGAACCCATTCGTTGTTTTTCCGATGAATCTGATCATATTTTATTATCGAAGTACATAAGATTACTAACGTGAATTATAAATGATCTCCTTAAACGACTTACATTATAACATTAGTATATTTAATATTTGCACAATATAGAACTTGTTTCGTATATTTCATTTTTTTGATGCAGCGACTGGTATATTTCGTGTTTTCATAATTCTTTAAGTTTTTAAACTTTTTTTCCAATGGAAGGAACATTATTTATTCGAAATTAGTAGAAATGTAAAGGAAAATGTAGTGAATTAAGAATTATTTAATTCATATTTAATGAAGAATAAATCATTAATTATATTTTAAAAATAATTATAATTACGAATTTACATTTATTGTTATTTTTATATATAAAAATAGACACACGACAATTTAAAAATTATTATACTTTATACGATTATAATATAAGATATAATTATTTTAATCTTCTTCTTCTTCACCCCTTTAACCTAGCTATTTGGAGTCGGCCAACTGTGTCCCAAAACTCCACTTGACACGATCTTCCACATCATTTACGCACAACCAGCTGTCTTCATCACACCCAATCGCATCCAACCTCTTATACTTCGGGATTTTATTTCCAGCTTATTTTTATTTTTATTTATGATTCTTAGAATTTAGTAAATTATTTTTTTCCTCCGAATTCATAAATACTTTAATATCACATTTGAATAAAATAAATCCCTCTAAAATTAATACACAACTAACATATTTTAATTTTTAACAGACTATAATAGAAAGGCAAACAGTACTACAAATAAAAAGAAATTTTAAATTAAGTTGAGTTAAGTATGTTAGATTTATTAGTCATAATTAAAAAAAGTGATTATTTATATAATGTATAGGTAATGTATAACGTAAATAATTATTCATCTAGATTCAATTTCAAACTCATCGCTTCCGTAATACTATCGTGTGACTTTTGGAAGAAGTAACGTACATTATTTTGACAATAAACAGTTAATGTATCGTCACTGGATTGTGTAGCATACTCAAGTGATTCGTTTGCTGTCGAGATAAATTCGTTTATATAACGTACGCCATCCTCACAATTTTCTATTGCAACTGACCTAATGCGACTTACAAAACTAACACGTTTTAGACTGTTTTCAATAATTTTATTTCGTTCATATGCAGTCCAATATTTTAATGCAAAACTTAAGTCTGATGGAATTGCGTTATTAATTATGCTTAAAACATTAGTTTCATTTGAATTTTCAATGCTAGCAATTATTGATTCATCATCAATTTGAGATTTATAAGTGCCCGATATACTTAAGAATTTATTAAAGACTTGAAGTTTTTCCGTGTACCATTTAAATGACATCCTTAGATACATCATTCCAGTGTCATTGATTCTATATTGTTTGTACTCCAAATAGTCAACGATCATCATCATATGTCGAAAAAGAAATCTGTTCTTCATACTATCAATATAGAAAAATATTGTATTTTGAAATGTAGAAATTGTTTTCCAGTTCAAACTTAACGGCAGTAAAATAGTGTAGAATTCAGATAAAGTGAAATTCTCGTCATTTATTTGTATTGTATGTTCTTTTAACTCGTTCATTTCCTGAGACGTAGTGAATTCTTTTGTAACAAAATATTTTCCACTGAGGAAATTAAATGTCGTCCAAACATCACGAGACTCATTATTGTAGTAGTTTTTTAAGTGGTTGTGGATTTGTTCGATGTATTTGAAATAACTCGTCTCACATCCGCTATCGTCAAAGTAATTTTCAATAGGCAATTCAATTTGATTTTGTAATGTGTAATTGAACATAAATTCATCGTACATCAGAAACGCAACACAATCACTAATATATAATTGATCGTCACCTGGTACCAATAAACTGGGGCACCGATAATTTATATTATCCATTCGATCGGGACAATACGTCAAATACAAACTTAGTAATCTTCCGTCTTCGTCAAAATTAGTATGGTTATTATTATTTGTTAAGTAATACAGAATAAGTGGAGCATTGTCGCATAGATTTTGGAACACATTTGATATTAGTGTTTTAATTCCATTCTCATCAATATGCTCGTATGGAGAATTATAATGTCTTCCTAATAACATTGATAACATATTTAACATGACAGAGTAAAGTCTATTGAATGTGTATAAAATTAATCGGTGTAACTCGTTCAGTTGCGTGTCGTTATCTGGTTGAGGAGGAAGTGTTTGTGACTTACAATTGTTGATCAGAAAAGACCTGTATTGTTTATTTGTATAATCGATGGTTGGAATTTTTGGTGTCTCGGCTGTACTAGTACTTACTTCTGTAACAATATGTGCACTGTCTGGCACGTATTCCAATAGGTTTTCGTTGTATCGAACACTGTTTTGAATAAACATATATGTTTCCATTTCTCTTAAAACTTTAACAATTACTTTCAAAGAATTCAAATCTTTGTTTTGATAATTCTCCGATAACGTTACTTCGGGAAAACCTTCAAAGAATAGTTCTTTAAACAATGAAAACAGGCGAATTCTATGACATGTATATTGTTTCGAATTAAATGAGTTGGCAGAACAATTTTCGTATATGTGTGTAAGCCACAAATTACAAAAATAATAATGAATTTTGTATACAACTAATATGTTGTTCAAATTCAGTGCTCGCATATATACAAGGTCTATAATTACAGGAGTATAATGACATACTTGAAGTTGATAGTCGGTTATTTCTATGCTGTGTGTGTTATGCTCATATGGGCGTAAGTCGTCAACTTGAGTGTATGGATGCAGCAGTGAAGTCCTTGTATAGTTTACTAATCGCTTAATAACGTCGAGTAGAAAATATTCTAATTTTTGGATTAATTCATCTGGAAACTGTTCAATTTGTGTAATATCTTGAAGTCTTTCATATTCTTCAATATACGACGCTTTATATGCCATTATTTGTTCCGCGACATCATCTGTTTCCTGACCAGGTATTGAATCCGCGTTATATATGCATTGTATTAGTGTCAAAACAAGAAGCTCGGTGTAAAATAACATTTTATTACGCTTGATGTTCATGTTCAAAACTAGATATTGTACTAAAGAAAATATTTTACGACTGATATACTACCGATCTTAGACAATAATTGTTTTCGAACTATTCGCTAAATGAACATTTGGATAAATTACAGACTTATTTACTTAAGTGCGTATTGTACTACAATTTATTCTCTAAACACCGACTTTGAATTCGTCTGTCAACTTTTATATTTTATCATAAATATTATATCGCAATATTAGAATATTTTAATTGTACATATTATTTTTTTTTAAATTTAATTTTCTTGGTTATTACGGATATATACTAAAAATAGTTAGTCAATGTAAATCGGGTGTGTTGATATATATGATTTATCAAAAACCCAATTGAAAAACCACCATATTTAACAATCGAGATTTTCATATACATTGTTATTGAAATAAAATACAACTGACAAATGACCGATTGAGCATATATACCGATGATATTTACTATTCAATTAAAACGGGTTGTTACTTAATTTACTTAATATTTACTTAATAAGTAATTATAAGTAAAATGAAATAAAAATTATTTCATGAGACATGATCTAAATATCCAATAGCAAAAAAAAACAACAATTATTAAAATCTCATTAGCTTATTATTACTGTATAATAGAGCAAAAGAGGGTTTGAGCCTTTAAAACACTTTCTGGTTATGCCATTGCGCATACAAATCGTTTATGAATATTGACGTACTCTTTATCGTCGTGTGAAACATAGGTCGATGGTTCAATCGTTGCGGATAACAATAATAATAAAAAGGCACTAGAGCTGCAATAAAAAAGAACATCAAATTGTGTGACTACTTAAAAGAGAACCTGGTGTATGACATGTTATTTTTTCATAACTTGTCTCAATTTTGTATTATTAATGTCTAAAAAAAAAATCATATAAATTTATCAGTTAATTATTTAAATTAAAATAACTTTATAAAAAAAGAAAAACATTACATAATGGATTAAAATTTTTTCCATGTAGTACAAAAATGTAGTGAATTTATTTTGACTGTAGCTACGTTTTTTACGTTCGCGTAATTATATATATATATATATATATATATATATATTAATATATTTAGTCCTTTATCTTGGATGTAGCGTCCACTTAATAATATTGGAAATATTGTTTTAACTTAATTTTAAAACTTACCTTATTGGCCATAATTGTTTTAATAAACAAATCAACTAAATGATGTATTAAAATATATTGTGTACAACTTAACAAAAATATAATTTAAAGAAAACTTTAACACGTTCGCTGCGGAAGACGCGTAATTGCGTCTTCTCGATATATTTTTTCAGTTGGTTATAATTCGGCCAGCGTTGGGTAATTAGCTTAATATTTTCTTCAGCCTTATTGTACATGTGTTGTAGAATGTGAAATGAAGACTTGTATTAGAGTTTTTCTATTTTTAGACCTGCAGCGATACAATGATTGGGGATTTTGTTTTCGTTTGAACAATTTGAATATTATTTCTTGAAATACGCATTCAGATAAAGTATTTTTTAAAATATATATGGATGACAAATCAAATGAATCCGGACTATTTCGACCAAACGCGTATGTTCTGGTCGTGTGTACGAAAATACTATCGAAAAAATGCTATTTGAGTCCGAAAGTGACGATAATATTGATTGTACTGATTCCGGAAGCGATTATATGGTTGTGGACGATTCTGACAGTTCTGAGAACTAAAATGTTCTTTTAGGTAATATACAACAGCTACATGTTCAAATTATTATACCTAACACTGAGATTGTTGAAAATGTTGTGGATTGGATAGAAGAGGAAATGGATATGTCTAATTTTGTTTTTGATTTCTTAAAATCGAATCGTTTATATTATTTAATTATTATTATTAATTATTTTATAATACATAAGTATTTTACATTCGTTAAATTCTTTAAACTTTAAATTCTGTAGACACTACCACTCAGCAGTACAGGTCAGAACAAATGATACCCGTAGAATGAAATAGCTATTATACTACTAAGAAAAGGTTATGAATAAATCAGAGTTTAATTTAACCTTTTTTGTATTGTAATCTGTTTTTTCTCTTTTTTTTTTCTCCTTTTTTTTCGCTCTTAATTGTTGAAATAAATTATTAGTATATAGTATTTCTAAAAAAAAAAAAAAGAGTTTATTTATATGAAAAATATCCGTGTGTAAAATTTTACCCAATAATTTTATATTTCATATTTAGACACACAATGTAAATATAAACATTCACGGTGGAGTGCTGAAATAACCGATTTTAAAAATGGGTTTTCTGATAGTAATTTAATATAAGAATACTCACTGTATCTATAATATAATAAACCTACATATAATAAATATATTATATTATAATTATAATAATATTTATAATTATTTTAAATATAATATATTTTTTAAAAATAAAAAATATTTATTATTATAAATATAATAAACAATAAATATATCTGCTTCAAAATATTCTTACTTAAGTTTGTACAAAAATTTTATTTTTATTTCACTTAATAAACATAAAAACATTCACGGTTAAATAAATTACTATTTATATTAATGCAACAAGTTAGAAACAATTAATCCAATCTCCTAATATTATATTATCCAAGAACTTTACATTTTATATTTAGACACAAAATGTATATGTATAAATATAAAATGTGTAAAATTGTATAATATATATGGCACATATAATAATACGTTGATAGCGTAAAGTGGTGGTGCTGGCGGAAATACGCATTGCAAGTAGAAAAACATTTTTATCTGCAATCTCTACGGTTTGTACGTTTCATAGTGTAGAACACGATTAGGTTTAAATTGAACAAGTGCCATTTTGGTCTCGACAAATAAACGTACGACCATTTTATTAAACGTTTCTTACGAATCGCATAATTAAAACATAATACACATGTATAGGGTATTATTTAGGCTCACGTCAGTATATAAACTTCGTTATAAACATATTTTATGTAAACAAATTACAAGTGTTACAATTGCTAATACGTGGTTAATGTATAGGTATTATGTAATACATTATACACCAAAAACAGTTGGTTTCATGAGTCAGACATATTGTTCAAAATACGTGCATATATGATGGTGGTCTAAATGTTTTCGCACGCAGAGAAACCAGCGTGAGGCAATAATCATTTTTCAGATGCCGATAAACATTTCGGACGACGAGACATTTCGTTCGTATACGTCACTAGGAAACACCTGATGCACATTTCAAGTCAAAAGCCACCACCGATTGTATCGGATATTACAGTGTTTCAAATCCGAAATAAATTATGACTAATATTATTAATGAACACTATGATAATATCAATAAAAACTCCATATGTAATGAAGAAGAAATCCTTTATTTTATTTTAAAAACAATTTTAATTACGAATTGACATTTATGGTTACCTTAATATATAGTCATAGACACACGACAATTTAAAAATTATTATACTTAATACTATTATAATGTAAGATATGATTATTTTAATCTTCTTCTTCTTCTTCCATCCCTTTATCACAGCTATTTGGGGTCGGCCACCTGTATCCTAAACCTCCACTTGACACGATCTTCCACACCATTTACGCACGACCCAGCTGTCCTCATCACACCCAATCGCATCCAACCTCTTCTCCTTCGGGCTTCTTGTTCCTCTTATTCTTATTCTAATCATTTTTTCCTCCGAATTCATAAAAACTTTAATATCTCATTTAAATTAAATAAATCCCTCTAAAATTAATACACAAATAACATATTTAAAATAACATATTTAAATTTTTAATAGACTATGAAAAGGCAAACATTAGTATAAATAATTAGAAATTTTAAACAATGAGATGATTGATTTATTAGTCATAACTAAAAGTGATTATTTTTATAATGTATAGGTTATGTATAACGTATATAATTATTCATCTAGATTCAATTTCAACTTCATCGCTTTCGTAATTCTATCGTGTGATTTTTTGAAGAAGTAACGTACATTATTTTGACAATAGACTGTTAATGTATCGTCACTGGTTTGTGTAGCATACTCAAGTGATTCGTTTGCTGTCGAGATAAATTCGTTTATATAACGTACGCCATCCTCACAATTTTCTATTGCAACTGACCTAATGCGACTTACAAAACTAACACTTTCTGTACTATTTTCAGTGACGTTATCAAGTTCATGAAAAATCCAACTGTTTAATTCCTGATATAATACTGATGGAATTGAGTTCCTAATTATGCTTAACACGTTAGTTTTATTTGAATTTTCAATATTAGTAATTATTGATTCATCTTCAATTTGAGGTTTATAAGTGCCCGATATACTTAAGAGTTCATTAAAATCTTCAAGTTTTTCCGTGTACCATTTAAATGACATCTTTAGATCATTCAATCCTGTGCTATCGATTTTATTTTTTTTCCAGTCCAAAAAGTGAACGATCATTATCATATGTCGAAAAAGAAATCTGTTCTTCATACTATCAATATAGAAAAATATTGTTTTTTGAAATGTAGAAATTGTTTTCCAGTTCAAACTTAGCGGCAGTAAAATAGTGTAGAATTCAGATAAAGTGAAATTCTCGTCATTTATTTGTATTGTTTGTTCTTTTATCTCGTTCATTTCCCGGGATGTTGCGAATTCTTTAGTAACAAAATATTTTCCACTGAGGAAATCAAATGTCGTCCAAACATATTGAGACTTATTGTTGTAGTAGTTTTGTAAGTGGTAGTGGATTTCTTCGAAGTAATTAGAAAAACTAATCTCACATTTTTTTTCTTCATAGTAATTATCGGCGGGCAATGTCATTGGATCTTGCAAAGTGTAATTGAACAAAAATTCATCATACATCAGAAACGCAATACAGTCCCTAATATATAGTTGATCGTCACCGGGTACCAATAAACTGGGGCACCGATAATTTATACTATCCATACGATCGGGACAATACATCAAATAAAAACTTAGCAATCTTCCGTCTTCGTCGAAATTAATATGGTTATTATTATTTGTTAAATGATACAAAATCAGTGGAACATTGTCGCATACATTTTGGTACACATTTGATATAAGTGTTTTAATTCCATCCACATCAGTCTTCTTGCGTGGAGAAGTATAATGTCTATCTGATAACAATGCTAATTTATTTTTCACGTAATAAAAAAGTCTATTGAATGTGTATAATAATAATCTGTGTATCTCGTTCTGTTGCGAGTCGTTATCTGGCTTAGGAGAAAGTGTTTTTGCCCTACAATGGTTGATCAGAAAAGACCTGTAATGTTTATTTACATAATCGATGTTTGGAATTTTTCGTGTCTTGGCTGTACTAGTACTTACTTCAGTAACAATATGTGCACCGTCTGGCACGTATTCCAATAGGTTTTCGTTGTTTCGAGCACTGTTTTGAACAAACATATATGTGTCCATTTCTCTTATAACTTTAATAATTACTTTCAAAGAATTCACATCTATGTTTTGATAATTCTCCGAAAACGTTACTTCGGGAAAACCTTCAAAGAATAGTTCGTTAAACAAAGAAAACATGTGATTTCCATCACATGTATATTGTTTTGAATTATACGGGTTGACATAACAATTTTCATATATGTGTGTGAGCCACAATTTACAAAAATAATATTGAGTTTTGTATACAACTAATATGCCGTTCAAATTCAATGCACGCATATACACGAGGTCTATAATTATAGGAGTATAATGACATACTTGAAGTTCATAGTCAGTTATTTCTATGTCGTGTGTGTTTTGCTCATTTGATAATTCGTCAACGATAGTGTTTGGATCCAGAACTGAAGTCCTTGTATAATTTACTAATCGCTTGATAACGTCGAGTAGAAAATATTCTAATTTTTGGATTAATTCATCTGGAAACTGTTGAATTTGACTAATATTTCCAATTCTTACGTATTCTTCAATATACGACGCTTTAAAAGCCCTTATTTGTTCCGCGACATCATCTATTTCTAGTCCTGGTATTGAATCCGCATTATATATGCATTGTATTAATGTCAAAACAAGAAGCTCGGTGTAAAATAACATTTTATTACGGTTGATTTTCATGTTCAACACTAGATATTGTACTAAAGAGAATATTTTATGGCTGTCGTACTACCGATCTTTGACAATAATTGTTTTCGAACTATTCGCTAAATTAACACTTGGATAAATAACACACTTATTTACATAGGTGTGTATTGTACCGCAATTTATTCTCTAAACACCGACTTTGAATATCATTCGTCTGCTAACTTTTATATTTTATCATGAATATTATATCGCAATATTGGAATATTTTAACTGTATAATTTTTTTTAAAAATT
>CM032347.1:4553834-4643595 GCA_019022885.1 Schlechtendalia chinensis
CAAACGATTAAGCCGAAATAGTTTTTATTTATTTATTTTTATTTATCTAATAATTCACAACTTAATAAATCCCATTAAGCAGTGTTGTGAGTACAATAGACGAATATTACACATTGTGTTAATAGGGACTAGCCTATTTAATTCCAATAGGCGAATGAATCAATTAACCGTGAGTCCATTAAGTAGTGCCTACTGTATATATATATATACCGAAACGTTGGAAATTGATTGGAAGAAATCGCGTATGTCATATATCATCATTTTACAAAACCGGATTTCTGCATCACAAGAGTGGATCGTTCGGTCAACAGACAGGCAATCGCGGAAAACGATCCAAGTGAATACAAGCGGTCTCATTTGGATCGTGTTTTTTCAACATTCGTTCCCGCTGTCCAAATTTTCGCCGACAACACGTTTATCGGACATTATATACCATCAGTACGATTCCATTAAATCATTAAGTTTGTCTGCGGAAAATATCCAATATCAAAACATGTAATATTCACAGTAAAATTATTGTAGTAATTGTAGTAATTGTAGTAGATAATGTTGGTGTAAAAAGTTGCCGGATTCGGTTTAGGTTATTTTTTTTCAGAGCGTCCATTAAAGACATTTTCGTTTTCGTGAAACGCTGCTGAATTGTAGGTTACAGTTATTGGAATGTCTTGAGATTTCGATTTTTTTTTTGTACCTCAGTTACGTGATTTCGGTTTTTTGTCAGAGGGTAAACACACAGTTAGGTCATTGTCGTTTAAATATTCTATGAAATATCAGCTCGCAGTTGTCAATGACGTTAAATATATACGTTTTATATATATATTTATATCTATCGATGTACCACATTTTGAATATTTTTTTTATATTTTAAACACATATTACTTGCACTACTTATCGAAAAACTCCATTACCAGTTTCATAAACTTTCTATTCTTTATGTTGCAAATGTTTACAAAATGTGACGTAAGGACCATTCGATTTTTGTTTATTTTATTTTCATGATTTCGGAAACAATAATTATCATGGATTATTGACACTACATCTTCAATATTAAATTTGTTTTAGTATCGCTTATACATAAGAACCATATCTTTAACCATCACTTTTAAATTAAAAATAATTGTAATTATGACGTTGCGGACTTACGCTGTAATGAACAAATCGCCAAAAACAGAATAATAAACAATACTATATTATAAATCATTACTGTAACCTGGCCATTAATTAATATTTCAAAATTTCGTTAGTAAAAATTCATTTTTGGATTTTTTAATATTTAATAACTATAATTGATTTAACCAAAGAAAAAAATGAATATTCGTACTCTGTATAATCTGTAGTTTAACATTTATTTTCTTTTTTCGCGATGTAACGGGCGTTCCCATTGTCCCCTGCACTATATATATACACACAAACAGTACACACGTAAGAGTTACAATTTCAACCCGAGTCGATATAATATTTTAAAAATAATAAATAAATCAAAACATATACATGTTTATGCACGTGTGGTGTGTGTGTGTATGTGTACAAACCCCATTTCTATATTGATGTAGATATACACACACAGACACAAATATGTATATATGACTATATTGTGCATATACTGTGTAAAATTATTCATTCTTGATATGTGTAATGCATATACCACCGAGTTATTATTTATTACATGCAGGATCCGATTCAAATTTACGCATATCCTTTTAGCGTTTGAGGAAAAAAAATCACATTTTCAAATTACAATTTGTTAAAAATGTTTTAAATTAAATATTATACACAGCAAATGAGAGTCATCAATCGCGACATAAGACAAAGAGGACAATTTCGCCGAGTTCCAAACATACAAATCTGAGCATAGAGGTTCTTTTTCCACTTGTGATATACTATTTCACGTCATATTTATAGTAATAATTAAAATCAATTATAAGTCATAAGAAATATTGAATCGGCATTATGTGTATTACTTATCGTATATCTAGTTCTCCGACGCTCTTGAGATGCCCATCGACGTAACAGATCAGAATTGTGCAACTCAAAAAACTAAACGTTATATCCATCGTTCGAACTTAACACGTGGTTCCGTACGAGTTTTGGTCATTTTCACAAATTGAAATTGTCATTTAGAGATTCTCATTTCAAAATAGCGGCAAAAAAATAACCTGAAGAGGTTTGTTGTAAAGTAAATTAATTGCAACAGTTTAAAACACACACACACACACATATATATAAACGTATCAAAACAGGTATTCGACATAATTATGTTCAAAATGGTTTACGAAAAAAATTTTTTAAATTAAAAACCACGCACTAGTGTGTTCCGACATAATTATAATTACATTATATGGTAATTTCGTCGGTAATGTTTTCGATTACACTGCACCAGACCCGAATAATAGCAGTAAATTACACGCCGTTTGAAAAAAACAAAAAAAGTGTAAATTTATGCGGTTTGACTTGTTGAAATTTACGTACTCAACATTATTGTACGCATAAGCGACTTCAAATTACACTCATCCGACATCGCTGACGAAAAAAGCCAAGTAAATTCGCCCCACTGTTTAAGTAAAGAAAAAAAACTATATTTAACGCGTAGCTACGGCTACTGTTATAGTCCTACCTGTAAGTTGCGTACAAATGTCAACAAGTTGGTTTGCGTTAAACGTATGTGTTTCCTTTATAAATGAAATTTATACAATCGTATAAATTCATGTGTTCAACTTTTCTAACTCGCAAATGAATCGTTAATATATGAATATTTATGACGATGGCAATAGCGCTACGTGACGATTCTCACTAAGAAATTATTATTATAGAAATTACTATTAGAAAATGTCCGTAGATCACACGGCGCATCGGATAGACAATTTTGATACAAATACGTAGCGCGCTATTCGATATTTTCTCCACTGAACGGAAAAACAATGAATCATATATATGTTTTAGTTAGTTTAGTTAGTAATCATATATAAGCTGTTAGTTGTGGTCCATTATGATTTATACCAGTCAGAAGAATCTTTATGTAATCGTAATTTCCGACGCTGTGGTATCGCAATACTGGCGAATTCTAATAGTAGTATAATAGTAGCGGTGAATTTGGTAATGGTACGAGTATTACTATCAGTAGTAGTGGCGGCTGACGTTAGTGTGGTCTTATATGAAATTAGCGACGAAAAAAAGGTCAGGAAAAAAAATTGTATCCAGCTCAAATATGATAATGTTTTCACTTTAAACATTTTGAGTCCAAAAGAAAAACACGAGTAACTTTTAACTTCAATTATATTTTTTGTTTAATGAGCGAACAAAATATACATATATATATATTTAACTCGCTTTAAATAATATATATATCAAGTCTACAATGCTCTCACACTGACAATCGTATATCTATCATACAACAACAAGACATTCATGCATAAAAATTCTAACAACAACAACAACAACAACAACAACAACAAATAATAATAACAACAACAACAACAACAACAACAATAACAAAAACAATAACAATAACAATAACAGTTATAATAATAATAAATAATAATAATAATAATAATAATAATAATAATAAAATGAAAACGTGTATGTGTGTGTGTGCAAGTATGTAATGGTAACATTTTATTGACTTCAAATTTATTCTCCCCCTTTCAATATCCTGGATACGCCATTGTGACATTTATTTAACGCGGCAAAAAAAATTTGCGCGCGGTGAACACACGTAGAGGACAAGCGCCAATATTTATTCATTTAAGTGCGTTAAGATATCGTTTTTCAACGATTCTTCTCGCGTCCACCACCGCAAACTGTACAACGACACGGTGGTGGTAGGACAAATTTGAATCGAGAATTCCGCCGAAACACAAGTAATCGTTAGGTGTGTTTGTGTGTGTGTGTTCCTGTATGTTATGGTAACATTTTATTGATTTTAAATTTATTCTCCCCCTTTAAATATCCTGGATACGCCATTGTGACATTTATTTAGCGCGGCAAAAAAAACAACGACACGGTGGTGGTAGGACAAATTTGAATCGAGAATTCCGCCGAAACACAAGTAATCGTTAGGTGTGTTTGTGTGTGTGTGTTTGTTTGTGTGTGTGTGTTCATGTATGTTATGGTAACATTTTATTGATTTTAAATTTATTCTCCCCCTTTAAATATCCTGGATACGCCATTGTAACATTTATTTAGCGCAGCAAAAAAAACAACGACACGGTGGTGGTAGGACAAATTTGAATCGAGAATTCCGCCGAAACACAAGTAATCGTTAGGTGTGTTTGTGTGTTCATGTATGTTATGGTAACATTTTATTGACTTTAAATTTATTCTCCCCCTTTAAATATCCTGGATACGCCATTGTGACATTTATTTAGCGCGGCAAAAAAAAAAAACAACGACACGGTGGTGGTAGGACAAATTTGAATCGAGAATTCCGCCGAAACACAAGTAATCGTTGACGTATATAGCGAAAGGCGATCACGCTCGTAGGCACGTCGCCTGATGATTACCAAGATACCGTGTGTTATAAAACAATATCAACCGTAAATTAAACCACTTACTTGACTAGTGAATAAACGTTTCGTGTTGTATAATTGCTCACATCCGAGCCGTAGTCTACCCGGTGAAGTCCATCGCGAGATGAATAGATAGATATTTAGATACTTATCGTAGAACTACTAATCGTGTCACAACGTTGAGACGTTATTAACAATTTTACCTGTATAAAAATGCTGATATTGAATAATTTTTAACTCCAACAATCAAATTACATAGATGCTTGTCAGATATAGGACAATACCATCTGTATCCCACGGATCATACAATTATTATAAAAATATATGAAAATATCACATGCACCTTCGATAACATAAATACAATAATAACATATGTCGAAAATAAAAATAAAAAAATACAATATTTTGAAGCTTGACTTAATGTAAAAGTGCGCGTCGATATCGTCTTCAAACCAAATTTTGCTGCGACCACTACGGCGAACTGTACAGCATACCGGCTACTGTGCGACAACTCTGCTTCACGAATTCCGACGAAACTAGAATAACAGACGACGTGCTCAGAGAATACTACAATTATCAGTACATATTATAAAATACAAAGTGGATGTAAGTGTTCACAAACTACTATATATAATATAACAAAATAATTCGATCCTGGGACGGTACAAATGGTAAACCGAACTCGCTCTTAGGCAAAAACCTTAATATCAAATTTAGTAAATTAATACCGACTGTAAAAAGAACCCAAATATTACCTGACTCGTGAACAATCGTAAAGAAACGAAACTGCTCACATCCTATCGTATTCTTTTTGACGAAAACTATTGCGCGTAGAACCCATATGTTTTGTAGATCTTCTTCACGTGGAACATCGTTGAGAAGTTCTCAGCAAAATTACTCATTGAAACATGCCGATGATCTCAATTGTTTTTACTCGAAACAATAAAATCACATACATGCTTGTCAAAAATATCAATTTACATAATACTAAATATTTAACACAATGTTAAAAAAAACCTATATATTGTTTCTTGTCATTATATATGTAGTAATACAAAAAAATATGAAAAAGAAATTAAAAGATTAAATGGTTAAAGGAAAAATAATAGGGAGTATGAAATGATTTTAACTAACACGAGTCAAGGGGTGTGAATTCGAGAACCGTCTTGCCTGTTCAATAAGAAATAAAAGCAATAATATCATGCAAGTATAAAATAAGTTTATTACCTTTTTTGTCGTCTCGAAGATTTGCCTGTCACGGATTTCAACTCTTGCGGACAATTTTTTTATTAATTAAGGTAATAACTTGTAAATCAAACAGAATATGAAAATGAAAGGTTGGGAAGCCGTCTTTGACTTGATGCAAAGTGTGCGCCAAGAAAAAACAACTCAAAAAACGATGATTACCACGTTGTAAGAAATTAGAGTCACTTAATTTCGGAAAACCGATCTGTAGAGTCGTTGTTGATAAGTATGCGTATACTCTTAGGTAGACAGAGACGGTCTGTCTGTCAAGTGGACTGTGACGATCTGAGTGCCCTCTGAAAGCTGGAGGGTGTATTTATCGATAAATTATGAAGAACATATACTAAGATTTCGGTCCCACAAGGTTATCGCTTATTTATTTTTCTATTTTCTGCGAATTTTGCGCAGTCTAAAATTTGTTCGTAGTGTCACAAATCTGCGACCTTTGTGTTCACCTGATTAAATATGTGTGATTCGTCTCGTTCTTTCTTCTTTTCTCTTCTTCTTTTTTTTAAATATTTACTATTTCTGTTATCGAGTATTACATTCTTTTGTTTGTTAATTTAATTATATTATATTAAAAATCATATTGAAGTCAAATAGCGAATTCATCTTATGGGACTGAAATGTTTTAAGTGTATTATACTAATATATAAAATACTCATTAAATTATATGTGATTATAAAATTACTATTATTGTTATTCCTATAGGGGATTTATGATCGGTGTTCCGAGAAAATTGAGTTCTAATATATTTATTAAAATATAAACTAAAAAAGTGTTCATAATAAATACTAATACAGAAGTAGTTGTTAAATATTACAAATTCATTTCCAAATAATTTTTGTTATGATATGAACGTATGTTATTACATGCATTTTTTAAAGTATAATCAATAAAATTTTATACTCTTTTACATGGTCTCAGTTATGATAAGAGTGCGTATCATTACATATATAAGAGCACATAAATAACGCATTTCAAAATATTTGGACTTCATCCAAATTGGGAACAACATTCACGAGCTGTACAACAACCAGGCAGGTATGCGACAATCCCGATTCGCCATTTCTGGCGAAACACTAGTACCCGTCGACGTGTAGTAAGGCAGTCAAGCCGATTCGTACGATCGTTAATATTTATTAAAATCTAACAATCGCAAGAAAACACACGTCGACGGCAAGACATCATATTTTTTTTTTTTTGCATGCTACGATATCGTTATTCGGCAAATTTGCACGCGTCCACCGCCTCAAGCTTTATAACAACCAGGCAGGTATGCGACAATCCCGATTCGCCATTTCTGGCGAAACACTAGTACCCGTCGACGTGTAGTAAGGCAGTCAATGCCGATTCGTACGATCGTTAATATTTATTAAAATCTAACAATCGCAAGAAAACACACGTCGACGGCAAGACACCATATTTTTTTTTTTTTGCATGCTACGATATCGTTATTCGGCAAATTTGCACGCGTCCACCGCCTCAAGCTTTATAACAACCAGGCAGTGATGCGACAATGCCGATTCGCCATTTCTTGCGAAACACTAGTACCCGTCGACGTGTAGTAAAGACAGTCAAGTCCGATTCGTACGATCGTTAATATTTATTAAAATCTAACAATCGCAAGAAAACACACGTCGACGGCAAGACACCATATTTTTTTTTTTTGCATGCTACGATATCGTTATTCGGCAAATTTGCACGCGTCCACCGCCTCAAGCTTTATAACAACCGGGCAGTGATGCGACAATGCCGATTCACCATTTCTGGCGAAACACTAGTACCCGTCGACGTGTAGTAAAGACAGTTAAGTCCGATTCGTACGATCGTTAATTTTTATTTAAAACTAACAAACGCAAGAAAACACACGTCGACGGCAAGACACCATATTTTTTTTTGCATGCTACGATATCGTTATTCGGCAAATTTGCACGCGTCTAGTCTTGTAAATTGTAATGATATGCACTCATATCATAAATGAAACCATGTAATAAAAAATAAACTTTAATAGATTATACTTTAACAAATACATGTAATAACATACGCTCAGATCATAACAAAAATTATTTGGAAATGAATTTGTAATATTTAATAACTCTTTCTGTATTGGTTTTAATTATGAACACTTTTTTTAGTTTATATTTTAATAAATATATTAGAACTCAATTTTCTAGGAACACCGATCATAAATCCCCTATAGGAATAACAATAATAGTATTTTTTTAAACACATATAATTTAATGCGTATTTTACATATTTGTATAATACACATAAAACATTTCAGTCCCATAAGAAGAATTCGCTATTTGACTTCAATACGATTTTTAAAATAATACAATTAAATTAACAAACAAAAGAATATTATACTCGATAACAGAAATAGTAAATATAAAAACAAGAAGAAGAGAAAAGAAGAAAGAACCAGGCGAATCACACATATTTAATGAGGTGAACACAAAGGTCGCAGATTTGTGACACTACGAACAAATTTTAGACTGCGCAAAATTCGCAGAAAATGGAAAAATAAATAAGCGATAACCATGTGGGACCGAAATCTTAGTATATGTCCTTCAAAATATATCGATAAATACGCCCTCCAGCTTTCAGAGGGCACTCAGATCGTCACAGTCCACCTGACAGACAGACCGTCTCTGTCTACCTAAGAGTATACGCATACTTATCAAGAACGACTCAACAGATCGGTTTTCCGAAATTAGGTAACTCTAATTTCTACAACGTGTAAATCACCTTTTGAGTTGTTCTTTATTTCTTGGCGCTGACTTTGCATCAAGTCAAAGGCGGCGTCCCTACCTTTCATTTCTTATTCTGTTTGATTTACAAAGTTATTACCTTAATCAATAAAAAAAAATAAATTGTCCGCTACAGTTGAAATCCGTGACAGGCAAATCTTCGAGATGACCAAAATGGTTATAAACTTAATTTATACTTGCATGATATTATTGTTATTATTTCTTATTGTATAAAGACGGTTCTCGATTTCATACTCCCCATTATTTTTCCTTTCTCCATTTAATCTTTTTACATTTTTTTTGTCTTACTACAAAATGATCATGGACCATAAAGAATACCACATACCTGACTGGTGAATTAACGAAAATGGATCGCCAATCTGCTCATATCCGATCGCTGTCTATCTCACGAAATTCATTGAATGGAGAAACGATTCCATTCGTACATCTACTACAAAAGTTACTAAGATTAGAAAAACGTAATAAATTTTTCGATGCAAAATACTGATAATGTTAAATGTTTCAACTCGAAAGATTCTACATAGATGCTCGTAAGACATATGACAATACTTTTTGTATCCCACAGATCATAGTATTATTATATAATATCCCACAAATCATAGAATTATTATAAAAAAATCATATGCAATTTCGTCTACGTATATACAACAATTATAATCGCTATTAAAAAAAAAACCATATGTTATTGATTGAAATTATATATAAGTACGCTACAATTTTGTATTTCGACATATTTCCATGGGTTGATCGCTGCCAGCTGCACAACTACCATGCGGGGATTCAGATACGCTGAATCGCAAACTCCGTCGAAACACTAGTAGACGTCGACGTGCATTAACGACAAAAAGTCCGATTCAAACAGTCATCAGTTTTCATAAGAGTACATGTTCGCGGCAAGAACACGTCGACGACAATCGACAAGATTTTTATTTTAACGCGTAAAATTTTCTACTTCGACAAATTTTCTCGCGTCCACCGCCTCCAGGTGTACAACAACCTAACGGTGGTATGACAACGCAGAATCGCCAAATCCCCCGAAGCATGAGTAACCGTCGACGTCCACAGGAAATACTAGGATTATTAATTTAGAATTCTGTATGCATAACAAATACATAAAATTTGGGACGGTACGATGGGCAAAACGAATACTTTTTCAGTGTAGTCGCGACAGTCAGACGTGTACTACATCACTCTGAAGATGGAACCTGCAACGGTTCCGAAACGTCAGAGTAAAAATATTATACACATGGATATTTCCGAAAATCACATAGTTAATAAACCGAATACTCTCGTAGACTCGTCGTCGGACAATTACTAAAATACCGAGTGTAGTAAATTAATACGGACCGTAAATAAATCTACATACCTGACTTGTTAACAAACGTAAACGGAGCTGCTACGTAAACTGTTCACATCCGATTGTATTCTACCCGGCGAAGTCCATCGTGCGTGGAAACGATAATTTTAATAGATCTACTACAAGAAGTACAATTTTGAGAACTTTTAACAAATTTACCGATGCGAAATGCTGATATTGCCAACTGTTTCATTTCTAGAAAATCTACATAGATTCTTGTCAGACATATGACAATACTTTTAGTATCCCACAGATCATACAATTATTACATAAGAATAACATATGCACTTTCGTCTTTCGAATGATCGCGTATTTTACACAACATGATCATTTTACACAACATCGAAAGTTCATCATTTATTACTCATCAGAATTCATATTTTCAATTAAATATTTAGGCTAATAGTAGACTCGTAACTGTTTAGTGATTTCCTATGATTGTCTTTAATTTTAAACGGTTTATTTGTTTTTATCATGCAATAAATTTAACGGTTTGCAGGTTTTAAAACGAAAAATAAATACGGATATCAATGATGTATCCATGGAGACATGACCCCCACCCCATTGTTCATATAAACGTAATAATATAGTATATGAAGGCGTTCGAGGTGCCTCAACGATGTCGAGGCAATCCTCCTCACCGAACACAGGTTGGATAAATAATTACAAATTTTAAACGTTATTGTGTGGACTGTATTTTTTAAAGGTTTTTTTACAAGTTTATTAAACTAAATGGTGCACAACTTACTAAGTACGGCTATGGTGACATGTGGAGCCGTGGTCCGTAATTATTCGAATTTAGTACAATAAAAAATACAGGTGTGACCTCGCACTCTCACAATGGCACCGCTAACCGTACTTGACGAAAACAAGACACACGAATAATTCACTAGCTGCTGCAGTCGGACAACACGACACAGGAAATCCACGTTATCCACACGCAACACAACTGGTAAGATGACCACTCTAGTGGGGAAATACAAATTATGATGGACAAATAATTGCGCGAACGATATTTACCAGTTATGTTGATTTACAAATTCACAAAACAATAACATGATTTTCACGATTTGACTGCACCAGCACACTGCTCAACACATGCTTCTTGAGCAGATGACGAACGAAAAAGAATGGAGAATTACACTATACAAATTACATCGGTCAATCATACACTGACTAGAAATTAGAAACAAACCATCAGTGTCACCCATACACAATTACACAACGATACACTAAATAATAGTTGACACAGAAAGTTGACATAAACTCAGTGGCGGCACCAGACATTTTTTCTAGGGGGGCAAGATCATGGCGAACTGATCATGGAATTTAGTGAAAACCCGTCTGTACGGGTGTTATATAAATTATTGAAATACATGGAAAATACTGTATTATTAGCGTTTTCTGATCAAATATAATCAAATTAAATGGTAGTGTACTCCGTGGTGTATTATCAAAACGAATGCACATAAAAAAAAATATGACGAGTTACATAGCGAAACATATGAAACACAGCAAACACATAAATACTTGAAATTTAAATTTTCGTTTGTTCTTCAACAGGTAGGGCAGAGGTGGGGCAAAACCAAGTTTGGATAGGGCGCTTGCCCTACCTTGCCCCCCTCTAGCGCCGCCACTGCATAAACTTATAGATTAGCGAAAATTTGAAAACATTAACGACTGACTGTTCACATGATAACAACACTGAAAATAGCACAAGATACATTGGGCCGTGATAGCGCAGTCGGTACTCACCGTGAAACAACAGCCAGATGGTGTTGTCTTGGGTAACACCGATGCACTACCACAACAGTGTATCAGTACTTTAACATGATACACAAACATTCTCCCCCCGTTGATAGATTGCAAGTCTTTCAAGCTGCTGTCATTATAAATACACAATTTTACTATTAAATTACACAGCAACCAAAACTATTCTGCTAGGATACTACAATATTGACAATAACTGATCGTAACAATTAGATAAATAATTCAATTAAACAACAAAGAAAATAATTAAGTAAAAGAAAAAAAAAATCTATATAAATACATTAGGTGATTATTTAAGACACAAAAAAAATCTATTCTTCATCTGAAGCGGTAGGTATTAAAGCAAGTTTGGAAACTGGACGTCGGAACTCAGTGCCTACTGAATTATGCAGAGTAACAACACGAATGACTCCATCACTTCCTGGATGGACACATTACTCGTACTAAACGCCATTGAATCGGAAGGTGACTTCATCTACCAAAATTGCTAGATCACCAACTGATATGTTTTTTGATTTTGTAGTCCATCGACCACGATGTTGTAACTGTGGCAAGTATTCAGCAGACCACTTCTTCCAGAAATGTTGCAATCGGGTTTGTAGCAACTTGAATTGACGTAGGCGATTGGTAGGGATCGTGGATACATCTGGTTCTGGAGGAAATGTGAGTGGACCACCAATCAAGAAGTGACCTGGTGTGAGAGCGCTATAATCAGCTGGATCAGATGACATGGATACGATTGGTCTAGAGCAGCGGTTCCCAACCTATCGTCCGCGAGACATCATGTGGTGGTCCTTGATGCATACCTATAAAATTTTAAAATATTTCAATTTTCCTTTGGACGTGTTATAAATATTACGTACCAACAATCGTTACTTAAATTCTAATATCTGTGAAAAAATTGATTCTTATTTATGAGTTTTTAGAATTGAGATTCTTATTTATTCTTATTTAATGTCTAAAAATGATGGTGGTCCGTGACGTATCGAAAGTTATCTAAGTGGTTCGTAGTGTCAAAAAGGTTGGGAACCACTGGTCTAGAGTTAAGAACTGCCTCGATTCTACATAGTAGGGTGGTAGTCTCTTCATATGTTAGCAAAGTTCCATTACTCATCTAATAAGATGGATAAAGATTAATATTAGATAAGATACTTATCTAATAGTAATCTCCAATAAGGTGCTGCTTGGCTGATTTAACTCCTGCCTCCCAAAGGCCACCAAAGTTTGGTGCAGATGGAGGAATGAAATGCCACTCTATACCCAAGATTGCGATCTTAGTTTCAAAGTTGCTGTCTTTACGAATATCTGTAATCCACGATTTAAGAATTTTATTCGCACTAACGAAATTGGTACCATTGTCACTGTACAAATGAGAACATTGCCCACGTTGAAAAATGAACCGAAATAGAGCAGACATGAATGCATCTGATGACAAGTCACGAACTAATTCCAAGTGTAGTGCACGAGTAACCATACATATAAACACTGCTATATAATGCTTTAATGATGTAAGACGCCTAATACCACTGCGGATATTTACTGGCCCACAGAAATCAACACCACTTTTAGAAAACGGACGACACTGAGTGACTCTTGAGTGTGGCAGTGGTGCCATAAATGGTTGCATCATGTTGGGTTTGGTACGGAAACAACGAATACATTTATGAACAGTCTGTCGAGCAATATTCCTGCCACGTATAGGCCAATATGTATGATGGATACTTGATAGAAGTGCTTGTGGCCCTGCATGTAAAAGTCGCACATGTTCATATTCAAACAGCATTTTTGTTATTGGGCTTTTTGTTGGCAACACAATGGGATATTTTTGACCTTCCGATAATGATGAATTTGATAGTCGATCACCAACACGTATCAGTTGACATTTGTCAAGGAATGGACTGAGCGACTTAAGACAGCTACGATGATGAACATTAGCACCTTCTTGTAAGGCTTTTATTTCTGCTTGAATATAACAATGTTGTGCACGTGACAGCCAGTACAGTTTACTATCTTGTAACTCATTAGTGGTCAATCCCCCTATTTTATGATCATTACATTTATTGACCCTTGTCTTACAATTATATATAAATCTTCGTATGTATACCATTACATACATTAACGTATTCCATTTTGAAAATCTGTTCAGTAACCAGTCTGGGTCAGTGTCCACAGTAGATGCTTTGAGTACTAATTTGATTAGTCGCACTTCATCAGTGGGTTCAAGAACCTTTGGGTTTATTGGCCATGTTGACTGGTCCTCTGTGAGCCATTCAGGACCGTGCCACCACAGACAGGACTGAATGATATCGGTTGCTTCCATGCCTCTGGTAATTAAGTCGGCTGGGTTATCACTTGTAGGGACATGACGCCATTGACTTAGTATTGTGAGATTATTGATGTGAGCTACTCTGTTAGACACATATACTTGTAATGGATATTTACTGTGTATCCATGATAGCACAATTGTGGAATCTGTCCACAGTACAACATTATCTTGTAAAATATTTATTGACAATTTGTTAAATTCTTTGATAACTTGTGATGTCAGCTCAGCCAGCACAAGTGCTGCACACAGTTCTAATCGAGGAATTGTAGTTTGTTTCATTGGTGCTACTCTTGACCTTGAGGTGTACAGTACAGTGTTCCAGGTGTCAGTGGAATACTTACTTCTTATATATATGCACGCACCAAATGCATGTTGTGATGCATCACTGAATCCGTCCGTGAATTTGAATTTCACTTAATTCCCCAGAGATAACTTTGCGTGGTGTTGACACGTTATTTAATGGAGTTAAAGCAGTATAAAACTTAACCCAACGTTGTTGAATATCATCAGGAAGCACCGTATCCCAATCAATTCGTAACGACCACAATTGTTGGATGAATATTTTTCCTTTCACAAACACTGGTGTAACTAGACCGATAGGATCAAATACTTTGTGGATATCAGACAAGAGTGTTCGTTTGGTCATGGTGCTGGGTGGAGTCCATGGTTTGATCGCAAACTGGAACACATCATTTGTGGGCTGCCATATGATGCCTAACGTTGTAACAGTATTATCATCAGACGGCTTAATTATGTAATGATCACCATTATTAACTAAAGGAATTTTGTTTAGCACCATAGTTGAATTTGAACACCATTTTCTTAATGGCATCTGAGCACCTTGAAGTGTGTTAGAAATGGATTTATACAATTTATAACATTCATCCTCTGTAGCTCCTCCGCTCAAAAGATCATCCACATAGAAATCAAGTTTGATAGCTCTCATGGCTTCTTGAGTATCAGCTTCCTTGGCTAATTCAGTTAAACATCTTGTGGCTAAGAAAGGAGCAGACTTGGTGCCATATGTCACAGTCATCAATTTGTATTGTTTTAATGATTCATTAGGATCAGGTCGATAAAAAATTTTCTGCAGATTGCAACCTTCATCATGAACTCGGATCTGCCGATACATTTTCTCAATATCTGCAGTCAAAGCAATATTATGTAATCGAAACCTTAACAAAATGGCTATCAAATCTGGCTGTACAGTTGCTCCTCGCATCATGACATCATTCAGTGATATGCCAGTGGATGTTACAGCGGATCCATCAAACACTACTCTTGTCTTAGTTGTAATACTATCTGACTTTGTCACAGCATGATGTGGCAAGTAATAACTAAGTACACTGGTATCTTCTTGTGCTAAGGTCATGTGTCCTAAATCAACATATTCCTTCATAAAAACCTTGTAGTCTGTGTTTAATTTAAAGCATCTGATCAGTTTTTGTTCAAGATTTAGGAATCGACGTTGTGCCATGAATTTAGATTCACCTAGTGCATTAATGTTGGCCTTCAAGGGTAATCGAACAATAAATCTGCCATCTTCAGCTCGTTGCACATTCTTAGAAAAATGATTTTCTGCTTCATGCTCTTCTTCAGAACGTACAGTTGCCTTTGTGAACAGAGCAATAGTTGACTGCTCTCTTACTGAATTGCTTGATATTGACAGTGTGGATGTTAAGTTACTGGAATTTGAATTGAACAGTCTGCCGGTTATCACCCACCCAAGTTTCGTGTGGTGAGCAGACAAATGCTCGTTGATGACTATATGATCTCCACTGAATAACTCGAACACCACTTCAGCCCCCCAAAAGACAGTCTATAGGCGCAGACTAGTAAAACTGTGGGTCTGCTAACTGCGACCGAATATTGCTAGGTAGGACTATGTTATTGACATTAATACTAAGAGTAGGTAGTTGGTTTGATATGACAGGCAAGGAATGAAACTGTATATTTGATGTGTATTGACCATATTGAGATAACATAATTGTTGGTACTAAACTCTTAGCATACACTGACTTGGGTCCGATTCCGGTGACTAGAGTGGAAATTTTACAAGAATTGAGTTTTAGTATTCGGGCATATGCATCAGTTACAAAATTTAATTGTGACCCGGTATCTAATATTGCTCTACAACTGTGAAGTACACCTGAAGCATCATTAATGTTTACTAGACGTGTTGCTAACATAGCATGACAGTTGGAATAAGTAATGTTTGAAGTGTCTTGTTCCACATACATGGCAATTACATTATCTTCGCTGCGAGACTGAGACGGTAAGTCAGGTGTATTTTGTACCTTGTGATTGTTTCGGAACGGTTGATACCCATGGAGCCTAGTACTGTTTCTTGTTACACATTTGGCAACCTTTAAACCTGCATTGAGTTGACTGATGACCTGGCATCAAACAATTGAAACATAACCTGTGATCAGATGCAACCTTGGATCGGTCAGTAATAGATAGTTTTAGAAACTGTTCACAAAAATATAACTTATAGGAATTTGAACACAGACTACATTTTTCCTGACTATAGTACTTAGGAGCTGGACCTGCTAATAAGACTCTCTTCGCAATTTGCTGTTTTGAATCTTTGTTGTTTTCCAATTTCACCAACTTCGTATGCTGATACACGACTGGCTAGAAATTTTTCTAAATCACTAAATTTGGGAAGTTCTCGTGAAGTTTGGATTAATTGCCATTTTTCAACCGTTGTTGGGTCTAGCCGGGAGCATACTAGTGTCACTAACCACGCATCCCAAGTATCAATCGGCTGATTCATGGCTCTCAATGCTCGTACATGTGAAATAATGGATGGTGTAGGTTTCTTAGTGCAGATGCTGATGGTTTTTGAACTGTTGGTGTTTCCATTAATGACCGTATATTAAATTGAATGATCAAGGAATTGTTTTTATATCTTTCAACCAATGCCTCATAAGCTGTAAGGTAATTGCCTTCAGTGGTTGGAACAGTTTTTATTACATCAGCAGCAGGACCAGAAAGACATGACTTCAGATAGTGTAATCGTTGAACGTCTGAGAGACCTTGATTATCATGAAACATTGCATTAAATGTATCAAAGAAAGATACCCAGTCTTGTAAATTTCCATTAAACCTTGGCGCAGGAATCGCAGGAAATTTCATTGAATCACGTATAAGAGTGGGAGCTTGAGATGCAGAAGAGTCAGGAGATCTCTTAGTTTGGTCTTGAAGTATGCCCAATAACTGAGCCTTAAGAGAACAATAATAATCATCAACTGTAATTGCATCATCAAGTACTTGAGGGCTGGCATCAACACCACCCTCAATAGAACTATGTACCAATTCATAATCGGACATTAACTTTGTTAATTTGTCTATTCGAGTTTTAATTTGATTGATGGATTTGGTAGCTGGATCAAATTGGTCAGCATACGTTTGAATTTGTTGTATAGATTTCTTTAATAAATCTCTCTTCCTTAACAACTTTTTTAACTCTGATGATATATCTATTTCATTTGAATTGGACATATTAATTGGGGAATATGAACAATCAAACAATATCACCTAAACAATGGTTGAATACAATGAGAAGATACAATAAAAAATTGATGTATGATGGTTGACAATAGTTATAAACAAGATAAAATTGCAGCTAGTACTGAGACAACAATAAAATACAAAAAAAAAATTAACTAATACTACTATAATTATTAAATACTTATATCTATCTATCTATCCGGCCCAAAGGACCAAAATGAAGGCGTTCGAGGTGCCTCAACGATGTCGAGGCAATCCTCCTCACCCAACACAGGTCGGATAAATAATTACAAATTTTAAACGTTATTGTGTGGACTGTATTTTTTAAAGGTTTTTTTACAAGTTTATTGAACTAAATGGTGCACAACTTACTAAGTACGGCTATGGTGACATGTGGAGCCGGGGTCCGTAATTATTTGAATTTAGTACAATAAAAAATACAGGTGTGACCCCGCACTCTCACAATGGCACCGCTAACCGTACTTGACGAAAACAAGACACACGAATAATTCACTAGCTGCTGCAGTCGGACAACACGACACAGGAAATCCACGTTATCCACACGCAACACAACTGGTAAGATGAACACCCTAGTGGGAAATACAAATTATGATGGACAAATAATTGCGCGAACGATATTTACCAGTTATGTTGATTTACAAATTCACAAAACAATAACATGATTTTCACGATTTGACTGCACCAGCACACTGCTCAACACATGCTTCTTGAGCAGATGACGAACGAAAAAGAAAGGAGAATTACACTATACAAATTACAACGGTCAATCATACACTGACTAGAAGTTAGAAATAAACCATCAGTGTCACCCATACACAATTTCACAACGATACACTAAATAATAGGTGACACTGAAAGTTGACATAAATACATAAATTAGCGAAAATTTGAAAACATTAACGACTGACCGTTCACATGATAACAACACTGAAAATAGCACAAGATACACTGGGCCGTGATAGCGCAGTCGGTACTCACCGTGAAACAACAGCCAGATGGCGATGTCTTGGCTAACACCGATGAACTACCACAACACGGTGTATCAGTACTTTAAGGCCGGGCGCACACTGATAGAGCAAAACTGTTCCGATCTAGTCGAAACATTTTGTTTCAAACGGCTCCGAACAAATTTCATTCATACTGACAAAACAAAACCGAACAAGACAAAATAATTTCCGATTAATTTTTTGTTTTACACCAGTCGTCAAGATGAGTTCTGATGAAGATGATGTTGATGCTGATTTCATTCCATAATCTGTCTTGGATGATTCTATTGCTATGCTCTTTATCGGTAAAATCGTAAATAGATTTTCTTAAATAAACAAGATTTATCAAATTTTTCTGGATCGCATCCATTTTTAAAATAATTATGAAGTATAATTATGAAATATTTATGAAGTATAGTATGAGAAGTATCAAGTAAAATCATAAAAATCTGTGTGACACCAAAACAACGATAGTGTTCAGTTGTAAGCTATTCGTATAATAAACTAATTTATACGATTACTTAACATTTTCGTATTTTGCTCGGAGAAAAAATAGAACCAGACTGAACAAGACCGATCATGCTTCGTTTTGTCTTGTCGTGTGTTGATGTTGACTGATTAGTGTGCGCGCGTCACTTACTTTACATATGTTATAATTGCCTACAAACAGCTCCGAGCTGCTCCAAGCAGCTCGAAACAGTTTTGCTCTATCAGTGTGCGCCCGGCCTAACGGGATAGGGTAATATCTCCATACTATTGATAAGAGAAAAATTTGATAACCGAGTTTTGCGGATGTAGAAATACCAACAGAGATAATTAAAATCCCACGTTCCAAATGTTCATTAATAAATTTACTAACCTTTAATTAGTTGAAAATAACAATAAATGTTTAACTTTTTCTACAATTAGAACTTTAAAATAATGATTATTATAAATAATAATATTACATAGACAATACAATATTACAGTATTAACCAAATAGAAATTCACTTTAAACAAAATTTTAAATTATAAAAAATTAAAAAACTTATATTACATGAACATACGAAATATTATAGGTATAATAAAACATTTTATTACTGTATCACTGTAATCTTATCGATTTGGTTGATAGTAATTTGTCAAAACGAATGTTTTCAAATTTAAATATTTTATCCTAACCAATCGATATAAAAATAAAAAAATATATAAGTGCAAATTGTTGCTCATCTTTTGACATTTTATTTCTTTACTTTGGCATATTAAAATAAAAAACTGTCACGAAAAAGTGTCCACGAAAAGCGTTACCTAAATTGAGATATCCAATGGGGACTGCCAAGAAAAAGCGTTCCAGAAAAAATAACAAAATCTCCCTTATGGTTTGTTTTCATGGCAACCATTGTTTAGGTTTTGAAAATATTTAAATTTGAATTTGAAAAAAAAATTTCCACACATAAGACATAATGACAATAAAGACAATGTATCACTTATCGCGGACTCGTATGCGTTAATCATTTTTCTTAATAGGCTTATATTAAACGTGTGTGTGTGTGTGTGCATGTATGTAATGGTAACATTTTATTGATTTCAAATTTATTCTCCCCCTTTAAATATCCTGGATACGCCATTGTGACATTTATTTAGCGCGGCAAAACAAATTTGCGCGCGGCGAACACACTTAGAGGACAAGCGCCAATATTTATTCATTTAAGTGCGTTAAGATATCGTTTTTCAACGATTCTTCTCTCGTCCACCACCGCAAACTGTACAACGACACGGTGGTGGTGGGACAAGTTTGAATTGAGAATTCTGCCGAAACACAAGTAATCGTTAGGTGTGTTTGTGTGTGTTCATGTATGTTATGGTAACATTTTATTGATTTTAAATTTATTCTCCCCCTTTAAATATCCATATTGTGACATTTATTTAGCGCGGCAAAAAAAACAACGACACGGTGGTGGTAGGACAAATTTGAATCGAGAATTCCGCCGAAACACAAGTAATCGTTAGGTGTGTATGTGTTCATGTATGTTATGGTAACATTTTATTGATTTTAAATTTAATCTCCCTCTTTAAATATCCTGGATACGCCATTGTGACATTTATTTAGCGCGCCAAAAAAAACAACGACACGGTGGTGGTAGGACAAATTTGAATCGAGAATTCCGCCGAAAAACAAGTAATCGTTGACGTATATAGCGAAAGGCGATCACGCTCGTAGGCACGTCGCCTGATGATTACCAAGATACCGTGTGTTATAAAACAATATCAACCGTAAATTAAACCACTAACTTGACTAGTGAATAAACGTTTCGTGTTGTATAATTGCTCACATCCGAGCGTAGTCTACCCGGTGAAGTCCATCGCGAGATGAATAGATAGATATTTAGATACTTATCGTAGAACTACTAATCGTGTCACAACGTTGAGACGTTATTAACAAATTTACCTGTATAAAAATGCTGATATTGAATAATTTTTAACTCCAACAATCAAATTACATAGATGCTTGTCAGAAATAGGACAATACCATCTGTATCCCACGGATCATACAATTATTTTTAAAATATATGAAAATATCACATGCACCTTCGATAACATAAATACAATAATTTCCTATGACAAAAATAAAAATAAAAAAATACAATATTTTGAAGCTTGACTTAATGTAAAAATGCGCGTCGATATCGTCTTCAAACTAAATTTTGCAGCGACCACCACGGCGAACTGTACAGCATACCGGATATTGTGCGACAACTCTGCTTCACGAATTCCGACGAAACAAGAATAACTGACGACGTGATCAGAGAATATTAAAATTATCAGTACATATTATAAAATACAAAGTCAATGTAAGTGTTCACAAACTACTATATAAAATATAACAAAATTACATCACTCCTGGGACGGTACAAATGGTAAACCGAACTCGCTCTTAGAAGTGTTGTCAGACAACAACCTTAATATCAAATTTAGTAAATTAACACCGACTGTAAAAAGAAACCAAATAATACCTGATTCGTGAACAATCGTAAAGAAACGAAACTGCTCACATCCTATCGTATTCTTCTTGACGAAAACTATTGCGCGGAGAACCCATATGATTTGTTGATCTTCTCGAGGAACATCGTTAAGAAGTTGTTAGCAAATTTACCAAATGGAACATGTCGACATTTTCAATTGTTTCAACTCGAAACAATAAAATCACATACATGCTTGTGAAACATATCAATTTACATAATACAAAATATTTAACACACTGTTAAAAAAAACCAATATATTGTTTCTTGTCATTATATATAAAAGCACAGAAATATCGTATTTCGAAATATTTGGACTTATCCACCTCCACGAGCTGTACAACAACCAGGCAGGGATGCGACAATGCAGATTCGCCAATTGTGGCGAAACACTAGTAGTCATCGACGTGTTTTAAGGACAGTATAGTCCGATCCGTACGATCGTTAATTTTAATTAAAAACTAACAAACGCAGGACAAAAACAAGTCGCCGACAAGTCACCAGATTTTTTTTTTATGCATGCTACGATATCGTTATTCGGTAAAATTGCACGCGTCCACCACCTAAGGCTTTAAAACAACCAAGCAGGGATGCGACAATGCCGATTCACCATTTCTGGCGAAACACTAGTAGCCGTCGAGGTGTATGTAGGACAGTCAAGTCCGATTCGTACGGTCGTTAATTTTTATTAAAAACTAACAAACGCAAGAAAAACACGTCGCGGCAAGTGACCAGATTTTTTTTTTGCATGCTACGATATCGTTATTCGGAAATTTGCACGCGTCCACCGCCTCGGGCTGTAAAACAACCAAGCAGGGATGCGACAATGCCGATTCACCATTTCTGGCGAAACACTAGTAGCCGTCGAGGTGTATGTAGGACAGTCAAGTCCGATTCGTACGGTCGTTAATTTTTATTAAAAACTAACAAACGCAAGAAAACACACGTCGGCGGCAAGTGACCAGATTTTTTTTTTGCATGCTACGATATCGTTATTCGGAAATTTGCACGCGTCCACCGCCTCGGGCTATAAAACAACCAGGCAGGGATGCGACAATGCCGATTCGCCATTTCTGGCGAAACACTAGTAGCCGTCGAGGTGTATGTAGGACAGTCAAGTCCGATTCGTACGGTCGTTAATTTTTATTAAAAACTAACTAACGCAAGAAAACACACGTCGGCGGCAAGTGACCAGATTTTTTTTTTTGCATGCTACGATATCGTTATTCGGAAATTTGCACGCGTCCACCGCCTCGGGCTGTAAAACAACCAAGCAGGGATGCGACAATGCCGATTCACCATTTCTGGCGAAACACTAGTAGCCGTCGAGGTGTATGTAGGACAGTCAAGTCCGATTCGTACGGTCGTTAATTTTTATTAAAAACTAACAAACGCAAGAAAACACACGTCGGCGGCAAGTGACCAGATTTTTTTTTTTGCATGCTACGATATCGTTAATCGGAAATTTGCACGCGTCCACCGCCTCGGGCTGTAAAACAACCAGGCAGGGATGCGACAATGCCGATTCACCATTTCTGGCGAAACACTAGTAGCCGTCGAGGTGTATGTAGGACAGTCAAGTCCGATTCGTACGGTCGTTAATTTTTATTAAAAACTAACAAACGCAAGAAAACACACGTCGGCGGCAAGTGACCAGATTTTTTTTTTGCATGCTACGATATCGTTATTCGGAAATTTGCACGCGTCCACCGCCTCGGGCTGTAAAACAACCAGGCAGGGATGCGACAATGCCGATTCGCCATTTCTGGCGGAACACTAGTAGCCGTCGAGGTGTATGTAGGACAGTCAAGTCCGATTCGTACGGTCGTTAATTTTTATTAAAAACTAACAAACGCAAGAAAACACACGTCAACGGCAAGTGACCAGATTTTTTTTTTTGCATGCTACGATATCGTTATTCGGTAAAATTGCACGCGTCCACCACCTAAGGCTTTAAAACAACCAAGCAGGGATGCGACAATGCCGATTCACCAATTGCGGCGAAACACTAGTAGTCATCGACGTGTTTTAAGGACAGTATAGTCCGATCCGTACGGTCGTTAATTTTAATTAAAAACTAACAAACGCAGGACAAAAACACGTCGCCGACAAGTCACCAGATTTTTTTTTTTATGCATGCTACGATATCGTAATTCGGCAAATTTGCACGCGTCCACCGCCTCGGGATGTACAACAACCAAGCAGGGATGTGACTAAACGGTCGTCAGTTTTCATAAAAAAAACTTCGACGACTTTCGACAAAATATATATACTAATATATTAATTTTTTTTATGAGCGTAAGATTTCGTAGTTTGACTAATTTTCTTACGTTCGCCGCTGCCTGCAGCACAACAACCCCAGCTTTGGTGTGACTTCGCAAAATCGTCAAATACAGCGAAACTATAATAATTAGGGATGTGTAGATGACATATTAGGATTATTTGAATAAAACATTATATGAATAAAAAAATTACATTGGACCTAGTACGTTACGAGGAGCCAACGAACGCTCATTAACGGGTCGTCAGGTAATTATAAAAATGTCTAGTTTTGTAAATGATCATGGACCGTAATGCAAACCACATACCTGACTGGTGAATTAACGAAAATGGGACGCTAAACTGCTCATTTTCGATCGCTGTCTGTCTCACGAAATCCATTGAGTGGAGAAACGATTCCATTCGTACATCTACTACAAATGTTACTAAGTTTAGAAAAATTTAATAAATTTTTCGATGCAAAAAATGATATTTGCCAAATGTCTCAACTCGAGACATTCTGCATAGATGCTTGTTGGACATATGACAGTACTTTTGTATCCCACAGATCATAGAATTATTATATAATATTCCACAAATCATAAAATTATTATATAATATCCCAAAGACCATAGAATTATTAAATAAAAATCATACGCAATGCGTCAACGTTTATACAACAATTTTAATCGCTATTATAAAAAAAAACATCTATTTTTGACTGACGTTATATATAAGTACGCTACAATTTTGTATTCTGACACAGGGGCGGACTGAGTCTCTGAAGGCCCAGGTGGGTGAGTTTTTAGGAGGCCTTAAACTAACGTAATTAATACAAACAAGCGACTTGATAAAATAAATAACTTGATAATGTATCACATAAAAAAAATTATTGGATCAAAATAAAACCGACTTCGAAAAAAACGAACTAAAAAAAGTGTGAAATAATTCACAAAAAATTTGATTTTTCGATTTCAGTTATCGACATTTGGCAACGATTACGGTGTGATATGTGAAAGATAACAAATACTCGTGTTGAAAATCGTTTAGAATATCGTAATAATTTTTCTATTAGGCATATTATTTCGTGTAAGCCAATAGGCCATAATAAAATAAATAGCTCAAGGCCCAAGTACAAAATGTCTAAAGGGCCTGGGCGGGTATGGCCTCTTACCCGCCCTGCCAGTCCGCCCCTGTTCTGACATATTTCCATGCGTTCATCGCCGCCAGCTGTACAACTACCAGGCGGGGATTCAAATACGCTAAATCGCAAACTTTGTCGAAACACTAGTAGACGTCGACGTGCATTAACGAACAGAAGGTCAGATTCAAACAGTCGTCAGTTTTCATAAGAGTATAATGTTCGCGGCAAGATCACGTCGACGACAATCGACTAGATTTTTTTTTTAACGCGTAAAATTTTCTATTTCGACAAATTTTCTCGCGTCCACCGCCGCCAGGTATACAACAACCCAACGGTGGTATGACAACGCAGAATCGTCAAATCCTCCGAAACACGAGTAACCGTCGACGTCCACAGGAAATACTAGGATTACTAGTTTAGATTTCCGTATGAATAACAAGTACATAGAATTCGGAATGGTACGAGGAGCCAACTGAATACGCTCGTAGACTCGTCGTCGGACAATTACTAAAATACCGAGTGTATTAAATTAATACGGACCGTAAAAAATCTACATACTTTTATATTTGGTTGTTAACCAAACGTAAACGGAGCTGCTACGTAAACTGTTCACATCCGTTCGTATTCTACCCGGCGAAGTCCGTCGTGCGTGGAAACGATAATTTTAATAGATCTACTACAAAAAGTACAAATTTGAGAATATTTAACAAATTTACCGATGCGAAATGCTGATACTGCCAACTGTTTCATTTCTAGAAAATCTACATAGATTCTTGTCAGACATATGACAATACTTATTGTATCCCACAGATCATACAATTATTACATAAATATATAAGAATAACATATACACTTTCGTCTTCTTTTCGGAACGAATGCTGTTTAGTCCCGTATTCTTGAACACACTGAACTTTAATAACGTTTTCGGAATTGGACGCTCACACAATGGAATTTTTGAGTTCAAACCATTCCAAAACGTGATTTTACCGAAAGTGTGAAGAATCCAAACAAATCAGTTTACTTATGGCATTAACGTGTACGTCATGGAGATATCATTCGTAGTCTTTGTAGAAAAATAAAGGAAGGCCGTCCGTTGTCTCTCGAATAGTAAACCGCTGTTGTTGATCTCGCGGAAGTCGGAAAATGACTAGTTACAAAGTTATATATAACTAATGACCGGAAATTCGGCTAGCTTGGTACATAACCCGTTGCGCAGTTGATCGTTCGCGTACCTCGTCATGATATTTACTAAACAGCCGATTTTTCGCAAAACGATATTAAATGAAAACCAAAACAGAACAGTATAAATACGTTTTCGTCCCATATAAATGTCGTCGAATTCGAATAACGTTTTCGACATTCGCCGGTCATATCCCACGCGCAGCAGATAAAAGACGACGACAAAGCAATTGTTATGTTACAACCACGGTAGATTATAGAGGTTTACGCACGACCATATGTACATAATGTAAACATTTGTCCCGTTTATGTGTTAGTTCTACAAATTTACCGGTTAGAACTCGCTGCACTTTTGTGGCCTTATTTTTATACATATTTATAATGTAGGATATTTAGTTTTCTATCATTCTTCCAATTAAATAATTTTAAATTTTTATTTAAAAGGATAAAAAACGTAACTCAATATAAACCAAATAGTAAATATATCACATTGTGTATTAACACAAATTATAATAGACTAATTTTAAATGAATAAATAATAAAAATAAAATACCTTATAATTTATGTCATACATAGCTTAGATTCTTTTTTTTTTTTAATGATCTATTTTGCTCTCTTTCATATTGTCTATCCTCATGCGAATGTAATAACGTAAACAACTTGCTATAACATTAGTTTTGTGGTTTTGACATGGAAATTTTCAGATGTACATTAACAATTATATCTGTTAGTGTTTTTTCATAACAGTCCGAAAACATAACATTTTTATAAAAAAATTCTCTGCATTTAAAAATATATTATACAAATAAAGATTAGAATTTAATAAATTTCCTTTGGTTTTCATATTTACAAGGTCTGCTACTGCTAAATCAGATGTCTGTAAGTTAGTTAAAAATGAGTTACGACAAGTTTCACATTTTGTAGATTTAAGTAAACGACGGCACAAATAACCAGATACATAAAAATAACAATTTCTACAAGTTCTGGTGATTTATAGTTATCGGCTATTTAATCCTCTCCATCCCAGTCATCTTGTTCTACAATTAAATCTAAACGATTTTTCAGTTTTGAAGGGCACTAATATCTCCTTTGAAAAGGTTTTTATAGTCTTCTAAATTTATAGCACTTATCATTGGTTCAGCTTCGTTGATAGAGCAATTACCAAAATTTTTGGAGGTCTTAATAATTTATAAGTTGATAAAAGGCGATATAGTTATTGGAACATGGGCATCGCAGGATGATCGTTTTGACAACCAGCTTGGACGTATCGTAAAAATTGCTAAAATATTATAAAATAGGTTAAAAAATATTACTATTTAATATTGTATATTTCTTTTCTTTACCTTCTCTTTCAACTATTTAGGATTAGCCACAATAGTTCTCAACTTCCACTTTATAAAACATATTATATTTAAATAACTATAAATATAATTTACTTCAATTTTATCTTGATTAGCTTTTGAAGTTAAAACATAGTCAAATCCAACACTTAGAAGATATTTAATTAAATTGACAGTTGAATGTAGAGTAACTCTTAGTCCTTCAGCCGTTTCTTTAGTTAAAAACTTGTCAGGTGAAATAATTTTATTTGAAACCTCCAATTCCCAAGAGTCAAGCCAAGTTATAGCTTTTTTTATAGTCTAAAATAAAATGTATCTACCCATGTATTTAATTATGATTAAGTTATTAGTATAGCATTAATTCATGTGTTATAAATATATTATTATATTATTTAATTTTGTTCTTAACTTCTAAAATATTTGTTGAATTCCTTGGATTTACAAGAGGTAAAAGATATATAATAAACAGATAAATAATATAATAACAAATATTGAAAAGTATACGACAAAATAAAACTCGATGTAATACGTGTGTACGATGACGATGACAGTGACAGTACTGCCTACATATCATATAATACACTGTATTGAAAACTAATAAAAATGTCTACTCTGCATTTACTACACTACAGTGTGTATAATATTACTTATTAACTACATTATATAAGCTGTCTTGTTTATAATTTCAACACTTCCCCTTAAACAATATATCCTTATATAATTTACATATCTAAATTTCTAATCCCTAACATCTGTCTGAGTTCCTGGAATCTTGTCATGATGTCTGCTAACTGCTCCTTACTGGGGACATACTCCAAGAAAAAAATCTTTTCATTGAACTTCTCACAAATAAAATGGTAACGAACATCGATGTGTTTTTGTTCGTTTATGGAATTCGGGATTCTTCACAAGTTTTATGGCACTCTGGTTGTCCGCATACACGATAGGTATATTTTCCTGTGTCTCCAGGAGATCGCTTATCAGTAGCATTAACCAAGTTAATTCCTGTACTGCCTGACTTAGTGCTACATACTCTGCTTCAGTAGTTGAAAGTGATACCGATTTTTGCCTTTGTGAGCACCATGCTACAATACCATTCCCATTATGAATATGAATCCCGATGTGGATCTCCTCGTTGTTGTATCACCCGCATAGTCTGCGTCGCTATAGCCACGCAACTGGAGTTTTACACTGGAATCATAAAATAAACCATAATTTATTGTACCCTTTAAATATTTAAATATTCGTTTCATCACTGCATTCCAATGTACTGTCAATGGTTTTTCAAGATAACGACTGACATGATTTACAGCAAACGTTATATCAGGTCTTGTAATTTGACTTAAATACAACAAGCTTCCAACTGCTTCTCTGTATGGAACTTCCCCTGCTGGGATGACTCTGACACATTTGGATCTAATGAGTGTTGTGGATCTGCAGGAATGTGCAAGACGTTGGCCTCTCTTAAATTAAACTTCTCTAAGATACGTTTACAATAAGAGGTTTGGTGTATGAAGATTGAACCATCATGTCTCTGGTCAATTTCAATGCCCAGAAAATGATCAAGTTTTTCCTTTTTGGTCTCGAAATTGTCCTTCAGGTATTTCACCATCATGTTCACCAACCCATCATTCGTTGCTGCTATTAACCCGTCATCTACAAAAATGGCAACAATTAATAATTGTTTATTTTATTACTTACAAAAACACAAGGGTCTGCCTTTGTTTCTTTTAAGTCAAAGTTGATTAACATATTTTTAAATTTTTTGTTCCAGCATCTGGGTGCCTGTTTTAAACCCATATAAGCTTCGTTGAAGTTTGCAAACTAATTCAGTTCCATCTTCGTAGTCTTTTGGTTGTTTCATATAAATGTCTTCTTCAAGATCACCATATAGGAATGCTGTTTTGATGTCAAACTGTCTGAGTTTATTTTCTAGCTGCTGCTGTAGCAAGTATTAGTCGAACTGAGTCATATTTTACAACTGGACTGAATGTTTTCTTGAAAGTCTATACCATATACTTGTGCATAACCTTTGATTACCAACCTGGCTTTAAATCTATCTACATCTCCACTTATCTTGTGTTTAGTTCGATACACCCAGCCATTGTTAAGTGCTTTCTTATTTGTTGGTAAATCCACTAATTTCCATGTTTTGTTTTTCTGTAGCGACAACATTTCTTCATTCATTGCTTCCTTCCATTTTTCAGCATTTTCTGAATGTATTGCTTCTTTCGTAAGTTTCTGGATCAGAACACTGTGAATAAAATGTTTCTGCTCTATACCTTAGTGGTTCTGGATCATTTCTCTATCTCTGAGCGTCATGGATTTTTGCTCTAGTTGTGGATTTTCAATGTTCGATTCATGTTGATCTTCCATAAATCTGTTTTCTTCTGATTCATTATCGTATTCGAATGCTACTGTATTATCATTAATTATGTCAGTAGAAAATTCAACATGTTTATCATCTAAAACATTTTCGTTATTAAAAATAACATCTCGACTTAAAGAGACCTCGTTATTTTCTTTATACCAAATTCGATACCCTTTTGTAGTTTCTGAATAACCGACAAAGTATCCTTTTCTGCTTTTAGTATCCCACTTCTTTCTTTGTTCATATGGAATTAAACTATATGCATCTGTTCCAAATTCTATGTACTTTTCTATCTTTGGACGTTTAATTAAACCATAACTCATATGGAGTTTTACTTACTCGACCTGAATTACCTGTACAATTTAACATAAACACGACGGTATTGACTGCTTTTGCCACAACGATTTTGGAAAATTCTTGGCATTGATCATGGTTCTGGCTGCTTCACAAATAGTCCTCATAGAACGTTCAGCTTTTCCATTTTGTTGTGGTGTGTATGGTACACTCGTTTCATGCTTTATACCAAAGCTTTTCAACATGGATGAAACTTCAGAATTTTTGTACTCTAAACCACAGTCACTTCTAATATTTTTAACAACAATATTTGTTTGAGTATTAACTGTATTTAGGAAAAGTTTAAGTTTTTCTTTTACCTCAGATTTGTGTTTTATAAAATATACATATGTATTTGGAATAATCATTTTTAAAAATAACAAAATATCTTTTACCACCTAACGAGTTTTTCTTCCATTGGCCACATACGTCAGTATGAATTATTTGACCAGGTTCAGTTGTTATTGTTACACTTTGTGTAAATGGCTCTTTATGCTGTTTACCATAAATGCACGGTTCACAAAAAAACTGTTCTTGTGTCTCTGTAAATTGTATTTTATTATGTTTCAAATACTCACGAACATGTTTGACATTCTGATGACAGAGCACGTTGTGCCAGTGTTGTAATGAGTAATTCTTAACTGCAATGTTTGCATGTTCGATTTCCTGTGAACTATCGACTTTGATTAACATTGAAAATAATTTTTTCTCACGCACACCGACTGCAATTACACGATTATTTCTTTTAAACGTACACCCGTTTCTGTTGTCATCATTTCAATTCCCTTATCGAGACATGCCCCACACAAAAATAAATTTACTTTAAGATCCGGCACATGTAAAACATTTGCTAAATAACGGTCTACCCACTTATTATTAACATAAGCATGAACATTTATGTTACCTTTACCAACTGCCATAATATATTTACCATCTCCAATACGTACTGGTAGTTTCACATCAAAGATTTCATAATTAACGAACCACTCTTTTCTGTTTGTCATGTGATCGCTCGCTCCAGAGTCCACATTCCATTTGTCTGAGTCGTTAATTTCTTCGATTTTTTCTTGTACACCAATAAGTGCTAATTTGGAATTTGAATTATTTCCTTCTTGTTCCTTTTTAAATATTCTGCAGTCTCTTTTCCAGTGTCCTGGTTTCTTACAATGATTGCAGTTTCCTGGTTTTGTTTTGCTATTTTTATTATATTTTTGAGTTTTATAATTCTTACTCTTTTCCGCGGTTAACACACTACTTTGGCAATATCTTCACGGACTTCTTGCCCTTGTATTTGTCGCGTTTCTTCTACCATTAATCGAGAAATCAGATTGCTAGTGTTCTATTTTCAATATTCATTGAATCCCATGCACTATAAAAATGCCTATAGCTGTCTGGTAACGTCATCAAAATTTTGTAATTAACATTGAATCCGAGATTGGCTCACCCAGTTGTTTCAGTTGTCTACTTAGATTTTCTAATTTTGATATATGACTAGCTATATTATCGTTTGGATCCATTGTGTACCGATAGAACTTTTGTTGTACTAATGTCACGCTTGTGTTCTGACTTCTGCTCATACACACTGAGCAACTTGTCCCACATAGCGCCGGCCGTTTCACAATTCATAATATAATGTAACGGTTGCTCGTCTATTGATGTGACAATTAATTTTTGAGCCTTATTATCTGCCCTTTTCCATACTTGAAAATCGACATTATACCTTTTCTTAGCCTCCTCTTCAGTTTCGTTACTGTATTTTGCTAATATTGGTTTCTTCGATTTCCTGACACCATATCGAATACATCAGCTGCGTTCATAATTACTTTAATTTGAAATTTCCACATATCCCAGTTTGATGCATCCTTTAGTTTATTTATTTTTATAGATTCGCCTTCCATGACGAATTACCTGTACACTATCTGCACACTATAAAAATAATTCAAAACTATTGACGTACTTTACACGAACGACGCACTATATTTATATTATTAAATCTTATTAAAACAATCTTAAACCTCGTTGTATGGAATTGGGCCCATAACCTGTTGAATTCCTTGGATTTACAAGAGGTAAAAAGATATATAATAAACAGATAAATAATATAATAACAAATATATTGAAAAGTATACGACAAAATAAAACGCGATGTAATACATGTGTACGATGACAATGACGGTGACAGTACTGCCTACATATCATATAATACACTGTATTGAAAACTAATAAAAATGTCTACTCTGCATTTACTACACTACAGTGTGTATAATATTACTTATTAACTACATTATATAAGGTGTCTTGTTTATAATTTCAACAATATTATTTCTATATAAAACAATATGGTTAACTTACATCAATATCAGAACTATTATGTTTATTCCTTCTCCTGGATAACGTCTATTGAGGCAATCAAATAAATTATTTAAATACAATGAGAATTTAGCAGTTGGTTCACTATCTTCTAGTTCTTGGTAAGATGTTGTTTGTACATGTAAGTCCAACATAAACTGATTTACTAAATATCTAAAATAATATATTTTTTAATTCAATATTTTGTAAACTAAAACAGTAAGTAAATTATAATAAAATAACCTGTGTCATTAATGAAACTCCCATTTTAGCAAAAGTGCATGGATTTACATGTGATACGGCTAATTTTTGGACATACTCTTGTATTACCGAAGATTTTTTTCTTCTTCATAAACAACTTTGTAATGTCTCCACCGAAACTAATCCAAAACTAGTCTAAAAAAAGGGATTACAAAGTTTTACAATGTACTCGATATAAAAAAATATTTAATATGTTAAAAATAACCATAAGCTCTTTGTTAAAAGGCGATTGCGAATACACTTAAATAAGTGAGGTGTATCTGAAAGAACAAATATTTTTCTGCTAATATTATAAGGATTTAGGAAAAAATGTTCATTGCACCAAGTTCTCCATTTATTCCAAATTCTTTCCACAAACGTCTATTTGGTTAGCTCCATCACATATAATCGCTGTAACTTAGCACCAGCAGATGTTCAAGCAGTAGAATTGCTTGGACTATAATTTTGCTAATGTCATGCCATTAGTAGCACCTTTGCAGCAAAGCATCCAATTGGCTGAAAGTAAACTTTCACAAAGAGAAGAAAAACCAAAAAACCAGAAGAAAAAATTAAGAAATATTATTTACCTGGTTCACATTCAGATATTTCAAAATAGTCATTGTTGAAACACGTCTATAAGTACTAATTTCAATATCCCGTTTTTAGGACTTTTTTTTATTATTTATTGTACACAGATAAAGGGCATCCTAAAAAATATGAATGGAATCGCTCCTTTCATTAATTTGGGTCTTTTTAATGGAATCTATAACACAAATAAATTGGTTTGAAAAATTAAAACTTACCTATTTTTTAAAATATTTTGCTGATAATTTGATCCAATATAATTTTTTTAATTGTACACATTATTGTATAAAAGTAAAAATATCTAAGTGCATGAAAATTCTATGATCTTTTCTTTAAATATTTTTGACTATATTTAAAATAAATGCATATTATACATTAATTTGGTCCTAATAATGTTAATAAAATTATGAATATGGATATTATGTAAATTTGTATAACAAATTTCGATTAATTTTTCTATGGCTTACTATAATATATTTATTAATAAATAAAGTTTTTTGATATATGATAATTGATAACCTAAGAACTGATTTCTACTATATGTAATATGTATATTAATAAAAGTATAAGAAAACATACAGATTTGTGATCTCCTGTTCCAGATGTCCAAAACCATAATATTTCATCACTTTTAAAATGTTTGAACAAATATACGAGTTGGGTCCAAGTTTGATATCCCTTTAGGAATAGCTCTTCTCCAATTATCAAGTAAGTCCTTGGGGACTTTGAACATTGATACCTAATACAAAAATAAATTTAAAGTACTTTATAACAATAATTTCCAATAAATTAAAAATAGGTATATAATATATAATATCTTACATTCTCTTTGCAAGAATCATATCCAGATTTACAACAAACTACAAAACACTTCACCATATTATAAAATATAGTTTTAATAATAAAAAAATCAAAATTTAGTTTTAACATGAAAATATAGTGTTGATATTTCATGACACATCAAATTTTTCATAGAAATCAACATGGTAATTACAGTCTACCATGGTAAATAAATGTAATCTAACAGTTCACATAGAGCCACACTAAACTGCAGCGCATTCTACCGGCAAACACTATTAACTAACACGTTTGTCGAGACAATATTTTTATAGTCGTGCGTATCTCTCTATAACCTACCGTGGTTACAACGAAATACGATTTCGTACAACACGATGTTGCCCGATCGAACGTCCGTATTTCTACGTCTATATTCTGTTAGTATAACGGTCAAGACGACAAAATAAACTCATTTTCAAAAACCGACCACGATCTACTAAATTTCAGTCAACGATCGAAATCGAAAGCAATCGGTCGAAGAACAGAAAACCTCGTGGGAACCTTGGAACAGAACCGTCTTAGTCGCGCCGAAAGTATTCCGATCGGTTTTTCAGTATTTTTAAAAATGTATAATTCGAATGATCGCGTATTTTACACAACATGATCATTTTACACTACATCGAAAGTTCATCATTTATTACTCATCAGAATTCATATTTTCAATTAAATATTTAGGCTAATAGTAGACTCGTAACTGTTGAGTGATTTCCTACGATTGTCTTTAATTTAAAACGGTTTATTTGTTTTTATCGTGCAATAAATTTAACGGTTTGCAGGTTTTCAAACGAAAAATAAATACGGATATCAATGACGTGTCCATGGAGATATGACCCCCACCACATTGTTCATATAAACGTAATAATATAGTATATTTTATTCAATTGAAAAATATGCTACGGATTAATGCTTTTAATTCTTATCGATTTGGTTGATAACAATTTGTCAAAACGAATGTTTTCAATTTTAAACATTTTATCCTTACCAATCGATATAAAAATAAAAAAATATATAAGTGTAAATTGTTGCTCATCTTTTGACATTTTATGTCTTTACTTTGGCGCATTAAAATAAAAAACCGTCACGAAAAAGTGTCCACCAAAAAGTGTCAACGAAAAGCGTTACCTAAATTAAGATACCCACTGGGGACTGTCACGAAAAAGCGTTACAGAAAAAAAACCTAAATCACCCTTATGGTTTGTTTCCACGGAAACCATTATTTAGGTTTTGAAAAATTTAAATTTGAATTTGAAAAAAAAATTTTCACACATAGGACATAAAATGTCTCACTTAAGGCGGACTCGTGTCGTTATCTATTCTTCTTAATAGTCTTATATAGAATGTGTGTGTGTGTGTGTGTGTGTGTGTATGTGTTCATGTATGTTATGGTAACATTTTATTGATTTTAAATTTATTCTCCCCCTTTAAATATCCTGGATACGCCATTGTAACATTTATTTAGCACGGCAAAAAAAACAACGACACGGTGGTGGTAGGACAAATTTGAATCGAGAATTCCGCCGAAACACAAGTAATCGTTAGGTGTGTTTGTGTGTTCATGTATGTTATGGTAACATTTTATTGATTTTAAATTTATTCTCCCCCTTTAAATATCCTGGATACGACATTGTGACATTTATTTAGTGCGGCAAAAAAAACAACGACACGGTGGTGGTAGGACAAATTTGAATAGAGAATTCCGCCGAAACACAAGTAATGGTTAGGTGTTTTTGTGTGTGTGTGTGTGTGTGTGTTCATGTATGTTATGGTAACATTTTATTGATTTTAAATTTATTCTCCCCCTTTAAATATCCTGGATACGACATTGTGACATTTATTTAGTGCGGCAAAAAAAACAACGACACGGTGGTGGTAGGACAAATTTGAATAGAGAATTCCGCCGAAACACAAGTAATGGTTAGGTGTTTTTGTGTGTGTGTGTGTGTTCATGTATGTTATGGTAACATTTTATTGATTTTAAATTTATTCTCCCCCTTTAAATATCCTGGATACGCCATTGTGACATTTATTTAGCGCGGCAAAAAAAACAACGACACGGTGGTGGTAGGACAAGTTTGAATCAAAAATTCCGCCGAAACACAAGTAATCGTTGACGTACATAGCGAAGGGCGATATTTATTTATTTATGTGCGTTAAGATATCGTTTTTCAACGATTCTTCTCGCGTCCACCACCGCAAACTGTACAACGACACGGTGGTGGTGGGACAAGTTTGAATTGAGAATTCCGCCGAAACACAAGTAATCGTTGACGATATTGAAAAATGCTTAACTAAAGACAATCAAATTACATAGATGCTTGTCAGATATAGGACAATACCATCTGTATCCCACGGATCATACAATTATTTTTAAAATATATGAAAATATCATATGCCCTACGATTACATAAATACAATAATTTCATATGACAAAAATAAAAATAAAAAAATACAATATTTTGAAGCTTGACTTAATGTAAAAATGCGCGTCGATATCGTCTTCAAACTAAATTTTGCAGCGACCACCACGGCGAACTGTACAGCATACCGGATATTGTGCGACAACTCTGCTTCATGAATTCCGACGAAACTAGAATAACTGACGACGTGTTCAGAGAATATTAAAATTATCAGTACATATTATAAAATACAAAGTCAATGTAAGTGTTCACAAACTACTATATAAAATATAACAAAATTACATCAATCCTGGGACGGTACAAATGGTAAACCGAACTCGCTCTTAGACGCGTTGTCAGGCAAAAACCTTAATATCAAATTTAGTAAACTAACACCGACTGTAAAAAGAAACCAAATAATACCTGATTCGTGAACAATCGTAAAGAAACGAAACTGCTCACATCCTATCGTATTCTTCTTGACGAAAACTATTGCGCGGAGAACCCATATGATTTGTTGATCTTCTTCTCGAGGAACATCGTTGAGAAGTTTTTAGCAAATTTACCAAATGGAACATGTCGACATTTTCAATTGTTTCAACTCGAAACAATAAAATCACATACATGCTTGTGAAACATATCATTTTACATAATACAAAATATTTAACACACTGTTAAAAAAAACCAATATATTGTTTCTTGTCATTATATATAAAAGCACAGAAATATCGTATTTCGAAATATTTGGACTTATCCACCTCCACGAGCTGTACAACAACCAGGCAGGGATGCGACAATGCAGATTCGCCAATTGCGGCGAAACACTAGTAGTCATCGACGTGTTTTAAGGACAGTATAGTCCGATCCGTACGGTCGTTAATTTTAATTAAAAACTAACAAACGCAGGACAAAAACACGTCGCCGACAAGTCACCAGATTTTTTTTTTATGCATGCTACGATATCGTTACGTAAAATTGCACGCGTCCACCACCTAAGGCTTTAAAACAACCAAGCAGGGATGCGACAATGCCGATTCACCAATTGCGGCGAAACACTAGTAGTCATCAACGTGTTTTAAGGACAGTATAGTCCGATCCGTACGGTCGTTAATTTTAATTAAAAACTAACAAACGCAGGACAAAAACACGTTGCCGACAAGTCACCAGATTTTTTTTTTTTTGCATGCTACGATATCGTTATTCGGAAATTTGCACGCGTCCACCGCCTCGGGCTGTAAAACAACCAGACAGGGATGCGACAATGCCGATTCGCCATTTCTGGCGGAACACTAGTAGCCGTCGAGGTGTATGTAGGACAGTCAAGTCCGATTCGTACGGTCGTTAATTTTTATTAAAAACTAACAAACGCAAGAAAACACACGTCGACGGCAAGTGACCAGATTTTTTTTTTTTGCATGCTACGATATCGTTATTCGGAAATTTGCACGCGTCCACCGCCTCGGGCTGTAAAACAAGCAGACAGGGATGCGACAATGCCGATTCGCCATTTCTGGCGGAACACTAGTAGCCGTCGAGGTGTATGTAGGACAGTCAAGTCCGATTCGTACGGTCGTTAATTTTTATTAAAAACTAACAAACGCAAGAAAACACACGTCGACGGCAAGTGACCAGATTTTTTTTTTTTTGCATGCTACGATATCGTTATTCGGAAGTTTGCACGCGTCCACCGCCTCGGGCTGTAAAACAACCAGGCAGGGATGCGACAATGCCGATTCGCCATTTTTGGCGCGAAACACTAGTAGCCGTCGAGGTGTATGTAGGACAGTCAAGTCCGATTCGTACGGTCGTTAATTTTTATTAAAAACTAACAAACGCAAGAAAACACACGTCGACGGCAAGTGACCAGATTTTTTTTTTTGCATGCTACGATATCGTTATTCGGAAATTTGCACGCGTCCACCGCCTCGGGCTGTAAAACAACCAGACAGGGATGCGACAATGCCGATTCGCCATTTCTGGCGGAACACTAGTAGCCGTCGATGTGTATGTAGGACAGTCAAGTCCGATTCGTACGGTCGTTAATTTTTATTAAAAACTAACAAACGCAAGAAAATACACGTCGACGGCAAGTGACCAGATTTTTTTTTTTTGCATGCTACGATATCGTTATTCGGAAATTTGCACGCGTCCACCGCCTCGGGCTGTAAAACAACCAGACAGGGATGCGACAATGCCGATTCGCCATTTCTGGCGGAACACTAGTAGCCGTCGAGGTGTATGTAGGACAGTCAAGTCCGATTCGTACGGTCGTTAATTTTTATTAAAAACTAACAAACGCAAGAAAACACACGTCGACGGCAAGTGACCAGATTTTTTTTTTTGCATGCTACGATATCGTTATTCGGTAAAATTGCACGCGTCCACCACCTAAGGCTTTAAAACAACCAAGCAGGGATGCGACAATGCCGATTCACCAATTGCGGCGAAACACTAGTAGTCATCGACGTGTTTTAAGGACAGTATAGTCCGATCCGTACGGTCGTTAATTTTAATTAAAAACTAACAAACGCAGGACAAAAACACGTCGCCGACAAGTCACCAGATTTTTTTTTTTATGCATGCTACGATATCGTAATTTGGCAAATTTGCATGTACAACAACCAAGCAGGGATGTGACTAAACGGTCAGTTTTCATAAAAAAAACTTCGACGACTTTCGACAAGATATATATACACTAATAAATTGATTTTTTTTTATGAGCGTAAGATTTCGTATTTTGACTAATTTTCTTACGTTCGCCGCTGCCTGCAGCACAACAACCCAGCTTTGGTGTGACTTCGCAAAATCGTCAAATACAGCGAAACTATAATAATTAGGGATGTGTAGATGACATATTAGGATTATTTGAATAAGACACTATATGAATAAAAATTCCATTGGACCTAGTACGTTACGAGGAGCCAACGAACGCTCATTAACGGGTCGTCAGGTAATTATAAAAATGTCTAGTTTTGTAAATGATCATGGACCGTAATGGAAACCACATACCTGACTGGTGAATTAACGAAAATGGGACGCCAAACTGCTCATATCCGATCGCTGTCTGTCTCACGAAATCCATTGAGTGGAGAAACGATTCCATTAGTACATCTACTACAAAAGATACTAATTTAAGAAAAACGTAATAAATTTGTCGATGCAAAATAATGATATTGCTAAATGTTTCAACTCGTAACATTCTACATAGATGCTCGTCAGACATATGACAATACTTTTTGTATCCCATAGGCCATAGTATTATTATATAATATCCCAAAGACCATAGAATTAATAAATAAAAATCATACGCAATGCGTCAACGTTTATACAACAATTTTAACCGCCATTATAAAAAAAACATATATTATTGACTGACATTAAATATAAGTACGCTACAATTTTGTATTTCGACATATTTCCATGCGTTCATCGCCGCCAGCTGTACAACTACGAGGCGGGGATTCAAATACGCTGAATCGTAAACTTCGTCGAAACACTAGTAGACGTCAACGTGCATTAACGACAAAAAGTCAGATTCAAACAGTCGTCAGTTTTCATAAGAGTGTAATGTTCGCAGCAAGAACACGTCGACGACAATCGACAAGATTTTTATTTTAACGCCTAAAATTTTCTACTTCGACAAAATATTAATAAGTAAATTGTGACGTAATATATTACATGCCGGGCTCGGTGGACTCCGCTCCTTGTTGTCGGGTGGGTGCGGGGACCGTATCGGTCCGATTGTTTATTTTTGTAACGAATGTCGTTTAATAATTATATTTCTAATATTTAAATTGTCGACAGTCCAACCGTAACCGCTGTCACGATTCGGTTTGTGTCTCTCGCGATCCGTCAATTTTCGTTGGACTAATTATTATTTTACATTTAACCTTTATTAAATGTGTTACAACAAAAACATGGAGTAGTTTTTCTTTTCCGGTCCCCGCGGCGAATCTGCCGACGGGCAAGATGTTTGGACACGCATTGATGCAACTGCATCAATGCGGGTAACTATAAGCTTATATCCGTATCTAGATGTAGAGTATGACTTGGCTAAACTGACCGTTCCTTATTTATTTATTTATTTTCTTTTATTTCCTATTTTTTGTTTTTTATTTATTTACTTTTTTATTCGTAATTTTCCATAGACCAGAACCCCGTATCACATGTAGGATTCTGGTCTGTGTATCAGAGCGAGCGTACTTCATTGGCGCAAAAGATGAAAATCCTCGTAACTCGGACCCCAGGGTCTCGGCACGGGGTTGGCGACCCGCGTTGGTAGTTCGTGGTCGACCACATGACGTTCGTCTGACGAGGTAAAGTCGGCGAACAGTCACAAAATCTATATAAATAAAATAAAAAAATTATTTTATGCCAGCCTATTACTAATAATTGAAAGTCAAAATCCCCCATGAATAATCTATACCTACGCTCCATACACACGTGTTACGCCGCGTTTTATTTTGTCGGATACTTTTCAATATATTCGTTATATTATTCACCTGTTTATTATATATCGTTTACCTCTTGTAAATCCAAGGTATTCAACAAGACTCTACCCATTATAAAATGCCAACAACTTTAATAAAAATTATTCTTAATGAATTGTAGAAGAATTATGCATTCGCATAGAAATCCGGACCCTAGTAATAATAATAATACAATATAAGTTATTAATTTTTTTATTTTAACATTAAATTAGTAGTAAAATATTTTGAGCATATATAAAATATGTAATTAAAAAGTAATAACCAAAAATCAAAATATACTCGTATATAAAAAGGTGATGGTCGAAAGTTTCTTTGAAGATTTCAAGAATTTTAGAAAAAAAATAATTTAGATATTTGATATAGTGTGATATTATCAATGTCATTTGAGGGTTTGTGAGCTTACATTAAATTTTATTTTAAAATGCGAATTCTTCCCTTCAAATATTAATATGTATTATTAAAGAACATATTTCCAGGTCTTACGTCATTTAAAGTGTTTGAATGAAATTTCGTTGATGAATATAACTAAATTAAAAGTATATTGTTCCACTGCTGGTATGATTTCGGCTTGTGTTTAAATATGTTTAAAAAACGCTATGAGATCCTCCATAAGATAGAAATGCATGATTCTGGATCTCACAACGTTATCATCTACTAGTCTGACTATAATTACATATATTGTTTATTTAATCTATTATAAATAAACCAATTTCCCGATTTTCGGATGTCTCGAGTGCATTTCAATTTATTTTATTGGTTTAAGATACAAAAAATATTTCTGGTAATTCTAGATCTCGTAAAGTAGTAACAATGTAATACAATAAATGTTAAATTAAACACATTTTATTTATAAGGATATGTCATCAGGTCTCAAGACCTTATTGCATATTACATTTTGGGTTAACATTCTACAAATAAAATCTTTGGTAAATATGTTTTGCATTTTGGTAATTTTATTTATTTTTATATTGGTTTTGTTTATCAATTATGATTGCATTAATCATGAAAAATATAATTATTATTTTAGCTATCAGGTGTCAAATGTTTTTTTTTATTCATATAATAAAACATTCCTAGTTAATGTAGGCTATCCTAAATGTACATCTATGGATAATTACAGAATTAAAGGGATACTTTATTGTTATATCCTTTAAAATAAATGAAAAAAATAGCTATTGTAATTTTATAAATTTCATCTAATTAAATATTGATATTATATGGTTATGTACTTTGAAGCAAGATTCATTGTATCAAGATATACATAGATTTCATTTTGAATTACATAAGATATATAATGCATAGTAATAAATAGTAAATTGTAGGTATGTAGCACAATTTTTTTTTTAGAAATTGTCAGATTTTTTTAATATTGTCTCCAATATTAATTACATAAGAAACATTTTATTCCGTAATAGTGTGTTTAAGTATTTACAGAACTCTTATGAGATCCATCGTTATGCTCATATAGTATAATATTAAGTTCAAATTGGCAACAGAGCATGGATCTAATAGCTGCAGTTATTTGAAATTTCGAAACACATTTAGATCTCGTATGGTAATGATTTTAGTTTTCGGATCTATTTAAGTACTAAATTAACTATTTAACACTCTGGATCTCGGAAGGATATAAGAGGGTTAAAAAAAATGACAAGTGTTCTTTGATTTTTATGACTGTAAGTTAATCAACAGGATCGTAAAATATGTTTCCATTTACTCCAAAGTTCAAAAAACATTTTTAAAAGGTGGATCTCTTAAGGTCTCAGTTTACATATGGATCTCACACTATACCAAATGCATGTATGTGTGTGTGTGTGTGTGTGTGTGTGTGTGTGTGTGTGCGCGTGTGTTTTTGTGTGAGTGTGTGTGTGTGTGTATGTGTGTAGATAATTATTAAAATAAATACAAGTTTTAGTTAGTCTTGATGATCCTTTTTTATTTGATAACAATTGTTTAGACTTAAATATTTTAATTTAATAACATTCATTTTGACAAGTTACTTTCAAAAAATAGATGAGAATTAAGAGCGTTAACTAATAGCACATATATAAATCGTACAAATTGTACCATATAAATACATAAATACGTTGATAGTGTTAGAAGATGCCCCTTCCCCCTCCAACACCTTTGGCTACGCACTGGAAGCGTTTGTTAGTTTTTGATTTGATACCGTCAATCCGTTAAATGATAGTTTACGATAAAAACAAACAAACCTTTTTATATAAAAGCGAATCGTAGGCAAACATGCGACAGTTACGAATCGACCGATAGCCTGAACTATTAGTTGATAATGTTCACGGCAATGAGAAATAATTGATGGTTTTTCGATAAATAATGTTGTGTAAAATACGCGATTAATATCGAAGACGATTGGTTTTATACAAATATTTTTGCTATTCCGTCGCAGATGTAATATATGCAAACAGTCGAATTATACATTTTTAAATATACAGAAAAACCTATCGAAATAATTTCGGCGTGATTAAAACGGTTAGTTCCCAAGGTTCCTGCGAGGTTTTCGGATCGTCAACCGATTGCTTTCGGTTTCGGTCGTGTGCCGGAATACAGCAGATCGCAGTCGGACACGATCCGGTTTTCGAAAATGAATTTTTTTTTGTCGTCGAGGGCGTTATCATAACAGCATATACACGTAAAAATACGGACCGTTCGATCGGGCAACAGTGCGCAGTACTAAATCGTTTTACGTTGTAACGCCACAATTATGTTGTCATCGTCCTTTGGAATCAACGTCGTTCGTTTGTCATCATTCAACGACCGAAAAAAAATATTGTCGCATGCCACCGATCTGAGTTCGTCGCTCGCAAGTTTGATTTTTAAGGGATCCGACAACCGCGCGAGTCAGTTTTAGCTGTGTCTTGTACAAGTAGACGATTGCTCGAGTATTGGCGAAATTGGCGATTTAGAGTTGTCACATCACCGCCGCGTTTTTGTACATCTCAGAGAGCCTTGGACACGAGAAAATTTGTCGAAATACGTTATGAACATATATTTTTTAAAATTTATATTATATTTGTATGATCTGTGGGATACATAAAATATATTGTCATATGTGTGACAATCATCTATGTAAGGAGATTGTTTCGAGTTGAAACATTTGGCAATATCAACATTATGCATCGGTAAATCTGTTAACAACATCTCATAATTAGGTAACAAATGGTGTAGATCTACGAAATGTATGGTTTCTCCTCGCGATGAACTTCGCCGGGTAGCGAACGATCGGATGTGAACAGTTTGGCCCTCTCTCCCCCCACCCCTCGTTCACGTTTGTTCACATGACAGGTATGTGGTATTTTTACGTCCGGTGTTAATTTATTTCATTCGATATTTTGGTGATTGTTCAAAGACACGTCTAACCAATGGATGCACCACAAATTATGGTCATCTCAATCGATTAACCAGTTGTGTTAACGTTTGTTATTTATAATATTATCATTTCCATTTGTTCGCGAGCCCAAAGACGTTTTCATTGTTAGTAAATACATAAAATGGGCGAAAATAAAAAATTTCAATAGAACACACAGCGCTACGGAAAGGAAACTTCGATACAAAAACGCAGCGCGCTACTCGATGTTTTCTCGGCTGTACGAATCATAATTACATGTTTTTGGAAGTTGCTGTTGGTTGTTGTCCATTAGAATTTATGCCAGCCCGAATAATCTTTGAGTAGTAATCGTAATTCCCCATGCCGTGGTGTCGGGTTAGGTAGTAGTAATGAAAATAGCGGTGGTGGCATCGCGCGTGGTCTTACCGAAATTGGCGACGCGAAATCGGTCAGAAAAAAAATTCTATCCAACCTAAAAACATACACATGTCAAAAAGTTCTTTTGAGATTAAATAAAGAAATGGTATTGGTTTAGAAATGATCATAATATACAATAAAAAAAAAAAAAAAAAAAAAAACAATTCAAAACATTTATGTTTCGATCTTCGAAAATTTTTCCACGATAATATTAATATAAAAATATTGATTTTCAGCTATATACAGATAACTTTACTATAAACTCTTTCAAGCATCACATCAAAACCGCTAATACAAAACAATTGACTTATAAAGATCATGACGATAAGTTTTTTGCTTTCGAAAATCAAATATATAATTTAGGACATGTTAATTTTCGAATTGAGATGAGATAAGACATAAAATAAAGTTAATAATATAATATTTATGCAATTAATTATATATTATATATATATATTATAATATATATATATATATATATATATATAACATTTTTAATTAAATATATAGAAAAATAAAAAAAAAATTAATGTATTAGAGTATTGAAAATTTAAATTATCCTAATAATATTTAATTACTAAGCTGTTTGCGTATTTATAGTTATAATATATCTATTCAATTAAAACTCATTAAAAAGCTATAGCATATAAATCCTATTTTGGCCTATGTTTTGCAAAGAGTATAGAGAAAATCATTTACAGGACGGGTGTTGAAACAACCAAATTTAAAAAATGAACAGAAATATTATAAAATATTTATACGACTATAGAGATATTATGAAAAAAAAACTAAAATACATAATTAATATACATTTTAACACTTGTTAATTACGACTAGATGTAACTTGTGTGCCTTTAACTGATGGAATTCTCATAGACATCATATTATATTACATTGCTGTATTGATTGTAATTGATTATTATAATAATAATGATTGATCTTGTATAAGTCATCAATAGTTTTATACAAATAATGTTCACATTAGAAAAAAAATTAAAATAAGATGAACTCTCTAATATGTACATTAACAACATAAACCCATACACAACATTATAAATTGAAATACAATCGACAATATATATATTAATAACTTAAAATCTATGTACAGCATCATGAAAATTAACATGACTAACATTATCTACTAAGAGATTATATTTATTATTTAAATTATTAGATAGTTTAAATTATCAAATCGCGTTACCACTAGTAATTCCCAGTCTGCGGAACTATCATAATCAACCGATTACTCATCACTTAATTGGATCGATATTGTATCATTTAAATTGATTATATTTAAATAACATAATGTGTCATATATACTAATACATACATACTACTATCAAGTCAAACATTACATAGCGTTCATTTAAATTACGTTAAATTATTATTATTATTATTATATAATAATAATAATAACAACAACAACAACAACAACAACAACAACAACAACAACAACAACAACACAACAACAACAACAACAACAACAACACAAACAACAAGGAGGAGGAGGAGGAGGTGGAGGGAGGAGGAGGAGGAGGAAGAGGAGGAGAAAGAGAAGGAGGAAGAGGAGGAGGAGGAGGAGGAGGAAGATGAAGATGAAGATGAAGATGAAGATGAAGATGAAGATGAAGATGAAGATGAAGATGAAGATGAAGATGAAGATGAAGATGAAGATGAAGATGAAGATGAAGATGAAGATGAAGAGGAAGAAGAATTATAACAAATAATATAATAATAATAATAATAATAATAATAATAATAATAATAATAATAATAAATAATAATAATAATAATAATAATAATAATATAATAATAATAATATAATATGAAAAGGTGTGTGTGTGTGTGTGCATGTATGTTATGGTAACATTTTATTGATTTTAAATTTATTTTCCCCCTTTCAATATCCTGGACACGCCATTGTGACATTTATTTAGCGCGGCAAAAAAAAATTTTGCGCGCGGCGAACACACGTATCAGACAAGCGCCAATATTTATTCATTTAAGTGCTTTAAAATATCGTTTTTCAACGATTCTTATCGCGTCCACCACTGCAAACTGTACAACGATACGGTGGTGGTGGGACAAATTTGAATCGAGAATTCCGCCAAAACACAAGTAATCGTTGACGTATATAGCGAAAGGCGACCACGCTCGTAGGCACGTCGCCTGACGATTACCAAGATACCGTGTGTAGTAAAACAGTATCAACCATAAATTAAACCATTTACCTGACTAGTGAATAAACGTTACGTGCTGTATAATTGCTCACATCCGAGCGTAGTCAACCGGGTGAAGTCCATCGCGAAGAGAAAAGATACTTATCGTAGATCTACTAATCGAGTTCCAACGTTGAGACGTTGTTAACAAATTTACCTGTATAAAAATCCTGATACTGAAAAATTGTTAACTCCAACAATCAAATTACATAGATGCTTGTCAGAAATAGGACAATACCATCTGTATCCCACGGATCATACAACTATTATAAAAATATATGAAAATATCATATGCACCTTCGATTACATAATTACAATAATTTCATATGCCAAAAATAAAAATAAAAAAATACAATATTTTGAAGCTAGACTTAATGTAAAAGTGCGCGTCGATATCGTCTTCAAACCAAATTTTGCAGCGACCACCACGGCAAACTGTACAGCATACCGACTATTATGCGACAACTCTGCTTCACGAATTCAGACGAAACTAGAATAACAGACGACGTGCTCAGAGAATACTAAAATTATCAGTACATATTATAAAATACAAAGTCGATGTAAGTGTTCACAAACTACTATATAAAATATAACAAAATTACATCGATCCTGGACGGTACAAATGGTAAACCGAACTCGCTCTTAGACGCGTTGTCAGGCAAAAACCTTAATATCAAATTTAGTAAATTAACACCGACTGTAAAAAGAAACCAAATAATACCTGATTCGTGAACAATCGTAAAGAAATTAAACTACTCACATCGTATAGTATTCTTTTTGACGAAAATTAATGCGCGTAGAACCCATATGTTTTGTAGATCTTCTTCACGAGGAACATCGTTGTGAAGTTCTAAGCAAAGTTCCTCATTAAAACATGTCGATGCTTTCAATAGTTTTTACTCGAAACAATAAAATCACATACATGCTTGTCAAACATATCAATTTACATAATACTAAATATTTAACACAATGTTAAAAAAAATCTATATATTGTTTCTTGTCATTATATATGTAGTAATACTAAAAAATATAAAAAAGGAATTAAAAGATTAAATGGTGAAAGGAAAAATAATTGGGAGTATGAAATGATTTGAACTAACACGAGTCAAGGGGTGTGAATTCGAGAACCGTCTTGCCTGTTCAATAAGAAATAAAAGCAATAATATCATGCAAGTATAAAATAAGTTTATTACCTTTTTTGTCGTCTCGAAGATTTGCCTGTCACGGATTTCAACTCTTGCGGATAATTTTTTTATTAATTAAGGTAATAACTTGTAAATCAAACAGAATATGAAAATGAAAGGTTGGGATGCCGACTTTGACTTGATGCATATTCAGCGCCAAGAAATAAAAACAACTCAAAAAACAATGATTTCCACGTTGTAAGAAATTATTGTCGCCTAATTTCGGAAAACCTATCTGTTGAGTCGTTCTTGGTAAGTGTGCGTATATTCTCAGGTAGACAGAGACGGTCTGTCTGTCAGGTGGACAGAGACGATCTGAGTGCCCTCTGAAAGCTGGAGGGTGTATTCATCGATATTATTTGAAGGACATATACTAAGATTTCGGTCCCACAAGGTTATCGCTTATTTATTTTTCCATTTTCTGTGAATTTTGCGCAGTCTAAAATTTGTTCGTAGTGTCACAAATCTGCGACTTTTGTGTTCACCTTAATAAATATGTGTGATTCATTTCGTTCTTTCTTTTTTTCTCTTCTTCTTTTTTTTTATATATTTACTAATTCTGTTATCGAGTATAATATTCTTTTGTTTCTTAATTTAATTGTTTTATATTAAAAATCATATTGAAGTATGATAGCGAATTCTTCTTATGGGACTGAAATGTTTTATGTGTATTATACTAATATGTAAAATACGCATTAAATTATATGTGTTTATAAAATTACTATTATTGTTATTCCTATAGGGGATTTATGATTGGTGTCCCGAGAAAATTGAGCTCTAATATATTTATTAAAATATAAACTAAAAAAGTGTTCATAATAAAAACTAATACAGAAGAAGTTGTTAAATATTACAAATTCATTTCCAAATAATTTTTGTTATGATATGAACGTATGTTATTACAATCATTTGTTAAAGTATAATCTATAAAAGTTTATTTTCTATTACATTGTCTCAGTTACGAAATGAGTTCATATCATTACATATATAAGAGCACATAAATAACGCATTTCGATTTATTTGGAATTATCAACCTCCACGAGCTGTACAACAACCGGGTAGGGATGCGACAATAACGATTCGGCGAAACACTAGTACCCGTCGACGTGTATAAAAAGTCAAGTCCGATTCGTACGGTCGTTAATTTTTATTAAAAATTAACAAACGCAAGAAAACACACGTCGACGGCAAGACACCATATTTTTTTTTTTGCATGCTTCGATATCGTTATTCGGCAAATTTGCAAGCGTCCACCGTTTTGGGTTGTACAACAACCAAGCAGCGATGTGACAATGCCGATTCGTCATTTTTGGCGAAACACTAGTACCCGTCGACGTGTAGTAAAGACAGTCAAGTCAGATTCGTACGATCGTTAATATTTATTAAAATCTAACGATCGCAAGACAACACACGTCGACGGCAAGACACCACATTTTTTTTTTATGCATGCTACGATATCGTTATTCGGCAAATTTGTACGCGTCTAGTCTTGTAAATTGTAATGATATGCACTCATATCATAACTGAAACCATGTAATAAAAAATAAACTTTAATAGATTATACTTTAACAAATACATGTAATAACATTCGCTCATATCCTAACAAAAATTATATGGAAATGAATTTTGTATATTTAACAACTATTTCTGTATTGGTTTTTATTATGAACACTTTTTTTAGTTTATATTTTAATAAATATAGTAGAACTCAATTTTCTCGGAACACCGATCATAAATCCCCTATAGGAATAACAATTATAGTAATTTTATAATCACATATAATTTAATGCGTATTTTATTTATTAGTATAATACACTTAAAACATTTCAGTCCCATAAGAAGAATTCGCTATTTGACTTCAATATGATTTATAATATAATACAATTAAATTAACAAACAAAAGAATATTATACTCGATAACAGAAATAGTAAATATATAAAATAAAGAAGAAGAGAAAAGACGAAAGAACTAGACGAATCACACATATATAATCAGGTGAACACAAAGGTCGCAGATATGTGACACTACGAATAAATTTTAGACTGCGCAAAATTCGCAGAAAATGGAAAAATAAATAAGCAATAACCTTGTGGTACCGAAATCTTAGTATATGTCCTTCAAAAAATAACGATAAATACACCCTCCAGCTTTCAGAGGGCACTCAGATCGTCACAGTCCACCTGACAGACAAACCGTCTCTGTCTACCTGAGAGTATACGCATACTTATCAAGAACGACTCAACAGATCGGTTTTCCGAAATTAGGTGACTCTAATTTCTTTCAACGTGGAAATCACCTTTTGAGTTGTTCTTTATTTCTTGGCGCTGACTTTGCATCAAGGCAAAGGCGGCGTCCCAACCTTTCATTTCTTATTCTGTTTGATTTACAAAGTTATTACCTTAATCAATAAAAAAAAAAAAATTGTCCGCAAGAGTTGAAATCCGTGACAGGCAAATCTTTGAGACGACAAAAAAGGTAATAAATTTATTTTATACTCTCATGATATTATTGTTATTTCTTTTCACCATTTAATCTTTTAATCCCCTTTTTATATTTTTTTTGTTTTACTACAAAATGATCTTGGACCGTAAAGATACCACATACCTGACTGGTGAATTAACGAAAACGTATCGCCAAACTGCTCATATCCGATCGCTGTCTATCTCACGAAATCCATTGAGTGGAAAAACGAATGCATTCGTACAACTACTATAAAATTTACTAAGTTTAGAAAAACGTAATAAATTTTTCGATGCAAAATACTGATATTGTTAAATGTTTCAGCTCGAAACATTCTGCATAGATGCTCGTCAGACATATGGCAATACTTTTTGTATCCCACAGGTCATAGTATTATTATATAATTTCCCACAGATCATAGAATTATTATAAAAAAATCATACGCAATTTCGGGATAGGGTCAGTTCTCCATACTTTTGAGAAAAGAAATAATTTCAATTTTTATTCGAGGTTACATACCACCACACAAAATTATAAAATTATACAAATATAAATTTAGTGCTGATAAATGCACAACTCTGCATTAAATATGTGAAATAATGTATGTTATTAATGTATTCGAGTATTTGATGTGTAACGGTTTTTAACGGTCATTACAGTGATACGGTAATAAAATGTTTTATTATACCTATAATATTTCATATGTTCGTGTAATATAAGTTTTTAAATTTTTTATGATTTAAAATTTTGTTAAAAGTGAATTTCTATTTGGTTAATACTGTAATATTGTATTGTCTATGTTATATTACCATTTATAATAATCATTAATTTATAGTTATAATTGTAGAAAAAGTTAAACATTTATTGTTATTTTCCACAAATTAAAGGTTAGTAAATTTATTAATGAACATTTGGAATGTTGGATTTTAATTATCTATGTTGGTATTTCTACATCCGCAAAAATCGGTTATCAAATTTTTCTCTTATCAAAAGTATGCAGAACTGACCCTATCCACACAATTTCGTTTACGTATAAACAACAATTTTAATCGCCATTAAAAAAAAAAACCAGATGTTATTGATTGACATTAAATATAAGTAACGCTACAATTTTGTATTTCGACATATTTCCATGCGTTCATCGCCGTCAGCTGTACAACTACTAGGCGGGGATTCAAATACGCTGAATCGCAAACTCCGTCGAAACACTGGTAGACGTCGACGTTCATTAACAACAAAAAGTCAGATTCAAACAGTCGTCAGTTTTCATAAGAGTATAATGTTCGCGGCAAGAACACGTCGACGACAATCGACAAGATTTGTATTTTAACGCGTAAAATTTTCTACTTCGACAAATTTTCTCGCGTCCACCGCCGTCAGGTGTACAACAAGGTATTAGCATGATAAACGCGTAACGAAAGTAACGTATTTATCCGAGACGCTATTTTAACACCCTATAGCTAAAATCTTAACGCCGTTATTCTGACACCGGACGGTGTTGGATTATTCATTTAATTCCTTCAATGTTATTAACAGGTGCTAGTTCATAAAATCGATCGACCCGTCGTTTATTTAATTTTGACGCCCCCGAAACGACGCATAACTCGCTCGTATTCTAGCGACGGGCCCATACGTACCAGAAGCATTCCGAAGTTTCAATGTTTCACTTGTGAATTTGTCTTTGAAGGACTCGCCATTTTGTGCAATTTAATAAAAGAACGCCAGGAAGTATATATCGACGACGAGGAGAAAGTATGGGAGAGCGTATGACCAGTGTAAAAATCAAATGGAAACCGACAACAGAGGAATGCATAAAAAACGCTAGACTGACAGAGATCTCATTACAAGTATATTTTAGGACAGGTTAAGTACTTGCCGACATATTCATGTCTGGTTTTATTATTCGTTGTATGTATCATTAGTTTTGTCCTATTCCGGTCGAGCTACTTTCATGTAACCATACAATTCACTAATATTATATGAGCACAATTGTCATCCGTCTTATGGTTTACATTTGATGTTTTTCATTTATAGGTTAACTAATTATTAATAACTGTATTTGTTTGATTTGTAATTCAGTATTGAGTACTGTAGCTTGTAATCAAATATATAATTAAATATTTTTGTATTCACATGTAATTAAATATTCATTTTTCTATTCCAATACATATATATTGCTTTTTCAATATGTGTCTTCTCTATCTCCCCGGCGTCCTTTATTTCTTCAAGTTTTGACCATCGATGACATATTTACATTTTTTCATTTGTAACAAGAAGAACAACAGCTAGCAAGTTCTATATAAATTATGTACTATTAAAATTGTAGATCAATAGATTATATTTATGTATACTTTTTTAAATTCAAATTTTAAAAATCCAAAACAATTATAACTTTTTAGACAATAAGGTCCGTCCAGGTGATATCCTAGTTTCTTATAATAGTTTCTAGTGCCAACACCTAAAAAAAAAAGGTTTATATTAATAATTGACCGAGTAATTATGGTATAAATTAAATTTAATAAATAATTTTTAAAGCGCTAACCATACATTTTATTAAATAAAAACATTCTATATAAACAATCGCCTAATACTAACCAGAAATAACAGCCATTTTGGTGGACTTGTGTTCCTTCAATGCTATTCGTTCGGCTTCTTCCATTAACAGCATACCAAATCCTTGATGTTGAAATTTTGTTGGGTCTCTTGCACGAACAGGCACTACGCTGCCATACACGTGTAATTCTCGTATGATCGAAACACTTCCTTTCAACTCGGGTCTACACATGGTTACAAAAACAAATACAAAGTGTACAATACACATTTTACAATGTTCCGACAAAAATATTATGTTTCATTACCTAAACGAGTCTGTACACTTGCGCAATCTCAATAAACCGATTAAAATGTCTTGTTCAGGATCTTCATATGATAAAAATGTTTCCCAGCCATTATTCGCAACATAATCTCTGCGTATTAACTCTATCTAAAATTGTAATAATTGTATAAAATATCTCTTAAACAGGAAAAATAATGATTTACAATTATAATTTTAATAATGTAATGGATTTGTTGTAAATACATACTTCATACGGGCGAACTTTATTGTGTATTTCTTGAATTCCAACTTCCCTAGTTCGAACATCACGACACTGCAAATTCAGATCATTCATTCGTGCTAATGCCAGTTCACGTAGATTTCCATGTTCAACGCCAGATCTATGAAAAAAAACTAACAAATTTCATAAAAAATTTTACATTATAATATATAATTTATATACTGAAATATCAAACATATATTTTACTTTAACTTGCCTTATTATTTATATTTATTTTACAGAATTAACTTTATTTAGGCATTATATTTTTCTTATAATTTGTATTTTAAAGTCATCAAGTATCTAATTAATTATTAATGCAATAACTGTATATTAAAATAAACCATTTATTAAATGTCATTTTTACAAGAAATAAAGAAATAGGCAATAATAAGATTACCAATGAACAATTTTCACATTTTATAATTCAACTCACAAAATAACATACATACATAATGTAAATGAATTAATTTTTTAAAAGTAAAAATAATTAATTTTTAAGAAAAAAATATATAATATTTCATTATCAATGAGGACAATTTGTTTTAAATAGAATGAAATGTACTATTTATGCTTTAAAATAGTCTAATTATATTAGTAATTATGTGTCTTCTTTTTAATAAGACATGTAAATTTGATATAAAATCAAATAACTATTTCAATTAAAAATAATTTTAGCAGCATGATTTCCATATACTTACGTAACTAATGGCATCGGAATATCTCTTTGAACTCTATATACACGCGTCCACGAAGGAATAAGACTCAATATATGTGCAATCAAATCTACTAGTTCAGAAGGTGAATAACTTCGATATCGCCCGCTACGCCACAGTTCATATAAACCGGTACCTCTCATTACAAGAGTAAGATAAATTTTTAGACCATCAACACGAAAAGCTGGGTTTTCAAAAAATTCCTAAAAAAAAAAAAAAGTGTAATTTAATCAGTTTATTTTTACTAATAAAATCCGTACCTTAAACTGCTGAAAGTCTCTTTCTAGATCTACATTAGGTAAATCGGGCATCATATGTGATACAATTTTAAACCCACAATCTTTAGCGAGATTAAACGTCTCGCAAACTGCTTTGACTGTATGACCTCTATTTGTGTCTCGCGCGACATCTTCAAATACGGATTGAACTCCAATTTCTAATCGCGTACAACCATAATTTAACATATCAATCAAATGTCTGTTTAAACAATAGTCTGGTCGAGTTTCAATTGTGATGCCAATACATTTGACGTTACTTCTTTCTGAATATCTTGGGGAAAAATTATAAATTAAGAGTAAAATTTTTAAACATATATACTACGAATAGTTTGTTTACATACTTTACAGCTTCTCGAACATCAGAGCTCGTGTGACCCGATAAAGCGTCATGTAAATTTCTAATGAAATAATCACGGTAGTCTTCTGGTAAACTCATGAACGTACCTCCCATTACTATAAATTCAACTTTATCAACGTTATGTCCTAATTGTTTCAGCTGTAAGCATATACATATGCATATATTATATAATACGCATACAAGTATTGAAATACATAAAATGTATTTAAACCTTTACCTGTTCAACTCGATGACGAGTTTGAACATATGGATTGTAATGTGCTCGAATCGCTCTCATCGAAGTAGGTTCATAACCAGTATATGACTGCGTAGAATATTCAAAATCAGAATCTGGACCTCCAGGACAATACACACAAATGTTTCCAGTCATATTTATGTGGGGACAACGATGTGGTTTACACATAACTGCTACAATCGCTACCTGTTGATTTATGAATAAATAGGTGTGAATATAAATATATTATACAACTATTTAAATAAGAAATTAGATTTTAAACTCACTCCACTAGCCGTCCGAACTGGTTTTGCTTTTAATTTTGGATACAGTAATTTTTTAGCATCATTAGGAACAGCAGATATAATGTCAACTAGCCGAGGAGATGATTTCAACCCGTATTTTGATGATATTTGGGATTTTAACTTGTTCAAGTTTACATCTCTATTTTCCTTTTGTGCAATCAATAATTTCTGAATAATTTCTGCAACTGTGGAGATCATTCGTTCTTCATGGTTTAATTTGTATATGTTTTCTATGACATAGTTTTTTTGCAAATGTTATTTTAGTTATTTTGTAATTTCCTTTAACGCAAAAACTTAAGAAATCTGTAGATTTTAACTAACAAATCGTTATTGAATGGCAAATAAATAATAAAATTCTGATTAAAATTGAAACAATTTTTAAACCTAATGTTTATTGTCAATCAATTATTTTATTGGTTTTTAAAAATGAGAAATATTTGTTAGCACAACAAACAAAAGTACAGTCATTTATATTAAATTCTCTTGATAATGTTAAATAAAAGACCATATTATGTAATATGTCTATTATAACTGGTCGTATATGTGATAAAAACCGGTAAACACAAATATTCAATAAAACGTCTATTCAGTTAAAACAGTCAGATTATATAAGTTTCATACTCACCGACTATGTCACACATAATGTATTTTGAATTTTCAGCAATAAGTTTATTGATTGATTGACATAATAAAAACGCTTGTCAGTTCGATAATATTATTGTTGAGAAAAGGAATACCATTTGACTTCACTTGCGTTAAATGAAAATTCGTCTTGTGACCCCGAAAATAATGTCGGAGTCGGATCACAAAGGTATATTATTGTGAACCCATGAAAAATATAATACGAATACCACAGACTATATGAAAACAGATGGATCACTCCGTCAAAATCTATTGTTCAGAAAAATAAGGTGTCCTGATTAGATGCGACGTTATCAATGTAGGAATATTTGCAAAAATAAAAAACTGTACAGATATTTTAAAATATTATTGTATATACTTATTATCTACGTGTCATCATAATCATAAAACAACGTACATTTAGGATAGCCTACATTAACTAGGAATGTTTTATTATATGAATAAAAAAAAACATTTGACACCTGATAGCTAAAATAATAATTATATTTTTCATGATTAATGCAATCATAATTGATAAACAAAACCAATATAAAAATAAATAAAATTACCAAAATGCAAAACATATTTACCAAAGATTTTATTTTTAGAATGTTAACCCAAAATGTAATATACAATAAGGTCTTGAAACCTGATGACATATCCTTATAAATAAAATGTGTTTAACATTTATTGTATTACATTGTTACTACTTTACTAGATCTAGAATTACCAGAAATATTTTTCGTATCTTAAACCAATAAAATAAATTGAAATGCCCTCAAGAAATCCGAAAATCGGGAAATTGGTTTATTTATAATAGATTAAATAAACAATATATGTAATTATAGTCAGACTAGTAGATGATAACGTTGTGAGATCCAGAATCGTGCATTTCTATTTTATGGAAGATCTCATAGCGTTTTTTAAACATATTTAAACACAAGCCGAAATCATACCAGCAGTGGAACAATATACTTTTAATTTAGTTATATTCATCAACGAAATTTCATCCAAACACTTTAAATGACGTAAGATCTGGAAATATGTTCTTTAATAATACATATTAATATTTGAAGGGAAGAATTCGCATCTTAAAATAAAATTTAATATAAGCTCTCAAACACTCAAATGACATTGATAATATCACACTATATCAAATATCCAAATTATTTTTTTTCTAAAATTCTTGAAATCTTCAAAGAAACTTTCGACCATCACCTTTTTATATACGAGTATATTTTGATTTTTGGTTATTACTTTTTAGTTACATTTTTTATATATGCTCAAAATATTTTACAACTAATTTAATGTTAAAATAAAAAAATTAATAACTTATATTGTATTATTACTAGGGTCCGGATTTCTATGCGAATTCATAATTCTTCTACAATTCGTTAAGAATAATTTTTATTAAAGTTGTTGACATTTTATAATGTGTAGAGTCTTGTTGAATACCTTGGATTTACAAGAGGTAAACGATTTATAATAAACAGTTGAATAATATAACGAATATATTGAAAAGTATCCGACAAAATAAAACGCGGCATAACACGTGTGTACGACTAGGAGCGTAGGTATAGATTATTCATAGGGGATTTTGACTTTCAATTATTAGTAATAGGCTGGTATAACAGTTTACGTAACAGCTCCGTTTACGTTTGTTAACAAGTCAGGTATGTAGATTTTTTACGGCCCGTATTAATTTACTACACTCGGTATTTTAGTAATTGTCCGACGACAAGTCTACGAGCGTATTCAGTTGGCTCCTCGTACCATCCCGAATTCTATGTACTTGTTATTCATACAGAATTCTAAACTAATAATCCTAGTATTTCCAGTGGACGTCGACGGTTACTCATGTTTCGGGGGATTTGGCGATTCTGCGTTGTCATACCTTCGTTGGGTTGTTGTACACCTGGCGCGGTGGACGCGAGAAATTTTTTCGAAATAGAAAATTTTACGCGTTATAAAAAAAATCTTGTCGATTGTCGTCGACGTGTTCTTGCCGCGAACATGTACTTTTATGAAAACTGACGATTGTTCGAATCGGATTTTTTATCGTTATTGCCGTCGATGTCTTCTAGTTTATCGACGGAGTTTGCGATTCAGCGTATTCGAAACCCCGCCTGGTAGTTATACAGCTGGCGGCGATGAACGCATGGAAATATGTCGAAATACAAAATTGTAGCGTACTTATATATAACGTCAGTCAATAATATATGTTTTTTTTTATAATGGCGGTTAAAATTGTTGTATAAACGTTGACGCATTGCGTATGATTTTTATTTATTAATTCTATGGTCTTTGGGATATTATATAATAATACTATGGTTTATGGGATACAAAAAGTATTGTCATATGTCTGACGAGCATCTATGTAGAATGTTACGAGTTGAAACATTTAGCAATATCAGTATTTTGCATCGAAAAATTTATTACGTTTTTCTAAACATAGTGTCTTTTGTAGTTCTACAACTCAATGAATTTCGTGAGACTGACAGCGATCGGATATGAGCAGTTTGGCGACCCATTTTCGTTAATTCACCAGTCAGGTACGTGGTTTCCTTTACGTTCCAAGATCATTTTGTAGTAAAACAAAAAAAATATAAAAAGGCATTAAAAGATTAAATAGTGAAAGGAAAAATAATGTGAGTGTGAATTCGAGAACCGTCTTGCCAATACAATAAGAAATAATAACTTTAATATTATGCAAGTATAAAATAAGTTTATTACCTTTTTGTCGTCTCGAAGATTTGCCTGTCACGGATTTCAACTCTTGCGGACAATTTATTTATTTTTATTGATTAAGGTAATACCATTGTAATTCAAACAGAATAAGAAATGAAAGGTAGGGACGCCACCATTGACTTGATGCAAAGTCACCGCCAAGAAATAAAGAACTACTCAAAAGGTGACTTCCACGTTTTAAGAAATTAGAGTCACCTAATTTCGGAAAACCGATCTGTTGAGTCGTTCTTGATAAGTATGCGTATACTTTTAGGTAGACAGAGACGGTCTGTCTGTCAGGTGGACTGTGACGATCTGAGTGCCCTCTGAAAGCTGGAGGGTGTATTTATCGATATTTTTTGAAGGACATATACTAAGATTTCGGTCCCACAAGATAATTGCTTATTTATTTTTCCATTTTCTGCGAATTTTGCGCAGTCTAAAATTTGTTCGTAGTGTCAAATCTGCGAACTTTGTGTTCACCTGATTAAATATGTGTGATTCGTTTCGTTCGTTCTTCTTTTCTCTTCTTCTTTTTTTTAAATATTTACTATTTCTGTTATCGAGTATTACATTCTTTTGTTTGTTAATTTAATTATATTATATTAAAAATCATATTGAAGTCAAATAGCGAATTCTTCTTATGGGATTGAAATGTTTTAAGTGTATTATACTAATATATAAAATACGCTTTAAATTATATGTGAATATAAAATTAGTATTATTGTTATTCCTGTAGGGGATTTATGATCTGTGTTCCGAGAAAATTGAGTTCTAATATATTTATTAAAATATAAACTAAAAAAAAGTGTTCATAATAAAAACCAATACAGAAATAGTTCTTAAATATTACAAATTCATTTCCACATAATTTTTGTTATGATATGAGCGTATGTTATTACATGTATTTGTTAAAGTATAATCTATTAAAGTTTATTTTTTATTACATGGTTTCAGTTATGATATGAGTGCATATCATTACAATTTACAAAACTAGACGCGTGCAAATTTACCGAATAACGATATCGTAGCATGCAAAAAAAAATATGGTGTCTTGTCGTCGACGTGTGTTTTCTTGCGTTTGTTAGTTTTTAATAAAAATTAACGATCGTACGAATCGGCTTTGACTGTCTTTACTACACGTCGACGGGTACTAGTGTTTCGCCAAAAATGGCGAATCGGCATTGTCGCATCCCTGCTTGGTTGTTGCACAGCCCAAAACGGTAGACGCTTGCAAATTTGCCGAATAACGATATCGTAGCATGCAAAAAAAAAATATGGTGTCTTGCCGTCGACGTGTGTTTTCTTGCGTTTGTTAGTTTTTAATAAAAATTAACGATCGTATGAATCGGATTTGACTGTGTTTTCTAAACGTCGACGGGTACTAGTACTTCACCAGAAATGGCGAATTGGCATTCTCGCATCCTTGCCTGGTTGTTATAAAACCTGTGGCGTTGGACGCGTGCAAATTTGCCGAAAAACGATATCGTAGCATGCAAAAAAGAAGTCTGGTGACATGCCGTCGACGTGTGTTTTCTGGCGTTTGTTAGTTTTTAATAAAAACTAACGATCGTACGAATCGGACTTGACTGTCTTTAATACACGTCGACGGGTACTAGTGTTTCGCCAGAAATGGCGAATCGGCATTGTCGCATACCTACCTGGTTGTTGTAGAGCTCGTGGATGATATGAACTCATTTCGTAACTGAAACAATGTAATAGAAAATAAACTTTTATAGATTATACTTTAACAAATGCATGTAATAACATACGTTCATATCATAACAAAAATTATTTGGAAATGAATTTGTAATATTTAACAACTTCTTCTGTATTAGTTTTTATTATGAACACTTTTTTAGTTTATATTTTAATAAATAATATAGAACACAAACAAATAATAGTATTTTTATTTAATGCGTATTTTACATATTTGTATAATACACATAAAACATTTCAGTCCCATAAGAAAAATTCGCTATTTGACTTCAATATGATTTTTAATATAAAACAATTAATTTAAAAAACAAAAGAATACTATACTTGATAACAGAAATAGTAAATATATATAAAAAAAAAAGAAGAAGACAAAAAAAAAGAAGAAGAAAGAACGGAATGAATCACACATATTTAATCAGGTGAACACAAAGGTCGCAGATTTGTGACACTACGAATAAATTTTAAACTGCGCAAAAATTCGCAGAAAATAGAAAAATAAACAAGCGATAACCTTATGGGACCGAAATCTTAGTATATGTCCTTCAAAATATATCGAATAAATACACCCTCCAGCTTTCAGAGAGCTCTCAGATCGTCACAGTCCACTTGACAGACAGACCGTTTCTGTCTACCTGAGAGTATACGCATACATATCAAGAACGACTCAACAGATCGGTTTTCCGAAATTAGGCGACTCTAATTTCTTACAACGTGGAAATCATCGTTTTATGAGTTGTTTTTATTCCTTGGCGCTGAAGTTGCATCAAGTCAAATACGGCGTCCCAACCTTTCATTTTCATATTCTGTTTGATTTACAAGTTATTACCTTAATTAATAAAAAAAATTGTCCACAAGAGTTGAAATCCGTAACAGGTAAATCTTCGAGACGACAAAAAAGGTAATAAACTTATTTTATACTTGCATGATATTATTGTTATCATTTCTTATTGAACAGGCAAGACGGTTCTCGAATTCACTCCCCTTGACTTGTGTTAGTTAAAATCATTTCATATTCCCCATTATTTTTCCTTTCACTAATCTTTTAATGTCTTTTTTATATTTTTTTGTATTACTACATATATAATGACAAGAAACAATATATAGGTTTTTTTTAACATTGTGTTAAATATTGAGTATTTTGTAAATTGATATGTTTGACAAGCATGTATGTGATTTTATTGTTTCGAGTAAATACAATTGAGATCATCGGCATGTTTCAATGAGTAATTTTGCTGAGAACTTCACAACGATGTTCCTCGTGAAGAAGATCTACAAAACATATGGGTTCTACGCGCAATAGTTTTCGTCAAAAAGAATACGATAGGATGTGAGTATTTTCCTTTCTTTACGATTGTTCACGAGTCAGGTTTTATTTAGTTTCTTTTTACATTCGGTGTTAATTTACTAAATTTGATTTTAAGGTTTTTGCCTGACAACGCGTCTAAGAGCGAGTTCGGTTTACCATTTGTACCGTCCCAGGATCGATGTAATTTTGTTATATTTTATATAGTAGTTTGTGAACACTTACATTGACTTTGTATTTTATAATATGTACTGATAATTTTAGTATTCTCTGAGCACGTCGTCAGTTATTCTAGTTTCGTCGGAATTCGTGAAGCAGAGTTGTCGCACAATATCCGGTGTGCTGTACAGTTCGCCGTGGAGGTCGCTGCAAAATTTGGTTTGAAGACGATATCGACGCGCATTTTTACATTAAGTCAAGCTTCAAAATATTGTATTTTTTTATTTTTATTTTTGTCATATGAAATTATTGTATTTATGTAATCGTAGGGCATATGATATTTTCATATATTTTAAAAATAATTGTATGATCCGTGGGATACAGATGGTATTGTCCTATATCTGACAAGCATCTATGTAATTTGATTGTCTTTAGTTAATCATTTTTCAATATCGTCAACGATTACTTGTGTTTCGGCGGAATTCTCGATTCAAATTTGTCCCACCACCACCGTGTCGTTGTACAGTTTGCGGTGGTGGACGCGAGAAGAATCGTTGAAAAACGATATCTTACCGCACTTAAATAAATAAATATCGCCCTTCGCTATATACGTCAACGATTACTTGTGTTTCGGCGGAATTCTCGATTCAAACTTGTCCCACCACCACCGTGTCGTTGTACAGTTTGCGGTGGTGGACGCGAGAAGAATTGTTGAAAAACGATATCTTAACGCACTTAAATAAATAAATATCGCCCTTCGCTATATACGTCAACGATTACTTGTGTTTCGGCGGAATTCTCGATTCAAACTTGTCCCACCACCACCGTGTCGTTGTACAGTTTGCGGTGGTGGACGCGAGAAGAATTCTTGAAAAACGATATCTTAACGCACTTAAATAAATAAATATCGCCCTTCGCTATATACGTCAACGATTACTTGTGTTTCGGCGGAATTCTCGATTCAAACTTGTCCCACCACCACCGTGTCGTTGTACAGTTTGCGGTGGTGGACGCGAGAAGAATCGTTGAAAAACGATATCTTAACGCACTTAAATAAATAAATATCGCCCTTCGCAATATACGTCAACGATTACTTGTGTTTCGGCGGAATTCTCGATTCAAACTTGTCCCACCACCACCTTGTCGTTGTACAGTTTGCGGTGGTGGACGCGAGAAGAATTCTTGAAAAACGATATCTTAACGCACTTAAATAAATAAATATCGCCCTTCGCTATATACGTCAACGATTACTTGTGTTTCGGCGGAATTCTCGATTCAAACTTGTCCCACCACCACCGTGTCGTTGTACAGTTTGCGGTGGTGGACGCGAGAAGAATCGTTGAAAAACGATATCTTAACGCACTTAAATAAATAAATATCGCCCTTCGCTATATACGTCAACGATTACTTGTGTTTCGGCGGAATTCTCGATTCAAACTTGTCCCACCACCACCGTGTCGTTGTACAGTTTGCGGTGGTGGACGCGAGAAGAATCGTTGAAAAACGATATCTTAACGCACTTAAATAAATAAATATCGCCCTTCGCAATATACGTCAACGATTACTTGTGTTTCGGCGGAATTCTCGATTCAAACTTGTCCCACCACCACCTTGTCGTTGTACAGTTTGCGGTGGTGGACGCGAGAAGAATTCTTGAAAAACGATATCTTAATCACTTAAATGAATAAATATTGGTGCTTGTCCTCTACGTGTGTTTGCCGCGCGCTAATTTTTTTTTGCCGCGCTAATTAAATGTCACAATGGCGTATCCAGGATATTTAAAGGGGGAGAATAAATTTAAAATCAATAAAATGTTATCATAACATACATGAGCACACAAACACACACACAAACACACTTAACAATTACTTGTGTTTCGGCGGAATTCTCGATTCAAATTTGTCCTACCACCACCGTGTCGTTGTTTTTTTTGCCGCGCTAAATAAATGTCACATTGGCGTATCCAGGATATTTAAAGGGGGAGAATAAATTTAAAATCAATAAAATGTTATCATAACATACATGCACACACACAAACCCGCCTAAACAAACACACACACATACACACAAACACACCTAAACACACACACACACAAATATACATAATTGGCTCGATTGGCTTTATTCAGTCCTCCTTTAAAGTTCCAACGAACCACGAGTAACCGTCAACGTGTGTAGGACAAGGCGATCACGCTCTTAGACGCGTCGTCGGGCCGTTACTAAAATACCGAGTGAAGTAATACAACACAGACCGTAAAGAAAACCACATACCTGATTCGTGAACAAAGGTAAACGGGGCTCGAAATTGCTCACATCAAATCATGCTCAGCCATAATTTCTGCGGGCGTCCGGGCAAAAACAACAGACGGTCAATTAAACCATTTGCAGATAGAGGCGGCGGCGGCGGTTAAATCCGGGCGCCGGCCGGACAATCGACTCGGTCTTTAATGAGCTTTTGCCGCGCGCGTTCATTCCCCTGCGTTCATGCCGCCGCCACTGCGTACGATGATAGACCGGGAACGTCGTCGTGCACGTGTGTGTGTAAGTTTTCTCCCATAAGGCGACTCCGGGGGATATGGCCGAAACGCAAGCATACAATTTATCTAATTCTTGAAGACTTCAGGAAGAAAACATGAAAAGAAGTGAGGGGATGGGGCGGTGTGACGGAAAAATAAATCCACGGTTTACGTTTGGCCGATACGCGTGCACGGTCGGATCAAATCTACATCGATCGGTTTCATCGGTAAAGTTCGAAGTTCGGCTGCCGTCGCAGAAGACTTCCCCAACGCGTGCACACGACATCTCGTGAATCGCGTGCACGTCTCGTGATGACCACGCGCCGCACTGCCGTAATACTAGACATTTAAAATTCGTATTATTGATTTGACGGCGTTCGGTTGTCCCCCGTTGTATACAAACGCACGTCCCGTAGAAAAATCGCATCGTGAAAACTACAACGTTGTAATCCGTACACGTCGGACGCCGTTCCCGGAAAATTAATCTCTTAACGTTCGCACGAACGTACTCCGGTAAGTTTTCCGACGACGTTTTCTCGCGATGAACCCGAGGGAAACTTCCGCGTATCCATCGTGCCGTGAGACCCTTTGATATTAAACGAAAAATACAACTTTTTTTTTAAATATTAATAACGAACGAACGCATTTCCTAAGTAATAATCCTAATCTAAAGTCACGACGAAAAGTCGTCGTCCGGAAACATAATTCAAACAGGTTTGGAAATCGTGCACGTTGAACCGCGATTTTCTACACGCGAAATAGAATCCGAAACAAAGAACACCGGCCGATGGCGTTCGAATGAAATTCGTTTTTCATTAAATTCGTCCGCTCCTCATTGGCGTGACGTCAACATGAAGAACTAGTTCGGTTTTTAAAACCACTGGTTACAACGTCGACAAACGGTATGTTTTTAAAACGACGACAAACGCGATATGTGGTTGTGTTGCAAGACGCATGTCCGCTAGATCTTCATTCGCTTTTACAGCGATACACGTCGAAGAGTTCGATAATTTCAATTTAATATAATTCGATCACTTTACGGGACTCCGTACGTGATACCGTCACAATAACACCGTATGATAAACCTGTGTGTATACGCGCGAACATTCGACAACCGAATGCTTTGCACAATGATTGTTTTACGTACATACGCGTTACCTAATTTGATTCGGTAAAAGCAGATTTTTGTATGATTCATATAAGTACATAATTATTAATGTTATTATTATTAGTATTAGTATTATTATTATTATTATTATTATTATTATTATTATTATTATTATTATTATTATTATTATAATTATATAAACGCCTAATAATCGTTATTATTATTATTACACTTGCCGTCTCGAAGAGGCGTCGAAGTATTTTGAAAATTACGAGTCAGAGATCTGTGGATGCTGTGAATGGTGGCCCTAATGAATTGTTCTGACGTAGGTTTTCGAAAGTGTTTTTATTGTTTTGAATCCGATGTATTCGAAAAACGATTACGAGCTGGTATTACATTTCGTGTTTTCGAAAATATAAAAAGTATCCGTGTATAAATATACTTAACAGTTTTTTTTTTGGCTTGCTACCGGAGAATAACGCGTGTAAATATAAAAGGAGCACTCACCCTAAAAAACAAGTACCCGAAAGTAAAAAAAAATAAACGTAATTGTAAAATAATAACGCTTTAATCGTTTAAAACGTTTAGCTTTAGATCCGAAATCATAATATATTGTTCAAAACTATTGGTTATACGTTAGTTTGCTGCTTGTTATACGTTGTGTTTAAACTCGCGGGACCGTACTCGAATATTTAGACGCACAAAAATAAACTTTTCATTAAATCGGATCAGACGAATATATATAACTGTTTATAATAATGTTAAACGCATTAATATATATATATATATATATGTATAAATACGTTAATTGTCAATTATCGAAGCTAAAAAGCGTATAAGGCAAAAACCATTCGATAAAATGTATCGAGTATACGATTCAAATGCAAGTTAATAACAATAATTTGTTTCACGGCGATCATAATCGTAATAAATAATAGTAGTATAATAGTAGCGGTGAATTTGGTAATGGTACAAGTATTACTATCAGTAGTAGTGGCGGCTGACGTTAGTGTGGTCTTATATGAAATTAGCGACGAAAAAATGGTCAGGAAAAAAGATTGTATCCAGCTCAAATATAATAATGTTTTCACTTTAAACATTTTGAGTCCAAAAGAAAAACACGAGTAACTTTTAACTTCAATTATATTTTTTGTTTAATGAGCGAACAAAATATACATATATATATATATTTAACTCGCTTTAAATAATATATATATCAAGTCTACAATGCTCTCACACTGACAATCGTATATCTATCATACAACAACTAGACATTCATGCATATAATTTCTAACAACAACAACAACAACAACAACAACAACAACTACAACAACAACAACAACAACAACAACAACAACAACAACAACAGCAAATAATAATAACAATAAAACAATAATATGTCGCAAGAGTTGAAATCCGTGACAGGCAAATCTTCGAGACGACAAAAAAGGTAATAAACTTATTTTATACTTGCATGATATTGTTATTATTTCTTATTGAATAGGCACGACGGTTCTCGAATTCACACCCCTTAACTCGTGTTAGTTCAAATCATTTCATACTCCCCATTATTTTTCATTTCACCATTTAATCTTTTTACATTTTTTTTTTCTTACTACAAAATGATCATTGACCGTAAATAATACCACATACCTGACTGGTGAATTAACCAAAATGGATCGCCAATCTGCTCATATCCGATCGCTGTCTATCTCACAAAATTCATTGAGTGGAGAAACGATTCCATTCGTACATCTACTACAAAAGTTACTAAGTTTAGAAAAACGTAATAAATTTTTCGATGCAAAATACTGATATTGGTTAATGTTTCAACTCGAAACATTCTACATAGATGCTCGTCAGACATATGACAATACTTTTTGTGACCCACAGATCATAGTATTTTTATATAATTTCCCACAGATCATAGAATTATTATAAAAAAATCATACGCAATTTCGTCTACGTACAAACATCATTTTTAATCGCCATTAATAAAAAAAAACCAGACGTTATTGATTGACATTAAATATAAGTACGCTACAATTTCGTATTTCGACATATTTCCAAGCGTAAATCATCGCCAACGCAGCTGTACATACACCAGGCGGGGATTCAAATACGCTGAATCGCAAACTCCGTCGAAACACTGGTAGACGTCGACGTGCATTAACGACAAAAAGTCCGATTCAAACAGTCGTCAGTTTTCATAAGAGTATATGTTCGCGGCAAGAACACGTCGACGACAATCGACAAGATTTTTATTTTAACGCGTAAAATTTTCTATTTCGACAAATTTTCTCGCGTCCACCGCCGCCAGGTGTACAACAACCCAACGGTGGTATGACAACGCAGAATCGTCAAATCCTCCGAAACACGAGTAACCGTCGACGTCCACAGGAAATACTAGGATTACTAGTTTAGATTTCCGTATGAATAACAAGTACATAGAATTCGGGATGGTACGAGGAGCCAACTGAATACTCTCGTAGACTCGTCGTCGGACAATTACTATAATACCGAGTGTAGTAAATTAATACGGACCGTAAAAAATCTACATACCTGACTTGTTAACAAACGTAAACTGAGCTGCTACGTAAACTGTTCACATCCGATCGTATTCTACCCGGCGAAGTCCATCGTGCGTGGAAACGATAATTTTAATAGATCTACTACAAGAAGTACAATTTTGAGAACTTTTAACAAATTTACCGATTCGAAATGCTGATATTGCCAACTGTTTCATTTCTAAAAAATCTACATAGATTCTTGTCAGACATATGACAATACTTATAGTATCCCACAGATCATACAATTATTACATAATATAAGAATAACATATGCACTTTCGTCTTTCGAATGATCGCGTATTTTACACAACATGATCATTTTACACAACATCGAAAGTTCATCATTTATTACTCATCAGAATTCATATTTTCAATTAAATATTTAGGCTAATAGTAGACTCGTAACTGTTTAGTGTTTCTTATGATTGTATTTTAATTTTTAAACGGTTTATTTGTTTTTATTGTGCAATAAATTTAACGGTTTGCAGGTATTCAAACGAAAAATAAATACGGATATCAATTATGTGTCCATGGAGACATGACCCCCACTCCATTGTTCATAAAAACGTAATAATATAGTATATGAAGGCGTTCGAGGTGCCTCAACGATGTCGAGGCAATCCTCCTCACCGAACACAGGTTGGATAAATAATTACAAATTTTAAACGTTATTGTGTGGACTGTATTTTTTAAAGGTTTTTTTACAAGTTTATTAAAATTAATGGTGCACCACTTACTAAGTACGGCCGGGGTCCGTAATTATTCGAATTTAGTACAATAAAAAATACAGGTGTGACCCCGCACTCTCACAATGGCACCGCTAACCGTACTTGACGAAAACAAGACACACGAATAATTCACTAGCTGCTGCAGTCGGACAACACGACACAGGAAATCCATGTTATCCACACGCAACACAACTGGTAAGATGACCACCCTAGTGGGGAAATACAAATTATGATGGACAAATAATTGCGCGAACGATATTTACCAGTTATGTTGATTTACAAATTCACAAAACAATAACATGATTTTCACGATTTGACTGCACCAGCACACTGACTGCACTCAACACATGCTTCTCGAGCAGATGACGAACGAAAAAGAATGGAGAATTACACTATACAAATTACAATGGTCAATCATACACTGACTAGAAGTTAGAAACAAACCATCAGTGTCACCCATACACAATTACACAACGATACACTAAATAATAGTTGACACTGAAAGTTGACATAAACTTATAGATTAGCGAAAATTTGAAAACATTAACTTCTGACTGTTCACATGATAAGAACATTGAAAATAACACAAGATGCACTGGGCCGTGATAGCGCAGTCGGTACTCACCGTGAAACAACAGCCAGATGGTGTTGTCTTGGCTAACACCGATGCACTACCACAACAGTGTATCAGTACTTTAACATGATACACAAACATTCTCCCCCTGTTGATAGATTGCAAGTCTTTCAAGCTGCTGTCATTATAAATACACAATTTTACTATTAAATTACACAGCAACCAAAATTATTCTGCTAGGATACTACAATATTGACAATAACTGATCGTAACAATTAGATAAATAATTTAATTAAACAACAAAGAAAATAATTAAGTAAAAAAAAAAATATATCTATATAAATACATTAGGTGATTATTTAAGACACAAAAAAAATCTATTCTTCATCTGAAGCGGTAGGTATTAAAGCAAGTTTGGAAACTGGACGTCGGAACTCAGTGCCTACTGAATTACGTAGAGTAACAACACGAATGACTCCATCACTTCCTGGATGGACACATTACTCGTACTAAACGCCATTGAATCGGAGGGGTGACTTCATCTCTCAAAATTGCTAGATCACCAACTGATATGTTTTTTGATTTTGTAGTCCATCGACCACGATGTTGTAACTGTGGCAAGTATTCAGCAGACCACTTTTTCCAGAAATGTTTCAATCGGGTTTGTAGGAACTTGAATTGACGTAGGCGATTGGTAGGGATCGTGGATACATCTGGTTCTGGAGGAAATGTTAGTGGACCACCAATCAAGAAGTGACCTGGTGTGAGAGCGCTATAATCAGCTGGATCAGATGACATGGATACGATTGGTCTAGAGCAGCGGTTCCCAACCTATGGTCCGCGAGACATCATGTGGTGGTCCGCGATGCATACCTATAAAATTTTAAAATATTTCAATTTTCCTTTGGACGTGTTACAAATATTACGTACCGACAATCGTTACCTAAATTCTAATATCTGTGAAAAAATTGATTCTTATTTATGAGAAAAAATAATGTCTAAAAATGATGGTGGTCCGTGACGTATTGAAAGTTATCTAAGTGGTCCGTAGTGTCAAAAAGGTTGGGAACCACTGGTCTAGAGTTAAGAACTGCCTCGATTCTACATAGTAGGGTGGTAGTCTCTTCATATGTAAGCAAAGTTCCATTACTCATCTTAATAAGGTGCTGCTTGGCTGATTTAACTCCTGCCTCCCAAAGGCCACCAAAGTTTGGTGCAGATGGAGGAATGAAATGCCACTCTATACCCAAGGTTGCGATCTTAGTTTCAAAGTTGCTGTCTTTACGAATATCTGTAATCCACGATTTAAGAATTTTATTCGCACCAACGAAATTGGTGCCATTGTCACTGTACAAATGAGAACATTGCCCACGTCGAGAAATGAACCGAAATAGAGCAGATATGAATGCATCTGATGACAAGTCACGAACTAATTCCAAGTGTAGTGCACGAGTAACCATACATATAAACACTGCTATATAATGCTTTAATGATGTAACACGCCTAATACCACTGCGGATATTTACTGGCCCACAGAAATCAACACCACTTTTAGAAAACGGACGACACTGAGTGACTCTTGAGTGTAGCAGTGGTGCCAAAAATGGTTGCATCATGTTGGGTTTGGTAAGGAAACAACGAATACATTTATGAACAGTCTGTCGAGCAATATTCCTGCCACATATAGGCCAATATGTATGATGGATACTTGATAGAAGTGCTTGTGGCCCTGCATGTAAAAGTCGCACATGTTCATATTCAAACAGCATTTTTGTTATTGGGCTTTTTGTTGGCAACACAATGGGATATTTTTGACCTTCTGATAATGATGAATTTGATAGTCGATCACCAACACGTATCAGTTGACATTTGTCAAGGAATGGACTGAGCGACTTAAGACAGCTACGATGATGAACATTAGCACCTTCTTGTAAGGCTTTTATTTCTGCTTGAATATAACAATGTTGTGCACGTGACAGCCAGTACAGTTTACTGTCTTGTAACTCATTAGTGGTCAATCCCCCTATTTTATGATCATTACATTTATTGACCCTTGTATTACAATTATATATAAATCTTCGTATGTATACCGTTACATACATTAACGTATTCCATTTTGAAAATCTGTTCAGTAACCAGTCTGGGTCAGTGTCCACAGTAGATGCTTTGAGTACTAATTTGATTAGTCGCACTTCATCAGTGGGTTCAAGAACCTTTGGGTTTATTGGCCATGTTGACTGGTCCTCTGTGAACCATTCAGGACCATGCCACCACAGACGGGACTGAATGATATCGGTTGCTTCCATGCCTCTGGTAATTAAGTCGGCTGGGTTATCACTTGTAGGGACATGAGGCCATTGTCTTAGTATTATGAGATCATTGATGAGAGCTACTCTGTTAGACACATATACTTGTAATGGATATTTACTGTGTATCCATGATAGCACAATTGTGGAATCTGTCCACAGTACAACATTATCTTGTAAAATATTTATTGACAATTTGTTAAATTCTTTGATAACTTGTGATGTCAGCTCAGCCAGCACAAGTGCTGCACACAGTTCTAATCGAGGAATTGTAGTTTGTTTCATTGGTGCTACTCTTGACCTTGAGGTGTACAGTACAGTGTTCCAGGTGTCAGTGGAACACTTACTTCTTATATATATGCACGCGCCAAATGCATGTTGTGATGCATCACTGAATCCGTCCGTGGATTTGAATTTCACTTAAGAGGACGTGATACCCCGAGAAAAAAGAAGTAAAAACATGGTTTACGCCAAACTATGTAGCTCGTTACCCAATAATCGTAAAGTTGAAATTCAGATATTATTAAAATCAGGAGAACTTAAACAATTATCTGTCGTCGGTTTTTTTCAATAACTTAATTTAAAGTGTTAAAAAAACCAAAAAAGTAAAAACTTAAACTTAAATTGTCAAGGCAATTTTAGTGTTAAACAAAAAAACCGACGACAGATAATGGATAAAGTTCTCCTCTTTTTAATAATATCTAAATTTTGAATCTATGATCATTACGTCAAAAGTTACACAGTTTGGCGTAGAAATCAAGTTTGATAGCTCTCATGGCTTCTTGAGTATCAGCTTCCTTGGCCAATTCAGTTAAACATCTTGTGGCTAAGAAAGGAGCAGACTTGGTGCCATATGTCACAGTCATCAATTTGTATTGTTTTAATGATTCATTAGGATCAGGTCGATAAAAAATTTTCTGCAGATTGCAATCTTCATCATGAACTCGGATCTGCCGATACATTTTCTCAATATCTGCAGTCAAAGCAATATTATGTAATCGAAACCTTAACAAAATGGCTATCAAATCTGGCTGTACAGTTGCTCCTCGCATCATGACATCATTCAGTGATATGCCAGTGGATGTTACAGCGGATCCATCAAACACTACTCTTGTCTTAGTTGTAATACTATCTGACTTTGTCACAGCATGATGTGGCAAGTAATAACTAAGTACACTGGTATCTTCTTGTGCTAAGGTCATGTGTCCTAAATCAACATAGTCCTTCATAAAAACCTTGTAGTCTGTGTTTAATTTAAAGCATCTGATCAGTTTTTGTTCAAGATTTAGGAATCGACGTTGTGCCATGAATTTAGATTCACCTAGTGCATTAATGTTGGCCCTTAAGGGTAATCAAACAATAAATCTGCCATCTTCAGCTCGTTGTACATTCTTAGAAAAATGATTTTCTGCTTCATGCTCTTCTTCAGAACGTACAGTTGCCTTTGTGAACAGAGCAATAGTTGACTGCTCTCTTACTGAATTGCTTGTGGATGTTAAGTTACTGGAATTTGAATTGAACAGTCTGCCGGTTATCACCCACCCAAGTTTCGTGTGGTGAGCAGACAAATGCTCGTTGATGACTATATGATCTCCACTGAATAACTCGAACACCACTTCAGCCCCCCAAAAGACAGTCTATAGGCGCAGACTTGTAAAACTGTGGGTCTGCTAACTGCGACCGAATATTGCTAGGTAGGACTATGTTATTGACATTAATACTAAGAGTAGGTAGTTGGTTTGATATGACAGGCAAGGAATGAAACTGTATATTTTATGTGTATTGACCATATTGAGATGACATAATTGTTGGTACTAAACTCTTAGCATACACTGACTTGGGTCCGATTCCGGTGACTAGAGTGGAAATTTTACAAGAATTGAGTTTTAGTATTCGGGCATATGCATCAGTTACAAAATTTAATTGTGACCCGGTATCTAATATTGCTCTACAACTGTGAGGTACACCTGAAGCATCATTAATGTTTACTAGACATGTTGCTAACATAGCATGACAGTTGGAATAAGTAATGTTTGAAGTGTCTTGTTCCACATACATGGCAATTACATTATCTTCGCTGCGAGACTGAGATGGTAAGTTAGGTGTATTTTGTACCTTGTGATTGTTTCGGAACGGTTGATACCCATGGAGCCTAGTACTGTTTCTTGTTACACATTTGGCAACCTTTAAACCTGCATTGAGTTGACTGATGACCTGGCATCAAACAATTGAAACATAACCTGTGATCAGATGCAACCTTGGATCGGTCAGTAATAGATAGTTTTAGAAACTGTTCACAAAAATATAACTTATAGGAATTTGAACACAGACTACATTTTTCCTGACTATAGTACTTAGGAGCTGGACCTGCTAATAAGACTCTCTTCGCAATTTGCTGTTTTGAATCTTTGTTGTTTTCCAATTTCACCAACTTCGTATGCTGATACACGACTGGCTAGAAATTTTTCTAAATCACTAAATTTGGGAAGTTCTCGTGAAGTTTGGATTAATTGCCATTTTTCAACCGTTGTTGGGTCTAGCCGGAAGCATACTAGTGTCACTAACCACACATCCCAAGTATCAATCGGCTGATTCATGGCTCTCAATGCTCGTACATGTGAAATAATGGATGGTGTAGGTTTCTTAGTGCAGATGCTGATGGTTTTTGAACTGTTGGTGTTTCCATTAATGACCGTATATGTGATTGAATAATCAAGGAATTGTTTTTATATCTTTCAACCAATGCCTCATAAGCTGTAAGGTAATTGCCTTCAGTGGTTGGAACAGTTTTTATTACATCAGCAGCAGGACCAGAAAGACATGACTTCAGATAGTGTAATCGTTGAACGTCTGAGAGACCTTGATTATCATGAAACATTGCATTAAATGTATCAAAGAAAGATACCCAGTCTTGTAAATTTCCATTAAACCTTGGCGCAGGAATCGCAGGAAATTTCAATGAATCACGTATAAGAGTGGGAGCTTGAGATGTAGAAGAGTCAGGAGATGTCTTAGTTTGGTCTTGATGTCCAATAACTGAGCCTTAAGAGAACAATAATAATCATCAACTGTAATTGCATCATCAAGTACTTGAGGGCTGGCATCAACACCACCCTCCATAGAACTATGTACCAATTCATAATCGGACATTAACTTTGTTAATTTGTCTATTCGAGTTTTAATTTGATTGATGGATTTGGTAGCTGGATCAAATTGGTCAGCATACGTTTGAATTTGTTGTATAGATTTCTTTAAAAAATCTCTCTTCCTTAACAACTTTTTTAACTCTGATGATATATCTATTTCATTTGAATTGGACATATTAATTGGGGAATATGAACAATCAAACAATATCACCTAAACAATGGTTGAATACAATGAGAAGATACAATAAAAAATTGATGTATGATGGTTGACAATAGTTATAAACAAGATAAAATTGCAGCTAGTACTGAGACAACAATAAAATAAAAATAAAAAAATTAACTAATATTACTATAATTATTAAATACTTATATCTATCTATCTATCCGGCCCGAAGGACCAAAATGAAGGCGTTCGAGGTGCCTCAACAATGTCGAGGCAATCCTCCTCACCAAACACAGGTCGGATAAATAATTACAAATTTTAAACGTTATTGTGTGGACTGTATTTTTTAAAGGTTTTTTTACAAGTTTATTAAACCAAATGGTGCACCACTTACTAAGTACGGCTATGGTGACATGTGGAGCCGGGGTCCGTAATTATTTGAATTTAGTACAATAAAAAATACAGGTGTGACCCCGCGCACTCTCACAATGGCACCGCTAACCGTACTTGACGAAAACAAGACACACGAATAATTCACTAGCTGCTGCAGTCGGACAACACGACAGGAAATCCACGTTATCCACACGCAACACAACTGGTAAGATGACCACCCTAGTGGGGAAATACAAATTATGATGGACAAATAATTGCGCGAACGATATTTACCAGTTATGTTGATTTACAAATTCACAAAACAATAACATGATTTTCACGATTTGACTGCACCAGCACACTGACTGCAATCAACACATGCTTCTTGAGCAGATGACAAACGAATAAGAAAAGAGAATTACACTATACAAATTACAACGGTCAATCATACACTGACTAGAAGTTAGAAACAAACCATCAGTGTCACCCATACACAATTACACAACGATACACTAAATAATAGTTGACACTGAAAGTTGACATAAACTTATAGTTTAGCGAAAATTTGAAAACATTAACGACTGACCGTTCACATGATAACAACACTGAAAATAGCACAGGATCCACGGGGCCGTGATAGCGCAGTCGGTACTCACCGTGAAACAACAGCCAGATGGCGATGTATGGCTAACACCGATGCACTACCACAACACAGTGTATCAGTACTTTAACGGGATAGGGTATTTTCTCCAAACTTTTGATAAGAGAAAAATTTGATAACCGATTTTTGCGGATGTAGAAATACCAACATAGATAATTAAAATCCCACGTTCCAAATGTTCATTAATAAATTGACTAACCTTTAATTAGTTGAAAATAACAATAAATGTTTAACATTTTCTACAATTAGAACTATAAAATAATGATTATTATAAATAATAATATTACATAGACAATACAATATTACAGTATTAACCAAATAGAAATTCACTTTAAACAAAATTTTAAATTATAAAAAATTAAAAAATTTATATTACATGAACATACGAAATATTATAGGTATAATAAAACATTTTATTACTGTATCACTGTAATCTTATCGATTTGGTTGATAACAATTTGTAAAAACGAATGTTTTCAATTTTAAACATTTTATCCTTACCAATCGATATAAAAATAAAAAAATATATAAGTGTAAATTGTTGCTCATCTTTTGACATTTTATGTCTTTACTTTGGCGCATTAAAATAAAAAACCGTCACGAAAAAGTGTCCACCAAAAAGTGTCAACGAAAAGCGTTACCTAAATTAAGATACCCACTGGGGACTGCCACGAAAAAGCGTTACAGATAAAAAACCTAAATCACTTTTATGGTTTGTTTCCACGGAAACCATTGTTTAGGTTTTGAAAAAATTTAAATTTGAATTTGAAAAAAAAATTTTCACACATAAGACATAAAATACCTCACTTAAGGCGGACTCGTGTCGTTATCTTTCTTCTTAATAGTCTTATATAGAATGTGTGTGTGTGTGTTCATGTATGTTATGGTAACATTTTATTGATTTTAAATTTATTCTCCCTTTTTAAATATCCTGGATACGCTATTGTGACATTTATTTAGCGCGCCAAAAAAAACAACGACACGGTGGTGGTAGGACAAATTTGAATCGAGAATTCCGCCGAAACACAAGTAATCGTTAGGTGTGTTTGTGTGTGTGTGTTCATGTATGTTATGGTAACATTTTATTGATTTTAAATTTATTCTCCCCCTTTAAATATCCTGGATACGCAATTGTGACATTTATTTAGCGCGGCAAAAAAAACAACGACACGGTGGTGGTAGGACAAGTTTGAATCGAGAATTCCGCCGAAACACAAGTAATCGTTGACGTACATAGCGAAGGGCGATATTTATTTATATAAGTGCGTTAAGATTTCGTTTTTCAACGATTCTTCTCGCGTCCACCACCGCAAACTGTACAACGACACGGTGGTGGTGGGACAAATTTGAATCGAGAATTCCGCCGAAACACAAGTAATCGTTGACGTATATAGCGAAGGGCGATATTTATTTATTTAAGTGCGTTAAGATATCGTTTTTCAACGATTCTTCTCGCGTCCACCACCGCAAACTGTACAACGACACGGTGGTGGTGGGACAAGTTTGAATCGAGAATTCCGCCGAAACACAAGTAATCGTTGACGTACATAGCGAAGGGCGATATTTATTTATATAAGTGCGTTAAGATGTTTTTCAACGATTCTTCTCGCGTCCCCCACCGCAAACTGTACAACGACAGGTGGTGGTGGGACAAATTTGAATCGAGAATTCCGCCGAAACACAAGTAATCGTTGACGATATTGAAAAATGCTTAACTAAAGACAATCAAATTACATAGATGCTTGTCAGATATAGGACAATACCATCTGTATCCACGGATCATACAATTATTTTTAAAATATATGAAAATATCATATGCCCTACGATTACATAAATACAATAATTTCATATGACAAAAGTAAAAATAAAAAAATACAATATTTTGAAGCTTGACTTAATGTAAAAATGCGCGTCGATATCGTCTTCTAAACTAAATTTTGCAGCGACCACCACGGCGAACTGTACAGCATACCGGATATTGTGCGACAACTCTGCTTCACGAATTCCGACGAAACTAGAATAACTGACGACGTGTTCAGAGAATATTAAAATTATCAGTACATATTATAAAATACAAAGTCAATGTAAGTGTTCACAAACTACTATATAAAATATAACAAAATTACATCAATCCTGGGACGGTACAAATGGTAAACCGAACTCGCTCTTAGACGCGTTGTCAGGCAAAAACCTAATATCAAATTTAGTAAATTAACACCGACTGTAAAAAGAAAACCAAAATAATACCTGATTCATGAACAATCGTAAAGAAACGAAACTGCTCACATCCTATCGTATCCTTCTTGACGAAAACTATTGCGCGGGAACCCATATGATTTGTTGATCTTCTTCTCGAGGAAACATCGTTGAGAAGTTGTTAGCAAATTTACCAAATGGAACATGTCGACATTTTCAATTGTGTTTCAACTCGAAACAATAAAATCACATACATGCTTGTGAAAACATATCAATTTACATAATACAAAATATTTAACACACTGTTAAAAAAAAACCAATATATTGTTTCTTGTCATTATATATAAAAGCACAGAAATATCGTATTTCGAAATATTTGGACTTATCCACCTCCACGAGCTGTACAACAACCCAGGCAGGGATGCGACAATGCAGATTCGCCAATTGCGGCGAAACACTAGTAGTCATCGACGTGTTTTAAGGACAGTATAGTCCGATCCGTACGGTCGTTAATTTTAATTAAAAACTAACAAACGCAGGACAAAAACACGTCGCCGACAAGTCACCAGATTTTTTTTTTTATGCATGCTACGATATCGTTATTCGGTAAAATTGCACGCGTCCACCACCTAAGGCTGTAAAACAACCAGGCAGGGATGCGACAATGCCGATTCGCCAATTGCGGCGAAACACTAGTAGTCATCGACGTGTTTTAAGGACAGTATAGTCCGATCCGTACGGTCGTTAATTTTAATTAAAAACTAACAAACGCAGGACAAAAACACGTCGCCGACAAGTAACCAGATTTTTTTTTTATGCATGCTACGATATCGTTATTCGGAAATTTGCACGCGTCCACCGCCTCGGGCTGTAAAACAACCAGACAGGGATGCGACAATGCCGATTCGCCATTTCTGGCGGAACACTACTAGCCGTCGAGGTGTATGTAGGACAGTCAAGTCCGATTCGTACGGTCGTTAATTTTTATTAAAAACTAACAAACGCAAGAAAACACACGTCGACGGCAAGTGACCTGATTTTTTTTTTTGCATGCTACGATATCGTTATTCGGAAATTTGCACGCGTCCACCGCCTCGGGCTGTAAAACAACCAGACAGGGATGCGACAATGCCGATTCGCCATTTCTGGCGAAACACTAGTAGCCGTCGAGGTGTATGTAGGACAGTATAGTCCGATTCGTACGGTCGTTAATTTTAATTAAAAACTAACAAACGCAAGAATACACACGTCGACGGCAAGTGACCAGATTTTTTTTTTTTGCATGCTACGATATCGTTATTCGGAAGTTTGCACGCGTCCACCGCCTCGGGCTGTAAAACAACCAGGCAGGGATGCGACAATGCCGATTCGCCAATTGCGGCGAAACACTAGTAGTCATCGACGTGTTTTAAGGACAGTATAGTCCGATCCGTACGGTCGTTAATTTTAATTAAAAACTAACAAACGCAGGACAAAAACACGTCGCCGACAAGTAACCAGATTTTTTTTTTATGCATGCTACGATATCGTTATTCGGAAATTTGCACGCGTCCACCGCCTCGGGCTGTAAAACAACCAGACAGGGATGCGACAATGCCGATTCGCCATTTCTGGCGGAACACTAGTAGCCGTCGAGGTGTATGTAGGACAGTCAAGTCCGATTCGTACGGTCGTTAATTTTTATTAAAAACTAACAAACGCAAGAAAACACACGTCGACGGCAAGTGACCAGATTTTTTTTTTTTGCATGCTACGATATCGTTATTCGGAAGTTTGCACGCGTCCACCGCCTCGGGCTGTAAAACAACCAGGCAGGGATGCGACAATGCCGATTCGCCATTTCTGGCGAAACACTAGTAGCCGTCGAGGTGTATGTAGGACAGTCAAGTCCGATTCGTACGGTCGTTAATTTTTATTAAAAACTAACAAACGCAAGAAAACACACGTCGACGGCAAGTAACCAGATTTTTTTTTTTGCATGCTACGATATCGTTATTCGGAAGTTTGCACGCGTCCACCGCCTCGGGCTGTAAAACAACCAAGCAGGGATGCGACAATGCCGATTCACCAATTGCGGCGAAACACTAGTAATCATCGACGTGTTTTAAGGACAGTATAGTCCGATCCGTACGGTCGTTAATTTTAATTAAAAACTAACAAACGCAGGACAAAAACACGTCGCCGACAAGTCACCAGATTTTTTTTTTTATGCATGCTACGATATCGTAATTCGGCAAATTTGCATGTACAACAACCAAGCAGGGATGTGACTAAACGGTCAGTTTTCATAAAAAAAACTTCGACGAGTTTCGACAAGATATATATACACTAATATATTGATTTTTTTTTATGAGCGTAAGATTTCGTATTTTGACTAATTTTCTTACGTTCGCCGCTGCCTGCAGCACAACAACCCAGCTTTGGTGTGACTTCGCAAAATCGTCAAATACAGCGAAACTATAATAATTAGGGATGTGTAGATGACATATTAGGATTACTTGAATAAGACATTATATGAATAAAAATTCCATTGGACCTAGTACGTTACGAGGAGCCAACGAACGCTCATTAACGGGTCGTCAGGTAATTATAAAAATGTCTAGTTTTGTAAATGATCATGGACCGTAATGGAAACCACATACCTGACTGGTGAATTAACGAAAATGGGAGGCCAAACTGCTCATATCCGATCGCTGTCTGTCTCACGAAATCCATTGAGTGGAGAAACGATTCCATTAGTACATCTACTACAAAAGATACTAAGTTAAGAAAAACGTAATAAATTTGTCGATGCAAAATACTGATATTGCTAAATGTTTCAACTCGTAACATTCTACATAGATACTCGTTAGACATATGACAATACTTTTTGTATCCCATAGACCATAGTATTATTATATAATATCCCACAGGTCATAGAATTAATAAATAAAAATCATTCGCAATGCGTCAACGTTTATACAACAATTTTAACCGCCATTATAAAAAAAACATATTATTGACTGACGTTATATATAAGTAAGCTACAATTTTGTATTTCGACATATTTCCATGCGTTCATCGCCGCCAGCTGTACAACTACGAGGCGGGGATTCAAATACGCTGAATCGCAAACTCCGTCGAAACACTAGTAGACGTTGACTTGCATTAACGACAAAAAGTCCGATTCAAACAGTCGTCAGTTTTCATAAGAGTACATGTTCGCGACAAGAACATGTCGACCACAATCGACAAGATTTTTATTTTAACGCGTAATATTTTCTACTTCGACAAATTTTCTCGCGTCCACCGCTGTCAGGTGTACAACAAGCTATTAGCATGAAAAACGCGTAACGAAAGTAACGTATTTATCCGAAACGCTATTTTAACACCCTATAGCTAAAATCTTAACGCCGTTATTCTGACACCAGACGGTGTTGGATTATTCATTTAATTCCTTCAACGTTATTAACAGGTGCTAGTTCATAAAATCGATCGACCCATCGTTTATTTAATTTTTACGCCCCGAAACGACGCATAACTCGCTCGTATTCTAGCGACGGGCCCATACGTACCAGAAGCATTCCGAAGTTTCAATGTTTCACTTGTGAATTTGTCTTTGAAGGACTTGCCATTTTGTGCAATTTAATAAAAGAACGCCAGGAAGTATATATCGACGACGAGGAGAAAGTATGGGAGAGCGTATGACCAGTGTAAAAATCAAATGGAAACCGACAACAGAGGAATGCATAAAAAACGCTAGACTGACAGAGATCTCATTACAAGTATATTTTAGGACAGGTTAAGTACTTGCCGACATATTCATGTCTGGTTTTATTATTCGTTGTATGTATCATTAGTTTTGTCCTATTCCGGTCGAGCTACTTTCATGTAACCATACAATTCACTAATATTATATGAGCACAATTGTCATCCGTCTTACGGTTTACATTTGATGTTTTTCATTTATAGGTTAACTAATTATTAATAACTGTATTTGTTTGATTTGTAATTCAGTATTGAGTACTGTAGCTTGTAATCAAATATATAATTAAATATTTTTGTTTTCACATGTAATTAAATATTCATTTTTCTATTCCAATACATATATATTGCTTTTTCAATATGTGTCTTCTCTATCTCCCCGGCGTCCTTTATTTCTTCAAGTTTTGACCATCGATGACATATTTACATTTTTTCATTTGTAACAAGAAGAACAACAGCTAGCAAGTTCTATATAAATTATGTACTATTAAAATTGTAGATCAATAGATTATATTTATGTATACTTTTTTAAATTCAAATTTTAAAAATCCAAAACAATTATAACTTTTTAGACATATAAGGTCCGTCCAGGTGATATCCTAGTTTCTTATAATAGTTTCTAGTGCCAACACCTAAAAAAAAAAGGTTTATATTAATAATTGACCGAGTAATTATGGTATAAATTAAATTTAATAAATAATTTTTAAAGCGCTAACCATACATTTTATTAAATAAAAACATTCTATATAAACAATCGCCTAATACTAACCAGAAATAACAGCCATTTTGGTGGACTTGTGTTCCTTCAATGCTATTCGTTCGGCTTCTTCCATTAACAGCATACCAAATCCTTGATGTTGAAATTTCGTTGGGTCTCTTGCACGAACAGGCACTACGCTGCCATACACGTGTAATTCTCGTATGATCGAAACACTTCCTTTCAACTCGGGTCTACACATGGTTACAAAAACAAATACAAAGTGTACAAACACACATTTTACAATGTTCCGACAAAAATATTATGTTTCATTACCTAAACGAGTCTGTACACTTGCGCAATCTCAATAAACCGATTAAAATGTCTTGTTCAGGATCTTCATATGATAAAAATGTTTCCCAGCCATTATTCGCAACATAATCTCTGCGTATTAACTCTATCTAAAATTGTAATAATTGTATAAAATATCTCTTAAACAGGAAAAATAATGATTTACAATTATAATTTTAATAATGTAATGGATTTGTTGTAAATACATACTTCATACGGGCGAACTTTATTGTGTATTTCTTGAATTCCAACTTCCCTAGTTCGAACATCACGACACTGCAAATTCAGATCTTTCATTTGTGCTAATGCCAGTTCACGTAGATTTCCATGTTCAACGCCAGATCTATGAAAAAAAACTAACAAATTTCATACAAAATTTTACATTATAATATATAATTTATATACTGAAATATCAAACATATATTTTACTTTAACTTGCCTTATTATTTATATTTATTTTACAGAATTAACTTTATTTAGGCATTATATTTTTCTTATAATTTGTATTTTAAAGTCATCAAGTATCTAATTAATTATTAATGCAATAACTGTATATTAAAATAAACCATTTATTAAATGTCATTTTTACAAGAAATAAAGAAATAGGCAATAATAAGATTACCAATGAACAATTTTCACATTTTATAATTCAACTCACAAAATAACATACATACATAATGTAAATGAATTAATTTTTTAAAAGTAAAAAAATTAATTTTTAAAGAAAAAAATATATAATATTTCATTATCAATGAGGACAATTTGTTTTAAATCGAATGAAATGTACTATTTATGCTTTAAAATAGTCTAATTATATTAGTAATTATGTGTCTTCTTTTTAATAAGACATGTAAATTTGATATAAAATCAAATAACTATTTCAATTAAAAATAATTTTAGCAGCATGATTTCCATATACTTACGTAACTAATGGCATCGGAATATCTCTTTGAACTCTATATACACGCGTCCACGAAGGAATAAGACTCAATATATGTGCAATCAAATCTACTAGTTCAGAAGGTGAATAACTTCGATATCGCCCGCTACGCCACAGTTCATATAAACCGGTACCTCTCATTACAAGAGTAGGATAAATTTTTAGACCATCAACACGAAAAGCTGGGTTTTCAAAAAATTCCTAAAAAAAAAAAAAAGTGTAATTTAATCAGTTTATTTTTACTAATAAAATCCGTACCTTAAACTGCTGAAAGTCTCTTTCTAGATCTACATTAGGTAAATCGGGCATCATATGTGATACAATTTTAAACCCACAATCTTTAGCGAGATTAAACGTCTCGCAAACTGCTTTGACTGTATGACCTCTATTTGTGTCTCGCGCGACATCTTCAAATACGGATTGAACTCCAATTTCTAATCGCGTACAACCATAATTTAACATATCAGTCAAATGTCTGTTTAAACAATAGTCTGGTCGAGTTTCAATTGTGATGCCAATACAATGTTACTTCTTTCTGAATATCTTGGGGAAAAATTATAAATTAAGAGTAAAATTTTTAAACATATATACTACGAATAGTTTGTTTACATACTTTACAGCTTCTCGAACATCAGAGCTTGTGTGACCCGATAAAGCGTCATGTAAATTTCTAATGAAATAATCACGGTAGTCTTCTGGTAAACTCATGAACGTACCTCCCATTACTATAAATTCAACTTTATCAACGTTATGTCCTAATTGTTTCAGCTGTAAGCATATACATATGCATATATTATATAATACGCATACAAGTATTGAAATACATAAAATGTATTTAAACCTTTACCTGTTCAACTCGATGACGAGTTTGAACATATGGATTGTAATGTGCTCGAATCGCTCTCATCGAAGTAGGTTCATAACCAGTATATGACTGCGTAGAATATTCAAAATCAGAATCTGGACCTCCAGGACAATACACACAAATGTTTCCGGTCATATTTATGTGGGGACAACGATGTGGTTTACACATAACTGCTACAATCGCTACCTGTTGATTTATGAATAAATAGGTGTGAATATAAATATATTATACACCTATTTAAATAAGAAATTAGATTTTAAACTCACTCCACTAGCCGTCCGAACTGGTTTTGCTTTTAATTTTGGATACAGTAATTTTTTAGCATCATTAGGAACAGCAGATATAATGTCAACTAGCCGAGGAGATGATTTCAACCGTATTTTGATGATATTTGGGATTTTAACTTGTTCAAGTTTACATCTCTATTTTCCTTTTGTGCAATCAATAATTTCTGAATAATTTCTGCAACTGTGGAGATCATCCGTTCTTCATGGTTTAATTTGTATATGTTTTCTATGACATAGTTTTTTTGCAAATGTTATTTTAGTTATTTTGTAATTTCCTTTAACGCCTTAAGAAATCTGTAGATTTTAACTAACAAATCGTTATTGAATGGCAAATAAATAAAAATTCTGATTAAAATTGAAACAATTTTTAAACCTAATGTTTATTGTCAATCAATTATTTTATTGGTTTTTAAAAATGAGAAATATTTGTTAGCACAACAAACAAAAGTACAGTCATTTATATCAAATTCTCTTGATAATGTTAAATTAAAGACCATATTATGTAATATGTCTATTATAACTGGTCGTATATGTGATAAAAACCGGTAAACACAAATATTCAATAAAACGTCTATTCAGTTAAAACAGTCAGATTATATAAGTTTCATACTCACCGACTATGTCACACATAATGTATTTTGACTTTTCAGCAATAAGTTTATTGATTGATTGACATAATAAAAACGCTTGTCAGTTCGATAATATTATTGTTGAGAAAAGGAATACCATTTGACTTCACTTTCGTTAAATGAAAATTCGTCTTGTGACCCCGAAAATAATGTCGGAGTCGGATCACAAAAGTATATTATTGCGAACCCATGAAAAATATAATACGAATACCACAGACTATATGAAAACAGATGGATCACTCCGTCAAAATCTGTTGTTCAGAAAAAATAGGTGTCCTGATTAGATGCGACGTTATCAATGTAGGAATATTTGCAAAAATAAATTACTGTACAGATATTTTAAAATATTATTGTATATACTTATTATCTATGTGTCATCATAATCATAAAACAACGTACATTTAGGATAGCCTACATTAACTACGAATGATTTATTATATGAATAAAAAAAAACATTTGACACCTGATAGCTAAAATAATAATTATATTTTTCATGATTAATGCAATCATAATTGATAAACAAAACCAATATAAAAATAAATAAAATTACCAAAATGCAAAACATATTTACCAAAGATTTTATTTTTAGAATGTTAACCCAAAATGTAATATACAATAAGGTCTTGAAACCTGATGACATATCCTTATAAATAAAATGTGTTTAACATTTATTGTATTACATTGTTACTACTTTACCAGATCTAGAATTACCAGAAATATTTTTCGTATCTTAAACCAATAAAATAAATTGAAATGCCCTCGAGAAATCCGAAAATCGGGAAATTGGTTTATTTATAATAGATTAAATAAACAATATATGTAATTATAGTCAGACTAGTAGATGATAACGTTGTGAGATCCAGAATCGTGCATTTCTATCTTATGGAGGATCTCATAGCGTTTTTTAAACATATTTAAACACAAGCCGAAATCATACCAGCAGTGGAACAATATACTTTTAATTTAGTTATATTCATCAACGAAATTTCATCCAAACACTTTAAATGACGTAAGATCTGGAAATATGTTCTTTAATAATACATATTAATATTTGAAGAGAAGAATTCGCATCTTAAATAAAAATTTAATATAAGCTCTCAAACACTCAAATGACATTGATAATATCACACTATATCAAATATCCAAATTATTTTTTTCTAAAATTCTTGAAATCTTCAAAGAAACTTTCGACCATCACCTTTTTATATACGAGTATATTTTGATTTTTGGTTATTACTTTTTAGTTACATATTTTATATATGCTCAAAATATTTTACAACTAATTTAATGTTAAAATAAAAAATTAATAACTTATATTGTATTATTAATAGGGTCCGGATTTCTATGCGAATTCATAATTCTTCTACAATTCATTAAGAATAATTTTTATTAAAGTTATTGACATTTTATAATGTGTAGAGTCTTTTTGAATACCTTGGATTTACAAGAGGTAAACAATATACAATAAACAGGTGAATAATATAACGAATATATTGAAAAGTATCCGACAAAATAAAACGCAGCGTAACACGTGTGTACGACTAGGAGCGTAGGTATAGATTATTCATGGGGGATTTTGACTTTCAATTATTAGTAATAGGCTGGCGTAAAATAATTTTTTTATTTTACTTATATAGATTTACTTATTAATTTTTTTGAAATGGGGGTTAAAACCCCCCAAACTACCCACTTACTTACGCCCATATGTAAGACAACGATGACGATGACAGTGCTACCATTGATTGTATAATATATTGTCTTGGCTATAAGTTCAATAAGTCTATATTCAATTTGTTATTTTGCATATTTAAGTGAAAATGACTATAAATTGTATATTTCTATATATTTGCATAAAAGTTATATATTTAATTTAATTTATTGAATTAATAGAAGTATTTAACGGTATTTCAATAAAAAATGAACTTGTAGTAATGTTATCCCATTTTCAATGCATCACAGAAACCATCATACAAGTAGAAAAAAGGGGCACTTATCTTAGAGAAATTATAGAGTTTGTAACGTTTCGGCCTCGTAGAAAACTGGGGCCTACTTCGTACCCACTGCCCAGGGGGACACTGAGCAGTGACCTACCGGCCGATTAGACCTCGGTAGTTGATACTAACGAGCCGGTAGGTTTTGTTCGCTCGTCGATCGGTCACCGCAACGAAGTCGGTTGGCGGACGAGTGGATGACGGTAATCGAGCGTGGTAGGTATTTGAAAGTTGTTGTTAAACAAACACGTTCGCTGCACAGTCCACCGCGTTATCCATGCAACGGAGATAACGCATATACGTATAGCCGTATATGCGAAACACGGTACCGGTCGGTCGGACAAGTGGAGAGGCGGACGGGTGGGTGAGCGCACACGCGATAAATGTGTTTTCGTCAAATTATTATATTTAGTTTGATACGTATGTATATGTATTTATCACAAACAACTCACGACGCGAGCATAAAAAAAAAACAGTTACTGAATCGGAAACAATCTGTATATATTAAGAAAAAACAGTATGTATATTACACAGAAATAACAGGTAGGTATCAAAAAAACAAAAAAAACGGTCACAGCGTATATCACTCTACCTCGGCGTACGCTGGACGAGAGAGCGGCAACTTACAATAACGGAGGGACCTTATCGTCGGCGGGGCATATAGTCGACGATAAGAAAAAAAATATAGTGGGGATTGAATGGTGTATGACCAGTCGACCCGTACAGACCGGGTGACAGCAACTAGGCCCAAAGACACCATAATTCGTCCCACCGATTACCTCTCCAAATTTCGACACGTTACAAGTTGATTCAAAGTTATTGATTAAAAACACAAAACCATCACAAATATTGTTTTAAAAAATCCAAGATCTTCTCAAATTTAAAAAAAAATCATGGAATATAAGTGAAGAAATAAGCAAGAACAATGAATTGTTAATAATTTAAGCGGAGAAATAAGCAACAACAATGAAGCTATTGAAAAGTTGTCCCCTAAAAACATTTTCTATTTTAAAAATGTGTCTACAATGTCTTGCGAAGTAGAAACAAGATTTTCTATGTCAAAATCTTTGCTATGCGACAATCGCAGAAGTTTTACATTTGAAAATCTTTAACCACATTTTGTAATTTCATGTTGGTATTCATTGAAAAATTAATATTACGTTTTCTGTCGTTAATTTTACATTTAGGTAATATAATATTTTAGAGTAATAGTTTTTTTCACGCAATGCCATAAGTATACCGATTTGTTTGGATTCTTCACACTTTGGGTAAAATCACGTTTTCGAATGGTTTGAACTCAAAAATTCCATTGTGTGAGAGTCCAATTCCGAAAACGTTAATAAAGTTCAGTGTGTACAAAAATACGGTCTAAACTGCATTCGTTCCGAAAAACCGACGAAAGTGCATATGTTATTCTTATATATTTATGTAATAATTGTATGATCTGTGGGATGCAATAAGTATTGTCATATGTCTGACAAGAATCTATGTAGATTTTCTAGAAATGAAACAGTTGGCAATATCAGCATTTCGCATCGGTAAATTCGTTAAAAATTCACAAAATTGTACTTCTTGTAGTAGATCTATTAAAATTATCGTTTCCACGCACGATGGATTTCGCCGGGTAGAATACGATCGGATGTGAACAGTTTACGTAGCAGCTTCGTATACGTTTGTTAACAAGTCAGGTATGTAGATTTTTTACGGTCCGTATTAATTTACTACACTCGGTATTTTAGTAATTGTCCGACGACGAGTCTACGAGCGTATTCAGTT